>JAJMYN010000023.1:0-552217 GCA_023087525.1 Lasiodiplodia sp. KE8368
CAACCCCCCCAACGCCGCCAAGCCCCCCGCAGTCTCCCTCTCCCCCAGCAAGTCAAACCACAGCGGAAAATCCGTATAATCCAGATGCGCCGTGCCATTCACCTGCACATCCCGCAGCCACCCCGTCTGGTTGCTATTAAACGTCGCCCACGTCGTATCGTTCGGCGCACCCCCCGCATCCTCCTGGCCGTTGAACCGCGCCTGGCTCGCGAGCTCGAGGAACGGCGCGCGCAGGTCCGGATTCGCCGCGTGCGGATCCGCTTCCAGCGTCGTCGCGTTCTCCTTGAGCAGGTGCTGGTACGCGCCGTCGAGGTTACCTCCAGCACGCCAGAGCGTGCCGCCAGGCGCCGCGATCATCGCGCCGGCGGACGCGGCGCCGCCCATGCTGTGGCCGAAGAGGGCGTAGTGCGTCGTGTTGAACGGCGCGCCGTACTGCGCGATCAATTCCGGCAGGATGCCGCCGCTGCCGTCGGCGTTCAGCACCGCCGCGATGTCGGCGACGCGGTAGCGGTACATCTGGCGGAATTGCGGCTGGGTGAGGGACAGGATGTCCTGGATGCCGTCGACGGCGGGGGCGCCGTAGGGCAGCGGCAGGTACGGCATCTCGCCGGGGTGGTCGATGCCGACGACGGCGTAGCCGTGGGAGGCGAGTTCGGTTAGGTAGGCCGTGTAGCCGGCGACGGGGGAACCCGCGCCGGGGGTGAAGATGATGGTTGGGTAGGGGGAGGTGCCGTTGCTGAAGGCAGGGTGCGTGCCGAGGAGCGTGGGGGCCTGGAATTGGAGGGGTGTCGTGAGCTGTAAGAGCGAGTCGTTGCTAATGCCGGCGATTTGGGAGTAGATGAGCGCGGACTTGGCGTCGAGGTAGGGGGCCGGGCTGGATGGCGCTTGGGTTGTCGGGTAGTAGATGGTTAAGAGCAGGATGCCTGGGTTCGGCGTAGGGTCAACGGCGGTGGTGTGGTTGAAGACATGTTGCGTGTAGCCGACGTGGTACGGCCCTGTTGGGTCCCATAGCGAGATAGCGCTGACGACTGGCGCGAGTTGCGCGAGGGTAAAAATGAACGACCGCATGTTTAACGGGATGTGTTGTTTCGTTGTTTGGCTGATCTTGTCGCCTTTAAGTATCTAGTAAATGGTGGAATGGTGGTTACGTAACCTGTAAGACGCCAAATCATCCTCTTGAATCCTTCCTTGCACAGCCGACCGGCTTCGGAGCTTCCGTTATGATTCATTATGGTATGTTGCACAATAATTAATTGTGATGGGGGCTGAAAGTTGACTAAGCGTGCGGTCGTATCATCGACCATGGATTCATTCTACACTAAGATTATAGACAGTATGTATCATTATATCGTGCCGAACCCTTATTCTATCGTGCCGAACCCTTCGTATATCGTAATGCATCTCACAAAACCGTCGTCATATCCGCAACGCAAGGCCTTTCCTCCAATCCGTCATAATTCGGTCCATCGGATGTGCACTCAGGGACGAGCTCAACCTGGACGCAATCCTGGTATTCGGGGCCCGTGTTGTGAATCGGATCGGTGCCGTATTTGCCAACATCAATCCAGTACAACGTCGCCCATTCCTGGTAGAGGCCGGTGCAAGCAGCGAACGTCGCCTTCTCGATTCCTGGTTTGTACAAGAATGGAATATCCTTGTCGTCGACGGTGATATCTAGGACGTCCTCGGGCGGGGTGGTAATGTATCGCGTGGCGGCCATCTCCACGCCATCCATGGGGTACTTGTCCGAACCAGCCAACGCCGTGATGCCGAACGGAGTCACTTCCTTGGCAGCGTTGGGGGCATCGGTCCTGATGTGTGCTTTGCCGTCCTCAAATGGCTGCGTGTAGAAGACATCGCCGCCACGGCTGTCCCAGAAGGTTGTGTTGATGAGGACTCCCCACATGTAGTCGGGCGGCAGGCGGGTTGGGACTCCCAGTCGGTGGACCTCCACGGGCCAGCCATCGACTGGCGGTGTTGTGCCGTTCTTTGGCCCAGTGACTCGGGCACGGAGTCTGTAGTGGATGGAGGAGTCGGCTGCATGCGCCATTGGGATGGCAGCAAGAAGGCCGAGGGCCATTGAGGTGATGGTAGAGGGAACCATGGTAGATGTAGATGAAATTGGAAGGTGCTGTTGTGTCGCATAGCGAAGTGGCACAGGGGTTGCGATCTTTTATTTCGTTTAGGCATACTGCCAAGAAGTGACATCAGCAGACTCTATACGAGGTGGATTCTCCTGCGACCTGATGATGACAGGATTGGGGCTCAGCAACAGAAACCAATATTGAGGCGTTGCTCCTACGTGAATTCACCTGACGGCGATTGGAATCCAGCCATACCGGGACAACGCGATCGGTGAAGAACAATTGCTTTCCATTTGTGTGGTTTCGGGAGGTGAAAACGTCCGGGAAAACCGGCGAGCCTAAAGGATTTAGGTTGCCGAATACGGCTGGGCTGGCTTGCAACACGAGCTCCAATGCGTTGGCGCAAATGACGTCACTACTCTCCTTTGAAGTGGTCAATGCGTATTTTGCGGTGTCGAATGAACTCTAAGAATCTCAGAGCGTCCCTAACATTATATCTGCAAAACATGAACAAAGTGCCTGCGCCACGACAACCCCATTTATCCTAACCGAACCATCTGATCCCGAACAGCAACCTCGTCGAAAGCATGAATGTGGATCTTCCCGATTCCCACTCGATAGGTGATACCGCCCCTCATAACCGTAATAAGAACATTGTAGAGGCAAAAACAGACAGTCGGGTCATAAGCTTCCGGGTCAAACCATTCCGAAGCAGAAGAGGTATCTACGTTGAGCCGAATTAGGGCAGGACCACCCGGAGTTCCTTCGAATCGAGCCTTTGCATCACGCCATGCCGGATCTTTGTCACCGTCCGTTAGAGTAGTTGAGGAGATCTTCAAGTACTCGTACTCTTCTTTTGGGTCGAAGCGCATATGCATGATGACTTTGCCGAGTTGGCAGCCGGTCTTGCGGTGGAGGATGCGCAAAGTATTGGAGCTGGATGGCTCGGGCTCCGCCATGCGCCAGGAAGCAGGCTGCGCCTTGTCGGCAGAGAAGATAAGGTGTCCCGTCTTGCGATCAAGGGGAACCGGATCATGGATGAACCGTGCAACGGGATGGCAAAACCAATGGGAGGGATTTCCGTTTTTTCGAATGTAGTATAGCCGTCCTTCGGGCGTAGCCTGGCGAAGCCAGTCATACTGTGGAGGCCAATACGGTGTGTTCTTTCCGAACCCGTTTGAATCGAGGGCACGGCCGTCTTCAGATTGTCTCCAAGTTACGCGAGATATCGTGCGCTCTGAGATATTGACAAGATCCTTGTAGTACACCGGACCGACCCATCCAGCCCACGACCAACTCGGAAACAGGCTTTGAAATCGATTGTCCGCTGTCTCCACACAACGCCGCTGAAGGGTGTTCTTGGCCGGATACCAGAGAAGGGACACATCAAGAGCTGCAATTGGTATGCAGAAGGTGATTTCGGAGATGAAAAGCAGAGAAATTATTTTCTTGATACCTCCGAATGCATTCTCGATATCGTCTTCATGGGTGAGTATCCGTTTAGTGTATTCCTGGGTGATCTGAGCATATGTATTGAAATTAATCTTGCGCTCAAGCTCCAACCCGGAAGAATCCAATTGAGCAAACCGCGTGTCTCGACGCAAAAGGAGTGCGTCGTGTGGATCCTCTCCATCGGTCTCACATGCTCTACCATGGCTGCAGTGAAATAAAACTTGCTCAGTGGTAAATACTACGAGCCTTTGTGAAAGAATTCTCTCTTGATATGTCCATGCTCTTGTGTTCCAGATGGATGAGTTGACCGCGGTATCGAAGCTGTTTGCAGCTTCATGCCCCTGTTGGTCCCCGAAATTGGGGGAGTGTCGAGGAGTGTTTGAGACTCCTGGCAGGCCAGCATCAGCATGCTCTCCAGCAGCAGCTACTATGGTCAACACTGCGCCGCGATAGATTGCCTCCATGGCTTGTATTTGAGCGTGCTTGTCCTCTGTATCTTGCACAATACACAAGGCATCGACCCAAAGATAGCGTTCACCAATCTCTCGGCACAGCAGTATCGCGTCCCAAATGCTCTTGGAGCACCTCTTTGGTTCGACTGTTCCATCATTTCGAAAGAACTTCTCATTGCTCCCACGAAGTGTCCACCTCTGTCGGCCGCCCCATACGTAGCTCAAAGCGACATAACGGCATCGTTTTGGCGCTAGTACCACTCGAAGACGGAGGACATCAATGACTCGCGAATGAAGCTCAAGGCTCTCGTATAGGCCGATGATCGCAGCTGTCCCATCTTCTGCTTGCTTCGCGGGGGACTCTTCGCACGAATCAAGCCATTGTTTGATTTTCATGAGGTCGAGCGTTGATCCTTCCGTTGTTGGGCTCGGAGTATCGGGGCCGCTTATCACGGGTAAATCGACCTCTATGTCGGTTTGAATTCCACGGGAGACCATGTTGACCTCTATGTCGCTTTGAATCCCAAGGTCGACCAACTTGACCTTCTTCCTATTCTGGTTTCCGGTGGAGGTTAGTTTATCGTTCGCCCTACGCCTGCTGATGTCTTGCAATGTCGCGTAAACTTTAGAAGCTGACGGGCGACGATCTTTTCTTCCTTGTAGAATGTCAAATATGAGATCTCGCAAATCGCACTGCCATGGTAGCGCATGTTCTTCCACAATCTCAATCAGCCAATTTTTTATCGTGAGTTGTAAAGAGTGATCTCCTTGAGTCTCATAGAAGGACCCATACCGGCGCCAGATCAGCTGAAGCTCCCTGACTTTTGATGGTCCTCCTATCAAGAATGCAAGAACTTCCATCAGTACGCAGCCGAAGGACCATACGTCGGTCGCGTATCCAATTTTATTGGGAGCGTATTCCACTTCTGGTGCACAGTATCCCCTAGGACTTTGTGTAGCTGTGGTGATCCATGGCTTTGAGCTCTTTGGATCTGACCACTGCCAAATCCCCCTCGAGACGGACAGACCAAAGTCAGAAATTTTCCATGCTCTTCCTGGCGGTTCATCGGAGAACACGAGGATGTTGCTCGGATTGATATCCATGTGCAGGAACTGGCGCCACGTTCCCCACTCCATAGGGATATGCGAATGAAGCCATTCTAGAGCACCAGATAATCCAAGTGTGTCATGGAGGATTGAGAATGGTTGGTCCCGAAGTCGTTCTGCTAGAGATGGTTTCTTACCGCAAAGAAGATCTCGAAGATTGCATGTAGCAGGGTCCATGATGATAAAAGCCGGTCCGTTGATAATACTAATGTAAGAAAAGCCGAGGAAGATATTGGGATCCATGTTTTCACTCTTTTTCAGAAGGCGTTGATTCCGGTACTCTTTGAGGAACTCCTGGTAACGGGAAGGCGGGAAGGTCTTCACAGCTTTCAATTCGGCCTGGGTTTGATGGTCTTAGACTATAGTCATCTGAATGTGGCAGATTCGGCAAATACATACCTGTTGCGATGTACTGTCGTCTTTGAACGTCAACAGCCCTTTCGGTATCTTCTCAAGTGTAACCCTCAAATGTGACAAAACTTCTCCAACGCCATAAAAGGGCAAGCGGCATTCACTCAATCTCTGATATTCCTCATCTTTCATCTCTCTGATGGAGTGAGGTAGAAAAGTATACTGCTGCTGCGCAAACAAACGCTTCTGATCCTGACTCAAAAACGTAAAGTAAAATTGCTGATACGCAGTCACCGGGAGCTTTCCGTCTCCAACTGTGTTTGCGGAAAGCAGTTCCTTCCATTCGAAGTCGGATTTGAACAAGTCGGTGAGAATCAGAGTCGAGATTGATTTGAGAAAATGACTTCGGAGACGACCTTTTTGTGTTTCGTTTAGCCCAAGCTGAGCTGCAATTTGATCCAGGTAAGAGCCTTCTTCGCGTGGCCTTTCCCAGACTTCGATAAGATCTTCATCTGTGATGAATCCGGATGCCCATAACTGCGCTGGGTCTTTCTCAGAAAGTCGCAAGAGCGTTCTCAAGGCCTCATGAATTTCGCCGATCAGCTTTCTAAGCTTCCCTTCCCTGCTGCCAGGAAATTGCAGGAACTGTCCGAGATACATGTGGGTCGTTTTTGGCGTCCAAGCATTGGAGAGAATAATGAGCTAACTGGTACACCTGTAGCCTATGAGGCCAAAAGGTTAATCAAAGAGGCCAGAAACTCTACCCTTCTCAGCCTGTGTGGCAACGAGGCTGAGAAATAAGGGTCTTTGCTTACCAGCCAAAATTCCCTATAGTTCCCGTGGGTCATGAATCCATCGGAATGGAACCTACAAGCCGACCATGGCAGGTTATATAGTTGTGGGGACTTAAAGTTTTTACGAGCACATGCGATCCTGCGGGTCCACAATATTAAGCGCCCATGTACATGGGCGCTTATCTGAGCCTATGCGACTCGCTAGAATATGCGAGTGACCCGACAATAAATAATAGCCAGACCTTGATGCTGAGAAGTTTGCTTTGCACATAGCGTGAAGCTGCTTGGCATAAGGTACAATTGATGATATCCAATCGAGAGTGAACAATTCGATGCCATGATTTCGGGATTTTTGCTTCTGTGACATAACAAGCCTGCAATGGTTTGAGTGGGGCCGCAAGCGCGGGCAGCCCCGCATTCGGCTATGATAAGACGTGGCATTGTATGCACAAGTCAGCTCCCCGCGTCAAGCGGCGTCTCGGCAAACGAATGAGGAATATGTCCTCGACAATCTTGAACCCCGGTTTGCAGCCAGGCATCAGTGTTCCTCGGGAAGCTAGCTTCGATTGTACATGACTACTCGCTAAAGAATTACTTCGCTGCCCAGGATCAGCCCAGTATGACTTGTACAGCAAGGCGGGTCTGTCACTGTACATACATTCGAATGAGTGGCAATGGCTTAATAAAGACCCCATGCCCCTGCTGTGTACGTTTTTCGTTTTCCTTTTTCTGACCCTCAACATGTCGTGCTTCATCCCAGAAAGTAGCCGAGCTACGTTAATATCTAAATAGAAATACACAACGTCTTAGGACTCTTGTGATGACTAGAGATGATCCTCAGCATTTCGGGAAAGATTCTACATATGTCCGCTCCAATGTCAAGGTAATCTCTTTGTATGGAAGTATACATTTGGAGGGCGCGTTAAGGATCCAGCTTCAATTGTTTGATAAGTTAGTC
Organism: Lasiodiplodia sp. KE8368; assembly: GCA_023087525.1. NCBI lineage: Eukaryota > Fungi > Ascomycota > Dothideomycetes > Botryosphaeriales > Botryosphaeriaceae > Lasiodiplodia > Lasiodiplodia sp. KE8368. Next base: position 7,199 of record JAJMYN010000023.1, read on the forward strand.
TGGCGTTGTTGCGATGGAGATAATGCGCAATAAGCACGGACGGATTCATCATTGCCTATACGTGCTTTCCCCATTGTGCCAGCCAAATGCATGTGAGCAGTCTATCTTTTGCAGGAGGCTAAACCTCACACCCACATAAATAAATAGCATTCGTTGGGCCGTTCAGCCTGTTGCTGACCGGCGCGTTCCTGACCTCACGGGGAGCTCTTGCATAGTCTCTCTCGGCCCATCAAGCTCTGCCTGCTCTGCTGGGACTCCTACTACACCTTGGCCTCCCAGCTCAGGTACAGTATGATAGTTTTCAACTCCGGGCTCATTTGCTCCCCGAGCAGCATTTCTTCCTCTCTTCTTCTCTGCACGTAACAACCACACCAGAGCGACAAGTGCTATAAACAGCGGCACCGCTATTCCGACTCCGAGTCCGGCCATCTCTCCGCTCGAAAACGTGCCCGCGCAATTCGGGCAGACGATTGAGCTGGCTGACGCATCTCTGGTAGGCGTAGTCGTTGACTCTGTGCCGAATAACGCAACGTATGAGCTGGAAATCTCCGATTCCAGCAGCGCGGGCTTGAGGTTCGCCATGGTGAATGTGAAGGCGCCGTCGTTGCAGTAGTCCCTGCTTCCGCATGCTCACGTGTTTCCTCCGATCGTAGACAGATTGCAGCTGAAGATATTGGCGCCTCCTTCCGTGCCATCTGGATTTTTAATTTCAGCTGTTTGCTTCAATAACTGAGTTCCGAAACTTGCAGTCTTTGCAGACTGGTGCGCATGCCTCGCTCTCCCACGACTTGTCGGTACAGGAGCCGCGCGACAGGGTTCCGTCTTTGTAGCAGACCCCATTGGCTATGCAAGTTGCCAGGGTACTGCAACATGCTGATTGGTCAGCCGTGGAGTTGCACGGCGTGTCGTCAAGAGCGGGGTCTCCGTTTGGGAAGTAGCAACTTGCCATTTTCGTGGATGATCCTGAATTCTGGAGGTGAGTGGAGAATAGGCAGCTTCCAGTCTTAAATGCCAAGTGCTGCGAGGTGAAACATTTGGAGAGTCAACAAGGCTTCGCGAGGCTTTCATGACCGGTAAGAAGGGCGTGCACAGCCGCGAATTTGCGCCCAATGGCAAATCACATATTTGTAGTGAGTCTCAGCCTTGCGCAAAACAGTCATTCGCCTTTCAGCTTCCAACGTCATAGTAAGCTCTGCATTTAAGACAATTATATATGGCGATGCGGCCTTGAGCGCAGTGCGAAAGACTATTCGTTGTCATCACAAAAGCATCTCGCCTTGTCTTTCAAAGAATATCACACTAATCCGCCATCAAAGATGATGACCCTACCATAGGTTGATGATTCATCTTCTATAAATAAAATTCTACTGCACATCTAGTCTATGTGTGCATTGGTTGTTTGACCCCGTGATAATCGTCTCCAGTCCAGGGTGATCAGGGAAGAACGTAACCGCCGTCAATCAGGACATCGCTGCCTGTCATATACGAAGAGGCATCACTCGCCAAGTACAAGTAAAGTCCCTTGATCTCCTTAGTGTGTCCCTGTCTTCCAAGCGGCGTCATGCGGTACGCCTCGTTGACGACGCTCGGGGCGGCGCCCATCTTGGTGTCAAAGAATCCAGGGGAGACGATGTTCACCCTCGCGAAATCCTTCCATTCGTGCGCCAGAGACTTTCCGAACTGGGTGACGAATGCCTTCGTGCCGTTGTAAACCGGCTGGTCCACCGGGACATTGACGATGTGGGCGCTCATGCTGGAGGTTATGATGAGACTGCCCTTTCCTTGACGCTTGAAGACTTCGCCGACATATTTCGCGCAGTATACCACGCCATTCACTACAAGAAACTGTCAGACTCAATCCGCTACGCGGGGGCTACGATGTACAAACCATTGACGGACATCTGCTTGTCGTATTCCTCAAGGGTTTGCTCCAAAATAGGCTTCGATATCGCCATTCCTACGGTCGAATTAACTCAGCATCTACGGAATACAAAATTGGAGGATCAGCGCTTACCAGCGTTGGCGACAAAGACGTCAATCCGACCAAAGTCTTTCACGACTTGAGCAATAGCCTCTTGGACCTTTTCCGGCTTGGAAACTATAAGCAATATATGTCAGGAAAGCCGAATTCTGTAGCTGTTGCTCGAGCAGCCATACCTTCCACCTTATAGGCTTTCGTCTTCACACCGTGAGTCTGAGCCAATTCCTCTGCTCTTGCAATCGCTGCATCGTTGCTATTGTACCAAAGCGCAACGTTTCCTTTGGCCTCCGCCATGGCCGTCGCTACAGCGAGACCAATTCCGTCTGCTGCGCCATTGACAACAATGACCTTGCCGTTCATTTGAAACTGCTCCAGAACGTTGGTGGGGGTATCCGGGAACGGACGAGGGAATCCCTCCCGGACCCTTCCGGCTTCTTCAATGGACATGGACATTTTGGCGGCGGATGAAGAGACACAGGTGGATGGCAGACGGCGCAACTGATTGAAACGTGAATTATTCCTGAGGCCTCGAATGCAGGACAGATCGTGTTATATACGGACGATGTAAACAAGGTGCGGAGGGGCAACGCGATCGCTTGCACCAATCGGTCGACAAGCGTCCGAGAATTCTCCACTTAGGCCGTGGAAAGCTAGACAGCCATTGGTCGATCGGCACACAGACGCCCGATGGTTGCGCGAGTCGCCTTTCGGGCTGTTGTTGTCCGATGTCTCCCCCGCACCTGGTGTTGAGTGTTCTTCCCCGCGAAAGGTGGCTCTCGCTTCAGCTCTCCATGACGTCATATCTGGAGGCCGCAAGCTTTTGAGAGGGCGAAGCTTTTCGATCTTTTCTCATTTCGTGGGATCAAAGCCATTGTAATTGGTGTGTGGCTTTCTGTCGCCGTCGCTTTGGGGTGTTATGCTGTTGCTTAATCTCTTCCAGCGGATCTTGCGCAACAAAGAGCGGAACCCTGTCAATTATTCCATGCAGGGTTGCCTTTTTTTTTTCTTTTGGTTATTGAGTATGTAGCTGTTGTCGGAAAGCTTGGTGTTAAATGAGGCGGCGACATTTGTCTAACAAATCATCCGGCGTAGTTGCGATGGGCTTGGGCCAAAATCATGCGGCGCAGGAGTTTCACGATGTCAGACCCTGGGCCATCTTCTACCCGGCGATTTTAGCGTTCCAACAAAACTTCAACGATGACCCTGTACAGTTACTGACGTTGGAACAAAGCAGAATAAAAAGGGAAAGAGCTAGGAGAAGTGAGATATACAGCTTTATAAGCTTCTTCTTTGACGTCCACAGTGTAGAATGAGCACACACGACCCAGAGATTGGAAACTTGATGCTGGTAGCTGTCTCAAACCGTGCATGAGATCGTTGCTGCCTCGTGCTTTACCAGATCTTAAATACGACATAAACGTAAACTACTAGAACAATTGTCTGCCTATATGCAGCTTGTCAACCCAATTCCAGGTGGGAACATGAGAAACGCGGCCGACTGGCGCAACATCTACCAATCAAGCATGACACCTGCATAAATGTTGCTGACAATGCAAATCTATGATTAGCCGTATGATTATATTGATCTAAATGCCAAGTCGCTAAGCACGGGTAAGCACCGTCTAGTTCCAACACAACGCGTAAGTCACACGACCTGCTTGTTTAACCTGTAATCCCACTCAAAGTCATCAACATCTCCCATCAATGGCAACTCCACACTGCACTTGATTCATTAAAACACCCAACTACCGGTCGCCATATGCATCTCAACATGCAAGATGCCTATCATCCAACGGATGCGGAGACCATTATCGTCGGCGAATGTCAGTTTTGTCACCATCTGCAGACTAATGACGGAATCAAGTTCATTCCTGGTCCTGATGGCCAAGATCCTGTTCAGCATTCCTCAACGAAGAAGCTTCTGTATCTATCGTTCCACGATGACAGACATGATCCCGACGTGTCTTCTGAGTCTTCCGCCACAAGAATGAGTGCTGGGGGTTTATGCGCCTTCTGCATGCACCTCAAACCCAGAGTCTGGAACAGCATTGACCTTTTCTTCGAGGTCACCTTGGACCCACTTTCTGATATTGAATCTCGTCAATCAAAATGCGGCTTGTGTTCCTTTTTCACCAAGGCCATTACCCGTGCGAAACAAATTGATGAAAATTCTCGGACCATTCTCAGAAAAGAACAGCCACAGTCGAAAAGGCGCAATGAATCCAAGTCTTTCTCACTGTGGTTGGAGGATGATGAGCAGATAAGAAAGAACATCTGCCGGTTTGAGTTGGAGGAAGAAGCCGTAGCCCATGAGACGTTCGAAGCTGAGCCAATCGTTCCCGAGCTCATCGACTGGACGGAAATTCGGGCCAAGCTGGACGCGCACCCATCTCCTGCTCCTCAGTTGCCTCATCCGTCTGGGTTTCGGGTTATCGATGTGAAGCTCTACAACGTTGTTCCTGCGTCGGAAGGATGTGACTATGTCGCATTGAGCTACGTGTGGGGCAAGAGCCCAGGCAATGGAACGTTCCAATCTTCACTCGCCAACATCCACAACCTGGAGCAGCCGGGCGGGCTGCAGGTGTCACAAATCCCAGCAACGATTCAAGACGCCATGCAGGCCTGCTCCAGGCTTGGAAAACGGTACCTCTGGGTCGACCGTTTCTGCATCCTGCAAGACGAAGACAACAATCCTACGAAGGCTATTCAAATCAACGCCATGGGGCATATATACCGACAGGCCTATGTAACACTGGTGGCGCTAGACGGAGATGGTGCGGAGCACGGTCTATTTGGAGTTTCCCGCTTGAAACGCGAGCCGGTGTACATCGGCAAATTCCCATACGCAGGGCTTACAGAAGCGGGCGCGACTCTTGATCTCCGGGATCTCCTCCGACAAAGCGTGTGGAACAGCCGTGGTTGGACATTTCAAGAGGCCATGCTCTCTACAAGACTTCTATTCTTCAGTCATCGCGGGGTCGTGGGCGCGTGTGACTCACCTTACGGTACAAGCTTCTTTTTTGAGAAGAATCTCGAGACGAGGGTTATCACAAGCGGAGCGCCGAGTTTATCACCCTCAGACGATAGGCGCGACAAGTTCGCGGACATGGTGCAGCAACTGATGGCCAGGAGCTTTACCAACGAGAACGACATTCTCAATGCATCGGCCGGCATGCTGAGCTTGGAATTTGGTGATCATCGGTATGGCCTACCGCTAGAGGACTTTGACGGTTGTATGTTGTGGTCGCGCGTGACACTGATGCCGGGATATGACTCGGAGTCAACCGAACGACCACGGACGCCCAGAGACACCTTTCCAAGCTGGTCCTGGTGTTCTATTCGTGGAGAGATGGACCTGCTCAGGTCCAGAACAATATCTGTGTCGGATTGGGGGTTCTTGACCAATATGCAAGGGAGCATGCCTCGCTTTGTCCATCCGAAGCCACTCAACTTCGATTTCACCTTCACCTCCAGGAAATGCCTGTGCTATCACGGATCCATGATATTGGCGGCCTCAATTTCATGGCAAAGGGGATGCATGCCAGAGGACATACCAGGGATTCTGGCTTCACCCCGAGAACCATGGCTCGTGAGAGACTTCGTACGTGCCTTTTCAGGGAAATGGAAAACCTACGAGATGTTCTGGAAAGACAGCCATGGGGTTGACTGGAGCGGTTCCCCACAACGATTTGCTGAAAGGTTTTCACCAGACCAGATTCAGCAAGCGGCCATATCAGGGAGAGTTCTGGTCTACACTCAGACAGTTTCACTTGAGCTAATGAGGATGCCTAAGTCATCCTGGGGTTGGGGTCGCTTCTGGATCAAAAACGGCAATGATGTACTCGGAGATGTTGTTATGGACACTCTCGAGCGCGACGGAAAAGTCTTTGAGGATGGTCCAGGATCGGGTCTACCCCGCATTGAGCTCCTGGCATTATCGGTCATTGAAATGCGCTCTGGGATTGAAATTGAGGGTCTGGAAAACTATGACGGCGTCCGAAATTTGTCGAAATCCGAAGCGTCATTAATATTTGAAGAGGGTTGTGGCGTAGTCGCGGAGACTATTCTGCTTCTCAAAGTACTGGCAATTGAGACGAACAATGAAGTTTCAAGCCGATTAGGAATAGGGACCGTGTTGTTGGATAAATGGCTACAACTAGAGCGCTCTTTCAAAGGCATAGTACTAGAATAGACTTTGATTTCTTTTTCCTGCAGTGTTGCCAAGATTGTGGTGAGGGGAATGGGTATGCAGTACAGCGATAGGTTGAATGGTGTACAAGGAGGGCCATGTGGGTTCCCAATGATCAGATGGGCGATAGTATCACGCAAGCAAACCTTAAATCAACGTCAAACCTCTATCCATGCAGGAAAAGCACGAAGCTTTGCCCTCCAGTAGCGCTGCGCAAACATGTAGTGCTAGCGGCCGCTCTGTGAGTAGCTACTCCACTGCAAAATGTCCGAGAGGTCTGCCGTAGACAAAGTCGATAGTGCTCTTCGCAATGATAGTTTTACGCGAGTCAGTACAAGAACGATAAGATAAGAGGAACACCATCATTCAGCAACACGGATGTGAAGTTCTGCTCATTGTACAGGTCGATGATCCCGGGGCTAATCATTGGCTAAGAAGAGGCGAAAGGGCCGGTCAAGATCCCGATGTCGGTGATGACGGCTGCATACCGTTCCATCACCTCCTCGACCAATTCAAGGTAGAAAGTGCAATGCTAGCCCGCGATTAGTGTTCCACCGCCGACGGCATGCAAGTGCTCGTTTCAAGACGAGGTCAGCCAAATCTCCACAGGAATACTATCGCTCTACCTAAAATAAATGTACATAACCGTGGCATCGCGGAAGCTCTTATGTGGTATTGCTGGAGGTGCGACGGCTCGGACTGCCTTTGGCAAAATGAGGCTGACGTGGTCCGACAACCCAGATTGCGCGGACACCATTGAGTCTCCCAGGCCCGGCACGTATGCATGACAGCTCATGGTGACAAATCAACTTTCTTTTTTCTCATTGCTGCCTAGCGCGTCGGGATGGGGAACTTTGATGATATGAAACTCCTGCGCGGCAGGAACTCCCAGTGATATCGGTTAATCCTTCTGATTATACGCATGTCACCATATCACGTTTTGTTGGTTAGCGTTTCGTTTCGGGTATGGCTCACTGTCGCTTAGCCGCTCCAACCTCTTATAAATTAATCCAGCTTGCCCCATCATCTCCACTTACATATCTCGCGCTGCTCGCTTGGTGTGCCGTATTCTTTCGCATATTCTACATCCTCATACGAAGCCTCGTGTGCATTACGCAAACTACCACTGCCTTGACATATGCATCATCTTTATCCGTCCAGTTCATATTGAGTGAAGCACCATGGCAAATCCCACGCGTCTCAGTGTCATCATCCGGCCGCTCCAGATGATCTGGTTATCCATTCAATGTAATCCCCGCTCCCCATCTCACCCACACCGGCATACTTATTTTAAAAACAGCGCACTACCATGTTCTCAAGGAATTGCTTCGTAAGGACGGACTCGTCGCACTTACATATGTTCAACGAATTCGAGACGCCGCCACAGCGAAACTCTTCATTGCACATGGTAACTTCCCTGTCCTCAACCCCACCCCCCACATACCAACTCTTGCGCACAGCCGACGGCTTTATCGCCTTTGAGGACACCACTTGTGTTCCCTCACTTGTCCACGCCGCTCACGGCAAAATCCTTGAGCTCGGCCCTGGGCCAGGCAACCAACTCCAGCGCTTTGATGCATCCCGTGTGGACTTCATCTACGCCGTCGAACCTAATGCCCAGTATGCAGACCACATTGCTGCAAAGCTCAAGAGACTTGATCTCCAGGATAAGTACAAACTCCTTGCGTGCGGTGTTGAAGACAGCGAGATTTTGAGAAGCGAAGGCGTTACAGAGGGGAGTATGGACACCGTGCTGAGTATCCAGGTATTGTGTTCGGTGGGTGATGTAAAGAGTGTGATGAAGGAGGTCTGGAAGTTGTTGAAGCCGGGAGGCAGCTTTGTGTTTTGGGAGCATGAGAAGAATCAGGATACTGCTACGGGTATCGCGCAAGGTACGTATTTGTTTCTTTTGAAGCTGCGTACAGTGACTAATATCCGAACAGCTTGTTTGAATCCTGCTTGGAGCACATTCATCGGGTGTCATCTGACTCGGCATATCAAGGAGGATATCCTTGCCGCGGGGGAGTGGGAGAACCCCGATGATATTCAGGTGGCACATGACCCGTACACTTGCTTGCCTAGAATCTGGGGCGAGCTCAAGAAGAAGGCGTGATTAGAAACGGGGCTTTCTTTTCCGTTCTCATTTTTTGCATACTATCTTCGAGCTTATGAGGCCCGGTTTTATTTTCATTGCTGTCGGATCTTTCGCGTCGGTGCCAAATTCCTCGGCGATTATCTTCACGAGCAATAGAAATAATTTCAAGTTACGGGCTGTCCAGAAGCATCCATAACGGAGACATCAACATCGTCAGCAATGATCTTTCACTGGGTCAGAGAGCTCTGATGAGATGCATGAAAATTGCTAACTGATAGACCAGCGATAAGCGAGGGGTAGGGCCAGATACATATGAGATAACATCAGATACTAATTGACAAGGCTAAGAAGTACAACATGCGGATGATAAAGACTTTGACCCTCCATGCATACTAAGCAAGATTTCCACCATGCGACGGGGCCTTTGAGACCACAAACTTGAGCCCGAGGAGAGTTTCTCCATTGCCACAATTTCAGCACCCAAAATCAAGCACAATGTCTGAGCGGGATCGCAGTAGCGCCGAAAATGAATTAGGAGACATGAAACACAGGAGAGACCGTAGAGAGGCAGGAAACATGAGACAGGCTGAGCCCGATTAGCTGGAATTGGCTGTGAAGAAGCCTGTGCATGCTCATCCAATAATTCCGTGCCGAAATACGCAGGAAAGTAGAAAAGAACAAGGAGTGGATGAACGAAGACGCGATTTTGTAAGGACGAGCTGTGAAGCTCTTGGAGATGCTGGATGACGCGCTGAACTGAAAGACAGTAGCCTGGACGGGAATCAGATTTCCCTGAAACAACGTTACGCGTACAACTCCCCGGGTACAGGTGCAGTGACAGGCTCGCTCGTGAACGTGCAGTGTTTGATCCCAGGCCGTATCTCGTTCCTGGCAACGCCCCATTGGACTGGCTTTAGATGCGGCGTCTCCTCGTCCGGCGGTGGATGACAGGCCGCAGCGATAGCAAGGCTGCAGTGCGCCGAGACAGGAACGTCGACTTGGATCTTGCTCCGAGCAAACCACCAAATGGTCAGCATCAGAGTGATGACGACGAGAGCAAACACAAGTGCGCTCAAGGCAGAGTATCCGGTCGTGCACTTTGAGAGAAGCGTTCCGTCTCCGCCACGGAGAATTATGTCACCGTTCTCATCGTAGAGTTCGAGCCGCGTGAGGAATATTGACTGTGAGGCAAGCCAGTGGAGGGAGCCGGATGTCGCGGTCAGAGGAATTGCCCAGCTGTATGGGAGCTGGAGGTTGTACGTCTTTCGTTGTTGTCCAGAGGGCTTTGAAACGCGAAGCCCTTTTCTGGTAGTCCCATAGCCGTTCCACTCTTTCACGAAATGGTTCGAGGTGCAGATTCGGTTGATTGCGAAGTAAGTGAATGACAGGAGGACATGAGGTATGTTAGGGATGACCGAGTTGAGCAGGATCCCTTTGGAGTCGAAGGACTGGGGTGCGAACGAGAGTATTGTAATCGATTTTGTCCCCCACGTTGGGGCCTGCGGCATGTATTGCAGGGACACAATCAATATTGCGGAGGTGCTCGTAGTGAGAATCAGGCTATAAAAGTGGTTAGCATTCTCTGCCGGCAGTAGATGGATCAAATATGCCAGTTCCCTTGGGAACGAGATTGCTTACACGACTATCCGAGACCACCAAGTATGTTCGATGTTGATTTGAGAATAACGAAGGAAATACTGGGTCCATTCTTGGCCCTCACAGCCTTCTTGCTTTTTGGCTTTGTTGGAACGGCGTGGTACGATTGAATGCCTGTTGGCAAGACACATGCCAGCCGTCGATTCCTCCGGACGGTTCAAAAAGGAGGAAACTGCGTCGCCCAAGGTGATCACTCGTCGTTCGGAGGAGCTTCGATATGTGTCATAGATGAGGACACATTTGAGAAGATTGCAGAAAATGACAATAAGTAGAAACACGAGACTGCATTGCACCTGGCTGCTCGTCGTAGTTGGTTGCGCAAAGGCGTACTGAATCCGCAACGGCCACGAAGTAGCTGGAGCACGGCGACTATTATAGCGTAGATTCCAAAAGCCACCATCATCCTTGGCGCTGAAGTCGAAGACTTTGTCAAGACCAGTCGTGACTGTTGCGTTAACGAAATATGGTTCTGGCCATTGAAATGATATCCCAAGGTTGGAGAGACCGCTGCGGGCACCGTCTATGGAACTCATCATCGGGAATGATGAATCGTTTGCGGGAAAGTCAAGAGTACCAAAATGTGAAGGATTCCACGAGGTTGGTGATGTGATTTCCCAAGTTTCATTGGCGAGGGTCATGTCGAACCCCACGCGGTCAACAATGAAGTAGAGATCCGTACTATCCGAGACGTATTGTGTGGAGTATCTCTCTATCCACTCGTGATTTTCAAGACGATCCATTGTGTTATTGATCCGATCGATTTCGGATATATTCGAGTTGCTCACGTAATGGATCGTGTAGCTGTGGCCTTTGGTCACCTCGAAAATGGCCGAGTTGTAACTTATTGTTTATTAGTAGATGTGGAGATAAATGATGGCACTACTTACCACAAGTGTAACGGTAGTGAAGAGAATGAAAGAAGGATAAGGATAGCGCGGCGTCGTTTGCTGATATAGCTGAAGTTGTGAAGGCTGAGAATGCCAATGTCTAACCACGTGCCATCTTTATGGGCCGCATCGATCTCAGACCTGGATGGCGCGCAGGTGATTTGCATGCAGTAGCTGCTTGCCGTGAGGAGTACAGTGCTCAGGAAGTTGATCATGATGTGGTGAACAGTGCTGACTTGGCTGATATAGTTGCTGTTTCCTTTCGCGAGAGTGCCGATGCCGTCCTGATATCCGTCATATTTGGATGCGCCAACCACAAGCAGTACGAAATTTGCAATCAGAACAAGACCGGATGCGCAACATGACACCAGAAGCCCCAAGCGCCAATCGGCTTCTTTGAGCCGTTTTCTGGATGTTCTCAGCACGCGGGAGATGCCCAAAATCTCTGGGACCCTTCTGAGGAAAGTAATGAAGTTGCGCCATCTATCTGCATTACTTCCTGGTGGCCGAGGGGCGGGTAACGAGCTATTAACTATGCATGAGTAACTGAACAGCGCTGCTTAGGGAGATTGTCTTGCCTTGCGAAGGTGTTTCTCTCCAACAGATCTGGAATTATGTATTCCGATTGCTGTCGAGCAGCAGTAATTCGCTGCATACTTTTGTGTGATGCGTGAATATTTGCTGAAACAGACAAAAGCTGAGAGGTAGCACCCCTTAATATGATCGGCTTATATAAACGTCATGAGCGGTCAATGGAGCAGCCACTGAAGCCGAGTGGCAAATGCAAGGGAGTGTGTAAGCTACAAGTGCACGAGAGTTAGACATTGATGACGCCGACAGGAGTGCGACAATGACGTCGAACGGTATTTGGTGTTCCTTTTTTCTTTTTCCAGACCAGAAATCATCATATAAACTTCTACTCAAACGCACAATGCTTTCTTCTCTGTCAAGAAGCCAATAATGCCAATTTAAAGGCAAGGCAGATGCTTAGCTTTCAATGTGTGGCGCTACAAGGTGAGACAGCCGAGATCCTGTTACGGCAGCCTGTCTTGTCTCAGACCTGATGAAAATGCATCGAGAGACACAAAAGGGAACGCTTTCACGCTAGTTTAAGAATCAACAGAAGTTTCAATTTTTCTCGGCTGATTTTTGCCTTGTTATCCGATTCGCCCACCGGTGTTCTAGCCCAGTCTGAGCGAGGGTCAGCTGGCAGGCTGTCATCCAAAGCCGAAACGTCAACATTGCCTTGAGCATCTACGAATCACCAATCAGCAAGAAGAGACCGCAGTTATAATCCCACCAATCGATTTTGAAAATATTAAATCAGCTCTCGTTATGTACAAACTCAAACTTCACTGGGCGGCGCTACAGCCTACACCTCCCCCTCCCTCTTCAGCTCCTCAAGCTTCTCCTTCGCATCCTCGACCACATCATACGCCCACAACCACTTCGTCATATCCGCCGGCTTCTCAACACCAGGCACGAACTTCTTCGCAAGCGGCAGCACCGAATCGATCTGACTCAGATCCGTCCGGCCAAAAATCGCAATCGCCGTCCCGCGCGGATACCGCATCGCGTTCCACGCCTTGAGCCGCACAGGCAGACTCGCCGGGGTCGTCGTCGCGTCGAGCAGCACGCCGAGCGCGCCGGCGTCCTCCATGCCTTGCACGGCGCCTTGGCCGTAGTCTGCAGGAACAATGATCAGCAGGGGGATCGAAGGGACATTGCGGTATGGGAGCAAGGGGGTAGAGCGCTTGGACTTACGGGACAGCATGTGGTGCGCGGCGTCGCCGATCAGGACGAGGCTGTCCTTGTGGTACGTCGGCGGCGGGTCGCGGGTCGAGAAGCTCCACAGCTTCAGGTCCTCGGCCATGGCGACGACTTCTTGCAGCTGCGGGTAGTAGCCGCTCATCATCGTCTTCAGGGTTTCCATGGAGCCTGGGGATGGTTAGTGGTTGGGTGGCGACGAGGTGGGAGAGAATGAGGAGGAGGAGGAGGAGGAGGAGGTGCTGACCTGGGCTGTGCCAGCCGCCTTGCAGGTCTGCGTTGGTGTGCTCGGATGGGTGGATGACGAGCAGGTTCAGCAGCGAGCCCTGGCGGCATGGGTAGATCATGCATTTGAGCTTGGCTTCGTTGTCGAAGATGGCGTCGAGAGTGTTGACGCCGGTGCGTGTGATGAAGGACCGGGTTCGGGGGTTGTTGAGGACCTTCTCGGTCGGCACGAGGAAGCGGAAGCAGTTCTGCCCGGTGTTGATGACGGGTGGTTCGCCGATAACTTCCTTGATCGACACAGACTGTACACGACAATTAGTTGAAGCATTGCAGAGTGCGGTGCGGGTGCCGGCTTACATGGAGGCCGTCGGCTCCGACGATCAGATCCGCGCTCTCCGTGGTGCCGTCCTGGAAGGTGACCATGCCTGTTTGCGCGTCTACGGCGACGACCCGAGACGATAAGTGGAACTCGGGCGTGCTGGTACCGGGGATCGGCCGCGTTGCTGCGTCGCGGAGACATGCGTGGATGTCGGCCCGGTGCGAGAGCAGCCAGGGAGCCTTGATCCCCGTCTCCGCTTCGAACATGCCGGGATCCTGTAAGAACCGTCAGCACTTGGCGCGGGCATGCCACTGACTGGAATAACCATAGCTATCATTGGCTGCTTCCCGTCCTTGGGCACGACTCGAAGGGCGTATGCCTGGACAGGATTCATGATGTTCTCGTCTGCCTCGATCTGGCGTAGCACGGGCATGACGTTGGGTGGCAGGTTGGCCGCCGCGCCGACCTCGTTCGAGAACGATGATTGCTCAAAAATCTGCAGTGCCATCAGGAATCAGTTTATCTGTGCCAACGCTTCTTGAAATTTTGGTACCTTGATCTCATGACCGTTCCTTCGAAGAGCTGCTGCGGCCGTGAGGCCAGCTATGCCGCCGCCAACGATGATGATCTTGATTGGCATGTTTGCAGTTGGGTAAAACTTAGTTTGCAACAAACTTTGCAGGGCCAAGCTATGTGAGACTTATACCCCTTGTGACTTAGTCGTTAATGCTATAAGGAACTGGAGCCGCACGGAGCCGCAAGGCCTGAACAGGGCTGTGGAGCCGATACGCTCCACTACAACCGGGGGGCCTTATCCAAGATGAGGACAATGCTCTATACCTCCACAACAGAAATGAAAGCTGTGCAATTCTTTGGTATTCTACATCATCGGCATCTTTAAGGCCGAGATTTACCGGACATCCTTTTCGTACGACATTGTTCCAGAACAGGAGGCCAGACCTTCCGTTCTTTGCCATCGTCAGCAGTGACGTATTTATCTTAAACATGTTATAGCACAAGACAATTTATCATATCCACCTATCATATCATGCGCTAGCTATACAGCTACCAAGTAAAAATTCAATGCGTAGGTCTGTAGAGAGATGCTTTGTGAGGGCCTTAAGAAATAGATGATCTGGCTATAGCAGACTCGACAAGATAGGCTCTTTTCATGATATCGATGAGGTCGGGTACAAAAGCTACATTGAAGCAAGCTTGTTGCGTCGACTCTCCTTGTTGGCTTGGTAGTATAGAAATACTATAAACTTCCACTCTAAGGGACGTGGCTCTTTCCGACCTCCCTTCTCAAATTTTCACAGGGTAGACTCATTAATTCAGACTTCCTTTAGCAGTGGATACCAGAGCAAAATGCTTTCTAAAACGATATGTCGGGACTTCAACTCATACAAATGGATGTAGACGTGGATTTTGCCAAAAGGCACAGAAGTTGATTTGCCTATGTGCGCAACTCAAAACTACCCATAGAATATGCGTCTGTCTATCCATCGCTTCAGGTGTTTCAGTTTACCTCGGGGGAATGATAGGAAGGGTGAGCCAGCTCGTCTCCCCACCAACCGAGATAGTATTGAGACCAGCAAAGACATCTTCACTCCTATCCACAGGGTGGCTGTGTTGAAACGTGCCACAGCCCTGAGTGTCGTGTCCAGCAACCTCAAACACCAACGTATCCCCCTTCTCCAGCACGACGTTCGTCGGCCAGATCTCGACATCGAGATCATACTCAACGCCCTCCTCCACGGGCTGCACATCCTGTGCATAATATTTCCGATGCGGCAGCCACTCCCGATGATTCGGATGCGACGGATCCGTCTTCCGCAGCGAAGCCCGCAGCCAGCCCTTGACGACGGGCACGGGATCGCCCATCGTCCCGGTGTAGAAGATCTCAGCTCCGTCCGTATTCAGGTGGCGCAGGGTGATGAAGACGTCGATGTCGGAGGGCGCCTTGGTCGCGCCCGGCAGCCGCGAGCAGGCGATGCGCAGGCGCGCCGTGGGGTGGCCGGTGATCTCGGTCGTCTCAGGAGCGACGAACTGGAACTGGATGGGCTGTCCCTCCAGCGCGTCGTAGCTGATGGCGCCCGCTGAAGCCGAGGGCTGTTTTTGGAGGGTCTTCTCGGACGTCAGGTAGAACAGCTCGTACCGGGTATCGGGAAGCGGCCAGTCGGACTCGGCGCGCTCGGGGAGGCCGCGTTCTCTGGCGGCGTCGTTGAAGCCGGTGTCGCCCTTGCGGAGGCAGAGCTGGACTTTGGGCTGCTTGCCGGAAGCCCAGCCGGCATGGTCGTCGCCTTTGAGGAAGGCGTCCAGGAACGACTTCTGGAGCTGGGCGTTGTGGGCGTAGTAGAAGGGCAGGTCGTGGCGGCCGACGATGAAGCGGAGGAACTTGTGCTGGGAGCCTGCGCCGAGCCATCCGACGACGTTGCCGCGGAGGTGGAGAAGGATTCCTCCCTTGAGGCGGGCGGTAAGCTGCAATGCGCGGACAGAGGAGGCTTTCGGCATGCTTACCCAGTTGGCTACGCTCAGGACCGGAACCTTGATGTCCTCGAGGTTGAACTCTTTCTCGGTGTAGTAGTCCTCGTCCCTGAACTTGTGATTTGCCGTGTCGATGGTTTGGTCTTGTCTGTTGCGGGCCAACACGTCTTCGGGCAAATCGCCTTCCAAGGTGTCGTAGCCCCAGCCCACCGCCGCTCGTCCGGGACGGCCGTACTGATTCTTGATAACTCCGTTGTTCCACCAAAAGGCTTGCCCAGCGTAGTCAGCGGTCAGCCTCTTATTGGAAGGTGCCTGGACTTACAGATGAACTTATCAGACAAGATACCACCGTGGCGAACCCGATCTCTGTAGTAATCGCTCATACCCTCCCAGGGGATGATGGCAGCTAGACCCTTCGGCTGACGGGCAGCGACCCTCCATTGGGTGCCAGCGTAGTAGCTGATGCCTAGCAGACCAACCTTGCCACTGGACCAAGGCTGCACTGCACACCACTCAACGACGTCGAAGAAGGCCTCGCTGGTGCCCCGAGACATGGTGTCCAGCTTTCCCGGACTCTGACCGGCACCACGTTCGTCTGCACGAACAACGGCATAACCGTTCTTCGTCCAGAAACCCGGGTCCGGCGTCTCCCAGGCGCCGTGAGGCGACTTCATCTCGGGATTGAGTTCGTCCCAACTCTTTTTGAAGAAGCGCTCGTAAGGAACATCTTTGCCGTCTTTGGTGAGGCGGTCAGCTATTTAGGTCTGGACTCGGTACCAACAAGACTTACAGGGGCCGTAGGTGGCGATGACGGGAAACGGCCCGGAGCCCTTCGGTAGAAAAACGTTGGCGCGAATGAGGCCCTTTTCGTAGGTGTGCAGAGGGATGTCGACGTCGCGCAGGAACGTGTAGGGGAAGGACTCGCTGTCCGCGTGCATAAACTTATTTTCCGCTTGACTGGCCATGTTCGACGATTGTTGTCTTTCGATACTCGGAATCGAATGCCGGTGTCTTGCGCTGGCACATATCATGCGTCGAGGTTCGGGATATACGTCACCGCGCGCTACGCAATTGCGTCCGTCTCGGCTCCACAACGACAACTCGGTTCCACAACCACATCACTCTCTCCTCTTAACTCCGACCCCATTTCAAAGCCCCCGCAGTTCCAGACGCGGATACCCCGGATCCAGCACCCTGAGAGAGACGAAGCTACCTACTTACGCTGAATGCCCGAGCCCCGCCAATCGCGCAACCCACCTCCCCCTCCCCATCAACCGGAAAATAAACCATGGCCACCACAACCACAACCACAACCACCCGCCCACGCCTCAGCGCCGCCCTCGCCGACTACGAAGTCCACCAAACCGTCCCAGTCGCTCCCACAACCGCTCCTCATCCTCCGTCCTCAACCGGCACCTCGCGGGAGCCGCAACCCGCCGCCTTCAACCCGACCCTCGCGCCGCACCCACTTCCGTACGCGGCCACGAACCCTGACGGCTGGCCATCAGGCACGTTTCGCCGCGTACCGGCGTACCGCCCGGTCAACAGGGGTCTTGATAGGGAGGAGAGACGGCAGAATGCCGTGTTTACGGTCGTGGGGACCTTTATGGTTGCTGGGTGTGCGATGATTGCGGTGAGTAGTTAATGAGAGTAGGCGATGGTCTGTGTGGTGGTGGCGGCGTGCTGACATGGGGTGTAGGGCTGGTCGAGTGTCTGGCGGAACATGCTTGGGAGGGCGACGGGGTGGGAGATGCATCCTGTTGGTGGGACGTTTTAGGGTTTGGGAGGGCTTTGTGGCTCTATGTGGTGGGCTTGGATTCGGTATTTGGTCGAATTCATACATTTCCGTTCTTGAGGACGTTCATGAAATGGTGATGGAAATGGCTTCGGAGGGAGGAACATTGTGACGAACTCAGTATATGTTTAGCTGGAGTACGCAGCAATCTCCCATGAGCAGAGCCGCTTTCCGGCCAGTTGGTATCATATAAAAGGTATCAGAATGCAGTAGTGATTCGTTATGGAACATTGCTACCCATAAAACGAAAGGTTCCTGGAAATCATAAATAAATAGAGACCAAAAACTGGACTTACACTTGCAACAGGCGCTAAAACAGCCAGAATAAAACTAGCTACTGTGGAAGTAGAGCGGCTTCACTTTCAAACATTGTTGCTATACCGTTACAATTTCAACGATTAGTACAATCGCTTTTCGTTGCTTAGCCCACGTACTAGTGAAAGAAACTTACGTGCTACCTAATGACAATTTCAAATTGCTTGACGCCATTGAAGAGTGACAAACGAGACTTTTTGAAAAAACAGTGCAATATGACCTCAACCTCTTTTTCATATTCGTCCGCCTCGCAGTCAGGATGCCGTATGATCCCGTCGTAGCGTCTGGCTGACTGCTGGCTTCGTCCGTATTCCAACAAGCCCCCCCAGAAGTCCTTCACACCGTTAGGGTCTGTGTAACGAGCAATATTGAAAACGCCACATCGAGAAAAGCTTGCATCTGATGTGGAGGCATCCTGACGCAGCAAAAGTCCATCTAAACCAATATAGCTCCTAAGCAACACTGGAACAGCGAATATTCTATGTCCAGCTTTCGTTTCATCCGTATCAAGATACAGTCTGGTGCCAAATGAAACGTCGACTTCATGGGTTGGCTCTGGTTGAAGGATAAGTGTTCCAGTACTACCTGGGCCTTCGGAAACGACAGCAATCGGGACCATATAGCATCGTGCCTTTATGAATCCTTCCATTGCAATGTATCCCTCGCGTTGTGAGAAGTCTTCAACATGCGCCTCCAATATATCCAACACTATGTACTCGTCAGGCCGTTTCTTGTAGCTTCGGTTGGTCTCCGTATATATCGATGTCTCAAGTAAGGAGGCCCAACTCCAGGAGGGTGCAAAATTGTGGACCGAACGTTTCCCAAAATATGGCGAGTCCCTCAGAAACTTGTTTTTCCGCCATAGTAACTGAACGGCCAAATTATCCTTCCAAAGTCCAGCCAAAGGCGTACCCAGACTAAGCTCAAACCTGCTAACAATACCACCCATAGCTACCAATCGGTCGGTATCGTACGTAAGCTTTGATCCAGAATATGCCTCAACAAAATCATCCCAAGCTTCAGAAACGGAATTCCCATCACCGCAGATTGAAGTCAAAATCCGGGATCCTTCGGCTTGCAGCTTGTTCAGCGTTTTGTACCCTGGCATTCGAAGAGCATGAATTGCCAAATTGCCACAGGGGAAACGCTCACAGGCCAGGAAGCTGTTACACTCCCAAAAGACTTGCGAGAGGCCGAAGTGAATTGTCCTTGGCGCAAGCATTCGCTCCTGGAAAACCCAAGCTCTCTGAGACAATGGGCATTGCAAGAACTCTATCCATACCATCCCATCGTTAATACAGACCTGGTCAGGAAAGTCTGTCTCCCGACCAAGTATTCTAACGACACGACTCTGGTCTATCCGCCTTCTGGACAGGAAACATCCCTCTGCTGAACTGGAAGCTCCGGACGCGGCAATGTTACAAAACGAATTGCCATAGACCGAAGGCATGAGGGCGGACTCTTTAGCCCAGTCCTCTTGGGAATCCTGAATAATGCAGAGAGAGTCGATCCATAATATCGGATGCCGAGGATTCTGGTGACCGCCACAGCATCAAAGAAGGTTTTCGGTAGGACTGCGACAGGTATTGCGTCGATATACTGTTTCCAGTTGTTGCTAGTCAAGTTATAATCTCGAGAAGTGGAAGTCCCCCAGCAATGGCTCAGTGTCATATATTTTGTGTTTTGTGGGATGCTCTCCCCTTGTACGAGCTTGATAAACTGGCGCCCGTAAGACACTTCAAGATCCAGGAGTCGGGATGGGCGGACTAATGTAGTGAATGCACTACATTCTCGATGGGTAATGGAGCAACAGGCTATCCAGCTCTTCATAAGCTCCAAAGTCCGACTGGAGACGGAATCCCGAATGGGATCACTGATATGGTCATGAATGGGATCATGGCTGGGCTGGCGGAATTCGGAAAGATTGATCGCTTATTTACCATTATCAAATAGGGTCACAGAATGAAGGAGGATAGAAAACCTACCAGACTGCTGCTTTGTAGGGATCATACGCAAGTAACCGAGTTTTAACTCGAATGAAGAATTGTCCGGCTGCTGAATGCGTGCAGAAACCCGGATAGTCGTTGTACTGGTCAGACTCACCTTGCTCAAGCCAACGACGTCCTGAATTAAGCGAAACACAAGGCATACCCATTCCGCTCGGTAGTCCGCCGCATTGCTATTGCTTGGATGTTGGACCATATCCCAGATTATAGAGCACACGTGGAATCGCTTTGAGGAGCTCTCGATTTCTCTCCAGTAATCTAGACATATTTGTCTGTTCTGGTCGGGCGGAGGGATGTGATTGAACAGCCTCTCCTCCAAAAGGCGACAGCACCACTTACAAAGCGTGCCATTAACGACTGAAACAGGTTCCATTGTCGTCGGATCCATAGCGATGAAGTTTTCTTTCATATCCTGAAAATAATGCCACTCCAGCCTGGGGCGATGTTCCACTGAGGATAGCTCATTGTACTCTCGGGTACGACGATCCATCGCGTGAACGGTGTCGGATCACGGGGATGACAGCGAATAGACGAAAATGAAGAAGTTGGAAATTTTGGAGTTGCGTAGTATGCCAGAACGGGGTGGATGGAAACAATATCCTATATGTGCATGAAGCTTGCGGCAGCCATCGTTGCTCCTTGGCGGGCGGGGTTTGATCGCGTGGCTTCCATGGATTGGTTCAGCCTCACAATTCTTTGCCTGCACATTCCTTGTCTACTCATGCAAGACGATAGCGCAAGCTAAGCGCATATAAATAGAATATGCTAGCGCCTGGAAATACTTAATTTCCGTCTCATTCCCGTTCTTCCGATCCTATAATCGTCTAAATTATCAGAACCATTGATTTGCAACGTCCCCAAACTTCAAGAGAGTATTACTACATTGGAAAATGAATACGCATTTAATTTTCATTTAGAAAATCTAAACCGGTATTAATCTTAGTCTGATCCCGTTATGGGCCTGTGTCGAGCAAGTAGCGGTTGATAGAAACTTCCCACTTAGGATTGATTACGGGGGCCCGACATGTGAAGTCAAACGGGAGGATATCATGCATGTAGAGAATCGGTAAACAATACCTCTCTCGCTCTGGGATGGAGGAATTCTAGTTTATATCGTTATCAATAACACCGCTACCTTTTTTAACTGGTGCATTGACTAGGTAGACTCTAAGAGCTTTCATAGGCTTCATAGCACAAAGCGTCATTGCATTCTATTCCCACGCGCCAAGCTGGAACTGGGTATTGCACATATTCACCAGCTCCCAACACTCCGCCAGCCTTGTATTCGGCCCTACATCCTCCGGCGCGCCCGCCGCGCCCGCCACAAACAAATTTGCCATGAAATGATCATCCGTCCCATGCGCATCCCTGTATCTTGGATGCTTCATCAGCCTCGTCATCGCCCTCCTCAGCTCCGGGCCCCTATGCTTCAACACCGCATCCTCCAACGCCTGCCGGAACTCCAGGGCCCACGGCGCCGGCGGCACGGGTTGCGCAAAGTTATCATAGAACCGAAACATATCCAACCAATGATTGCGGTATAGATTATGCACTGTCCCACCACTCCCAATCAGCAACGTGTCATCCCCCCGCAGCGGCCGCAGCGCCGCGCCGACGCGCGTGTGAAAATGCGGATCGCACCGCGCATTCGCCGACACGATGACGGTGGGCGGCGGGACGCAGTGCGGGAACATGCGGATGAGGATGAGGAAGGTGTCGTGGATCCAGTCGAACTTTGGCGCAGGGGTAGCGGGGATGCCGGCGGCGTGGAGGAGCGAGAGGACCTTCTCGCCGCCGGGCAGGTCCGGCGTGATTTTGTACGGCAGGTAGCGGTCGTCGCGGACGGCGCCGACGGGAAGGAGTTGCGGGGACGGGTTCATGCTGACTTCGACGCCGTCGCCGAGGCTCTCCCAGTGGGCGCCCTGGTGAGGTAAAACTTAGTAAGGGAGGTGGAGGGATTGCGAGCGGACGGAACTGACCATTATCACGATTCTCTTGATGCCGCGCCGGAGGGCTTCGTCGCCGGCTGCTTTCCAGGCTGCTGCTGGGGCGGATTCTTCTCCTAGCATCATGGTGGAGCCATGGCTGAACATGTAGACTGGAGTGAGAGCTGCGGAGAATTAGCCCGAGATTCGGCCTTGTGGGGGGGATGGGATGGGGTTGACCTTTCGCCATGATGAATAGTAAGCAATATCAGTTCTGTATCTCTCTGCCATCCGCTCTCTGCTTTCTCCCCACATGGGCAACTATATCATCATTTTTTGAGCATCCGGACATTTCCTGTTTTGGATTGCATAACTGCTCATACCTATAGTCCGGTCTCGGCCGAGAGCTGTGGAGCCGAAAATCTTCCCCGACTTGCCTAATCGGGCCGTACCTCAGCCCCGGGTTCGTGTTTGTGGACACAAAAAGGAGGATGCTAGGTGCAGTGGCAGGATCTGAGCATAGGAAAAGGAAGGCACTATGGCACCTATTGACGTGTGGAAGACAGTACAAGCCTCTTGGGTCGAGGGCAGACTCGAAAATGTCATTGAGCGGAAGAAGCAGCTGGCTGCCCTTCATGGCAATCTGACTCGTCTTCAGAAGAGGGGTGGTCTGGACAGCAAGTCCGGTGAGTAACAATTGTTACTACTCTGTGTTTTGATGCACGATTTTTTTCTCTTCTCTTGTCATAACGCGGAGACGGCTCATGCTTGCTGCCAGGTCCCCCAAAAGAATTGGATTTTATCATCTCCGCCGTGGCAGAGCTGCACAACGGTCTGGACATCCACGGAACTCAGAACGTTGAGAAGACTCTTGCAACCGGCAACAAGACCAGCACCCTGCTGCGGCCGCTAGGCGTCGCGCTGGTCATCGGCTCTAAAGTGGCACCACTCTCATCCTGCCTCCTACCTCTCGCTGCGGCACTGGCAGCGGGCTGTCCTACGGTGATCGCTGCCCCCGGAAGCGATAAACGAGCAGTATCGCATTTGAACGAGATTGTGGGAAGTGGAATAGACGGCGAGGCATGCGTAGTCACTGTCATCGATGACCAGAATGATGTGGCTTCTTGGGCGCAGCTGCATTTTGACGTCGCCTCTATTCCTGACTCAGATCCAGAGAGTACGGTATCCAAAGCACTCCGCCAGGCAAATCCCTTCATACGCATTCTTCAACCTCTTCCGGGCCACCGTATCGCAGTGGTGGACAGAAGTGCAGCCAATCTTAACCAGGTTGCCGCCCAGCTGTCGAGGGCCGCAACCTCGCATTGTATTGCCATTCCCAAAATTGTTTTGGTTGATGAGTTCACGATTCAGGCTTTCGAAGCTGCTTTGAGCTCTTTCACCAGGAGGTTGGAGACGAAGTCCACTTTTGCGGAAATCTTTTCGGGAATTGAAGCGGCTAAAGACAGTGGCTCGTTTGCTTTGAAATTGACTGGGTAAGCGGATGACTGAAATCGTGCAATCACAGATCATTCTGACACTGTAGGAAGAAATGAGCTCAGCGAGGCTATCGAGCTTCTTTGTATTCCCACGAGCAGTATGGAAGACTCGATTAGTCTAGCCACAAAAATGTGAGTTTACAAAGCCTGATTGATCCGACATTATTGACAAAATATCCAGCAATCCTCAAACCAAAACGCCGGCAGCCTATATTTTCGCGGGAGAAAAAGAGGCAGTTTATCTGGCCAATTTTGTCCCCAGCCAGCAGACCTTTGTCAACTGCATCCCTCCAGTTGTTTCACGTAAGTACCCAAATGTCAAGGAGTGTCAAATATACTAAGCGGTCGTATTTCTAGCTGTTCCGCGCCATCATGTCGGTAGCTGGAACACACCGTTCGATGTGAACGATTTCTCCGAGGTGCAGTGCGTCGCAAGTGGGTCAATCGAGATTCCAAAGGTCCTGTTGAAACTTTATGCGCAGCCCTTGGGAGGACATACCAGTTACTTTTCTCAGGGCCTAGCTGTTGGGTTGCTTACCTCCCTCGCCATGTCGTCTGCGATTGCTTTTGGGCTGTATCGGTTTTTGTAGCATGTGATAGTACTGGTTGTGTTGGACGGCCCACATATTCCGCTTGATCGCTGGCAGATCCCAACCAGCTGGTGTAGTGCAGCACAGTCCACTTTACGTACATAGTACGAAACATAATAAGGCCGACCAGCCTAAAGCTTTGGCTGGCGAAACTGACACGTCCAATAATCGCTCGGCCGGTCGGCCTGAAATCGCTAACTCCGTTTCCCCATATTTTCCCCAGGCTTATAGGCAGCCACAAGCCAGCTCGTCCCATGCTCCAAGCCACTTGACCGATCAAAAACTAAAAAAGGAAATGTCAGAGGCTCGATTCCAATGCCCCGAGTGCAGTGCAACGTTTGCCCGCGAAGGCAACCTACACCGGCACACCCGCATACACTCCCCTGACCAGCACTTCTTTTGTGACATCTGCCTCGACAGCTTCAGTCGCGCGTATGTGATTATCGAAGAAATTTTATATGAGTCCTAAAGATGCTGACTTTCATAATGGAGCGACGCTCTGGCCAGGCATATTTCAGCGCGCCACCCTGGTCTTGAGAGGACCCGATCACAGGCATCCCGCCATACACGTATCACTCAGGCCTGTCGACCATGCAGCCAATCGAAGCTTCGATGTGACGGAGGCCGGCCATCCTGCCAGCGATGCTCAAGACAGCAGCAACGATGTTCCTACCCGCCGCAGCGGAGACGCCACGTGCAGGCATCAGAGTCTCCGCAGGAACTGGCATCCATCCTGCCCTTCGAGTCTTTTCCTACACCTAGCCTAGTGGAGAATGACTCTACACATGTACTTCTGGGAGATGAGACTGATTTCAGCAACCTGGAACTGTTCGGCCTCGATACTGTGATGGTGAACGACTGCGGCTGGCCAGCAGACTTCAGCTTTCTTCAACAGCTGTCCGACTCGGTGATTGAACCAGTGCTACCACAGAGCCCAGGTGCTGCCCAGTTGCCATCTCCAGACTCACTCATCGTTAGTGGCGATGAACGGTGTTTGTCCCCCAAGCCGTCAGCGGTGGATCTAGAGCATCGCCGATACATGCCTCGATCAGCTTGTATCGGCTTGAGCTTTCCGGACTTCTCACACGTGTCTCCGCAGGATATTGCTCAAGATGACTCAGCCCAAGTGCCAGAGGTTCAGGCATCAGATCTAAGCATCATATCCGGTTTTGCTGAGAAGCTGCAAAACGCAGGCTTCTACCCGCCCTTCCAGGCCCTCCGCATCCCTCCTCCCGCGGTGATGAATGCATTCGTCCAGCTATACTTCGAGCACTTTCATCCAACTTTTCCGATGCTGCACCAGCCATCCTTTGGGAAGGGAGCTCCCCGACCTCTTCTCACCCTGGCGGTGGCAACAATCGGAGCTCGGTATTCCAAGTTAGAAGGCGCCAACCAATGCGCGCTTGCCATGACAGAGTTGCTCCGTCGATTGACCATGCATTTGGTAAGGGAACCTCATTCTCCGCTAGCTACTCACCACACTGACATCTCGACCGCAAGTGCGAAACCGACAATCGCTTCAGCCGACAGATAAGCCTGCTGCAATGCATCGTCCTCCACCACCTCTCCGGCCTCCATTCCGGTGACCGTCGGCTCATGGAGATAGTTGAAATCAATCAGTGTATTCCCGCCGCACTCGGCAGACGAACGGGCCTGTTTCGAAGCGGGTCCAGTCTCAGCCCCGACGCGGCGAGAGCCATCCCACTCGAGGACCGTTGGCACCTGTGGATCAAGGAGGAGGAAAACAGGCGGACCAGCCACGCCATGTCGGTGAGTTCCACCATCTGCCACCAGCAAAACCCCAAGCCTGACGCCGGCGACAAGGTCCTGGATCACCACATCCGACTCCACGCCCAAATCACTTCCGTCATCAGCAAGGAAGAACTGCGAATCGAGCTACCCACCCACGAAGACATGTGGTCCGCTCCTTCCGCCCTCGCCTGGTCCAACACCTTCCAAGGCCCCTGTACGTCCACACCCCCTTCCTCCCTTTTCCTCCATCCACCCTCGCAGCCCCGCCACTAACACAACCAGACCCACCCCCACCCCCGAGCCTCCACCACCTCGAAACACACCCCGACCCCGCCAGCCTCTGGCCCCACCTCGGGCACCTCGGCAAGCTCTCCGCCATCTTCAACCTCAGTCATGCCCACCACCAGCCGCCTGACACCACGATTCTGGACTTCATCCCCACCCACGAACTCCCCACCGATACCTCCGCCCCCGCCCCGCACCGCCGCCGCGCCGTCGACGCGCTCCTCGCGTTCCACTGGGGAAAACTGGCGCAACATTGTCCGGTTCGAGACGTCATGGCGTGCGTGTTTAGGGCGATTGCAGGTGGTGGGGAGGAAGCGGAGGAAAACGACGAAGGCGGCGCATACCCGGCGTGCTCCCTGCTCACCCCCAACCGCCGCCACGCGCGCGCCTGCGTCCGGCACGCGGCGCAGGCGTACGGCTTGCTCCGGACGTACCGCTCGGCCGCGTGCGGGGCGCCGGCTGTGTTGCTTCATTCAGTTGCAGTGCTGTGGTTGTATGCGCGGCTGGAGGAGGAACTGGGCATCGGTGGATCAGACGAAGCGGCGGTGGTGTACCTGGACGAGTTGGACGGGGTATCGGCGGCAGCAGCACAGGATTTTTGGGTCGAGTGCGGGATCGCGCAGCCGCGGTTGGCGGGGGTGGGTGTCTTGCGGACGGCGGCGGGGCGGAGAAGGCTGCTGGCCGAGGCGGAGGCGCTGTGCGAGGCGATGGGGGCGTGGCCGACGTGTTGGTTGTATAGGAGGATTTTTCGGAGGTTGGGGGGCGTGGAGGGGTAGGGTGTGCTGTAGAAATGGGGATTACGGTGGAGACACGGCTAGAGATTCCGTTTCCGGGGGTTTCCACATGTAAGATAGGCTGGACTTAATCGAACTCGTGCTGAAAGAGAATCCTACATTGCATAAAGCAACTGGGAGATGGTATATGGGGGCATGCACGCCGACGACAGCTGCACCGGGCATATTACTCATATGTCACTCTGTGCCATTTCCTTCGTAACAATCTTAATGCCTCCCTATAACAGTTTGATAATGTAGTTCTTTTCCTGAAGATCGGTGTTGAAGTACAAGTAGCCGCACATCGTATTTACGCAGAATAGAGGCCTATTTGGGCTTAGTCCTACCTTTGAGTGTACAGAGTATTCAAATCGCTTACCCCTTCAAGAGGCTATTCATTTTCCTTTGAACAGTCGGTAACCAGTATTAAGGAGTATGCGGTGTTGTTTGTTTCGCCGAACTGTTCGGCTCCACAGCTCGGCTCCACAACTCCAGCCCGCAACACCGCATAATTGACCGCGGGATCAACAAAATAATAATCGGCTGCCTTAAAGTCAAACATGTTGTTCGTGTCCTGAAGATACAATGACCAGCATTTCTCTCAGATTAGATATCTTTACAATACAAGAATTACCCATCGTAGATCAGTTGAGAAAGGGCCTACTAATTATTAAATGAGCGCTATAGTCTCGCACTTTTGGTCCTCATACGCCTCCCCATACATGATTCCGTGAATATAAGCTGCACCTATCAGCTTCCACTCACACCCATCTTGCCGTAATACCAGCGGCATACTTCCTCCCCGACAAAGCACAATCTTGTCCCCCACCATGCAACCAGCGGGTGCAAGACCTAACCGCCCAGACGCAGTCTTAACCATCCTTCTGCCCGTACAGACAACCATCCTATCCAGAAACGCCAATCGAAGAACTTTTTTCTTCCTCAGTCGCGGCGCCAATATCATAGCGCTGGCGATTATGAAACCAATCACTAGGAAACACACCAGACGGAATCGCGCTAGAGAGTACCTGTGCAGGGTATTATAGTAACTGGTATCTCCCCTCAAACTGTGCCATTCATTCCGCACCTCATCGCGCTCTTCCTCAGAACATCCGCCGATGAGAATCTGCCAATACACATCATCGGTGTCCTCCCCGGTACTATATTTCGGACCGTGAGCCATGATAAGGGATTTCCAGTCCGCAAGAGCTTCCAGAAATCTGGTTCCGTCTTTCAGGGCTTTCCTTGCTGGAATCAACCCCTTTACTTGATTTGCGCGAGGAGGATGCTGAGGAAGCGCCGTCCTGGCAACAGTGTCCAGCACGAAGCCCTTCAAGCTGAGCTTCTTCAGGTCATCCGAGAAAGCAGGTTCTGACTGTGAGAGGCCTGAGGCTCTGAATCTGGGACCCCGTTCCATTCTTGGCCTGCTGTTTATGTTGTGCCATGGCATCAAACATAGCGCTGTCGGAATCGGCGAATCCTTGTAGTCGCGAACCCACGTTGGCAATTTCGGATTCTGCACCTCTGCTTCCTTTTCAGAGTTCCTGTTCACCGCGCACAGGATGTCTAGATTTCGAGACTGCTTGAGAATAGCAACCGTGGTGTTGAGGTAGGTCGTCTCCGGTGGCGATCTGTAGTCGATCTCGACGAGCTTGCGATCCTGCGCTGACGCCAGGCCGAGCAGGGAGAACACCTTGTCTCTTGGATCCGAGGCTCCGTAGTGTGAGAATTCAATGAGCATGCTCGTCAGACTCTTGGGTTTTCCGTCCAGTCTTGCTTTCCGTACGTTCTCCACCGATGCGCCGAAGGTCGAATAATTGCCCAGCATGTGGAGCACGCCGGCCAATTCAAAGGCGCAGGTCGTAGCCGAAACCAGACGTGACCACGCGATCTCTGAGCGCGAACAGTGCACGACTACCTGTCTCGACACGGTGACCTCCTGAATCACCCAGAGGCGGTGGAACCACTGCCGTGACAGTATCAGCCAAACCGCTTTCCAAACCGGGGCCGATATCACGGAGGGCAGGGACAGTTCGGCAACTTCTGCGCGCGAAAGCTCGAAAAGTGTTCGTTTGTCGGGCGGCGTGCGGGCGCGCCGCTTCTCGTGTGCAGTCGCCAGTATTTCCAGCAGTTTGAATGCCTCGTCCGGGTCGTCGTTTTTCTGTTTGGGCTCCTTGTTCCCGAGCCATATCAGCGTCTGGTAAGCGTTTTCGTATATCTCGCGCATCATGCTGACTTGGAATGCACGTTCGCTTTTGTCGTCTTGGTTTATGCAGATCTGGTCTGCCCACAGAAATCTGGAGCCGTCTGTTTTCCGGAAGCGCATCAGGGCGCAGTGTAGACTCTCGGTGATTTTCGACCTGAGGCCGTCGCATATTATTTCATGTGTGAATTCGGTGCGAGTGGGACCCCAGTGGTACGATATGGCTTCATATTGCGGATTTTCGGCTAAAAAGACATGCTGCAGCTTGCAATTGATCTGGCCAGTTCCTGGGAGCAGTTCCAGCCTGCGGAACGGCCGGTCCATGTTGCGGTCGAGCGATTTATAT
This sequence comes from Lasiodiplodia sp. KE8368, assembly GCA_023087525.1. NCBI lineage: Eukaryota > Fungi > Ascomycota > Dothideomycetes > Botryosphaeriales > Botryosphaeriaceae > Lasiodiplodia > Lasiodiplodia sp. KE8368. The sequence continues at coordinate 36,291 of JAJMYN010000023.1, forward strand.
GGGAAGTCCTTCATGATGAGCTTCGCATTTGTCCAACTGCATAACTTTGCATTTCGCGGCGCTAGGCTCCAGATATCATCACGTTTCTAAAGAAAAGACCCTGGGCCTAATTTTCTGAGCTCCGCGATGGGATGTCCGGTAATTATTGCTTCGGAAAAGATGCATCGTGTGTGTTGCATCTTTTTCCAGAATTGGGCTCAAATCCGGCGACCAGCTTCCATTCCGCTGACGGTTAGGGCGCGCTGATAGCGGTTCACATAACGTGCAGGTGGGGGCCTCATGGGCGGGGTGCTATTGGCCGCCACTTACGTAACTGGCAGGGTTTCGGTCATGGTCTAGCTCCCCTGAGAATGTAACAAGCTACCGCCGGATACGCATTGAACGAATCGAGCGAGTTGCATAACACCACCAAACAATCTCTTCTCCAAGAGTGGGGAGGGGGCCAGCTGACTACCAACACTTTGCCGTCCAGCCATCTACCTTCTGAACACGAGTGGCATTCGCGTTTAAGTTGGTCCAAACAAGGGATGCAGCCTGTATTTGTACATGAAAACTTTCCAGGTTGCCCTCTACTTTTCTGTTGAAACATCGAGATCGACTTGTAAAAATGTAACGCTGGCTGTCTAGTTGGCTTCTGGAATGTCACCCCCCACCACCTCCCCTTGACCAATGCCAGCTCCACTGCCAACGATTCCTGTGTACATACCCAGGCCTCAGAAGCCAGAGCCGCGCAAAATCTATTATTTCGTTATCTCGAGCAACTACAGTCAGCCATTTCCATGCTCACATTCAACTCAGACAATTCATCATTCCTCTCAGAAAATTTACTGAGAAGACATTAATCCCGCAATTCTTCCTCAGCCTCTTTTAATGCTCTCCAGAGCCGGCTTAAACCTTCTCCCAACGCTCCCTTCCCAAGGGTGAATGTGACGCGGAACCAGCCGAACTCTTCGGGCATGTATATGTGGCCAGGTGCAATCATGACCCCGTTCTTGATGCAGGTATCCGCAATGCTCAGTTCGCGCTGTTTATAAGTGTGAGACTCAGGAGAGGCGAGTTGGAGTGCCTTGGAGTCTGTCTGCTGAGACGACTTTGGCAAAAGCAAATGACGGAGGTCCACCCAAATATACAGACCCGCATTCCTGAAGATCCATTAGTTGAGATGAGGGATTGCATTCAAAACTTACGTGTACTTACATCTCGTAGTATCGTATGTCATGTTCATGAAAGAACGAAGTTGCGATGAGGTAATTCTCCTCCATGAGTTGTGTCTTCTTACGCATGAAGTTTTCTAACCATTGCCTGTCCTCCAGCATGGTGGCCCAAACATCTTGAATTATGTGCGATGACCAGGAAAATATGCTAGTCAGAACAACCCATTAGCAAGATACGTCCTTAGATAAGTCCATCGTTTGGCACGAACCCAATGCTTGACATGGCGCCGATTATTCCTTGGTTGCTGGTGCAGACGAATCCCAGGCGCAAGCCGTTGGCACAGAAATCCTTGCTTGCACCATAAAGCACATGTACGAGGGATTGATCGACTGCATCACCGAGATTGAGGGACAGTATAGAAGTAAATGGAATCGGATTGGGGATCGCAGGGTTGGAGAAAACGGACTTGGCGTAGATTTCGTCGGAGATGAGGTGCAACTGGTGCCGCCCGCAGAATGAGGCGAATTCTTTGAGAGTCTCAGGGGGCTGGTGCTTGCAATTAGTATCCAAACCCTAATGGCAAAGAAATTAACTTTAAGGACGAATACTGACATAGCATCTTCCGAGAGGGTTGTGGGGGCTGGACGTACTGATGTCAATACCTTCAGTTCAGAAATTTGCTGGAAAGTGAGAACTCACTTGGAAATCATCAGGGCACGGATGGTTGTGCCGCCAGCTTTTGCCTCTTCCAAGGCGGCTTCAAGGGCTTTCCTGTTTACATCAGGACGGAATAGATCATCAAGCTCTGAATACCCCTCAATTCCCTCGTACTGGACTCCGATTATTCGAGCATTGCTCCGGTTCAGAACATCCACATCAAATCCATTGTAGTATGGACGCGGAACCAGGATGCCATCTCCATCGTTGCAAGTAGACCAGATTATCCCATCTATGGCGCTGGCCAAACCAGGAGTAATGAAAAGATTGTCCGCCGTAATGGTTTGGCGAGACTGGAACTCGTCATTCAGGAGTGCTGCTGCAGCATTTCGAAGACGACGTGACCCGCGCGGGCCTGTGCTGTAAGTGAGATGATTGATAGGTATAGCAGAAGTCTATTCAGAAAAGATAAGCAGGCGAACAAATAATGTGCGGGAAGAACTGACCTTGGAGTTGATAAAATCAACCATATCCGCATGCAAAAGACTGTTCTCGGCCAGACGGAGAATGACCCTGCATGAGTCAGCACTGGGTTGTTTCTCTTTGAATGAAACGAGATGAACACACATTCCGTCAGAATTTTGTGGCGACCATGGATTTGCCATGGACTTTTCTCGCGGGCCCCATACATCTCGGTGTACGAAGTTGCAAGCTCCTCTCCGCGACAAGTGGTACTCCGCTCTCACCGTATCGACTGGGTCCTCTTGACTTGTAGACATTGCTGCTTTGATGTAAATGTTGGAAAAACCGCAGAATTGGCGGGGTAGACTCTGGAGGATTACTTTTCGTGTTTGCTTGATTGACAGATTTTCGAATTTCAATCGTGTTTACTTGGACCTTTTCCGGGGAAACTGATAAAGTGGTGACATTTGACATTTATGGCATGGTGCTCCCATGTTGCGTGTCAAAGCCAGTCAAGGTGGGGCAAGCGAACCTTTGACCGAGGCGAGGTAAGAATTTTTTGCACTGACGTGAGTCGCGCGATTGTCCAATCATCTCGATTCAGGAACTTTACCGTAGTATTTTGTAAGAAATCGAGGGTTCATGATTACCTAAAGGATATCTCATATAGCCGAAGAACCAAAGGTTTCTCCAAGCAGATTGAACCATTGCTTTCAGTGAGCCGAGGTCTTACGGTAATTCCAGTGGCAAATCTTATTGCAGGTTTCCTTCAGCAGCGAGCATTTTCCCCCAAATCTGGTACGCAGTTCTGGTAAAACGCCATACTGCCGCGACTGGGACGAGATGTCCAGATCTCATATTTCGACAACACGAAGATTGAACTCCTTCTTCCAACAGCTGTTTCAAAGCCATGAGCATCTCGTTGCCCACCCAAGCGATCAAATCGATCCCCTCGTGTCAACGTTCTCCGACGACCGTCAGCAGCACCGGCCACCAACACAGCACCAATAGCCATAACGCCGGTTGCGATGAGAAGCGATTCTCGCAGGAATGCACGGGTGAAGATGTGGAAAGCGGCCACCACGCGATCGGCGAATTTAAACATGATCCGCACGAAGTCGCATTCGAAGGCGACCATGATCCCATGTGCCCCAGAAGCATGCCATTGGCACGGAAGTGGGCCATTGTAATCATCGTTTGTACCGGAACATTATGCGTGTAAGCCTATGCCATCTCCTTCAAGGCGTGCATTGCCCCACTCGAGTGCGCGGACAATAGGTGTCTTCACACGATAACTGCTGACGACGCAATTGAAGGACATGCGCCAGCTCGATTTACACCACCACATATACCCAGATGAACGCCGAGTTCGGCACGCCGTCCCTCGTAGCCACGGTTGGGCTGTCGTCGTTTGTGCTGGGAATCGCCCTGGGACCGTTGTTCACCGGCCCTTTGAGCGAATACTACGGACGAAGGCCCATCTACCTCGTTTCCTGGACCCTGTTTACCATCTGGACGATTCCATCAGCCGTTGGAAAACATATCGCTGTACTGATTATAGCTCGTTTCTTCAACGGGTTCGCTGGTGGTACCTTCTTGTCTGTTGCCGGAGGAACCGTAGGTGATGTGTTCTCGCGCCATGAGATTCAAACGCCAATGGTCCTCGTCTCATCCGCCCCGTTTGTCGGTCCATCCTTGGGCCCGGTGATTGGTGGCTTCATCAATTACTACGCACATTGGAGGTGGACCTACTACTTCGTCATCATTTGGTCCACAGCCCTGTGGATTGCAATCGTCGTCCTCGCCCCAGAAACATACCATCCAGTTATATTGAGGGAAAAAGCCAGAAAGCTTCGCAGGGAAACAGGAGATGACAGGTTCAAGGCGCCAATAGAGAAAAATACCAGGTCAAAGAGGAGGGTGATCGGACTTTCGCTCCTGCGGCCGCTCCAGTTTCTTTTACTCGAGCCTATGTGCCTCTGCCTAAATATTTACTCGGCAATTTTGCTGGGTATCTTGTACCTGTTCTTCGGGTCCTTCCCCCTCGTATTCCGAACGAACCACGGCATGAACCTGTGGCAGGTTGGTCTGACGTTTCTAGGAATTATTGTAGGGATGCTCGTGGCAGCTTCTAGCAATCCTTTATGGTCTCGCCTTCGTATGCATCTACTAGTGAAAGAGGAAAAAGGGGCTGCCCGAGAGGAGCCGGAGTACCGACTTCCCCCAGCCATCCTGGGTGGTCTCCTTATCCCCGCCGGCCTGTTCTGGTTCGGCTGGACGACTTACCCGAGTATCCACTGGATAGTACCCATACTTGGATCAGCTGTGTTTGGATGTGGAATGTTGCTTGCATTCACGGGAATTTTTACGTATCTTGTATGCTAGTCATCGCATCACGTGGAATTGTTGCGAATGATTTAAACAACTCCATATGCTAACTATCTATACAGGTAGATGCTTACCCACGATACGCTGCATCAGCCCTGGCCTCCAATGGTCTTGTGAGATGCTCCTTCGCAGGTATGTCACATGTGGGGCTTCAAATTCACTGCATTGCTAACATTGAATGCAATAGCCGCATTCCCTTTATTCGGAATCCAGATGTATGAGGGGCTTGGATACCAGTGGGCCACCAGTGTCCTTGCGTTTCTTACGGTTGTTATGATGCCGTTTCCTTGGCTATTTTTCCAATACGGCCAGCTACTCAGGGGAAAGAGCAGATTTGCGGTGGCCACCTGATGCTCACACTTTGAAATTGGCATATGAAAAATGCATATTGATAGTGTATCCGAAAACTCTTCCAACTGCCTTTTGATTTGTGACCATGGAAATATTTTATTAAACGACACTTCATATCTCCTGACCAATGCAAATTTCCTGATAGACTAATTATGCAGTATAAAAGAAAAAGAAATACTACATGCTGATGAATCACTTTGACATTTTAATGGTTCGGCAGGCCTGTATAACTGCACTACCCATGATACAATTGTGGAACATTTGGTGAAAGTAAATACTATAGAGCTGAATCAGCGCTAAATCCACTAGAGTATTACAGCTTATGTTACTCTAAACAGAAAAGCGGAAGCTTAGTCACTCAGACCCGAGAGCCCTCGGGATCTCAAGGCGGTTCAATCTCGGCGGGGAAACCCCAATTGCCTCGGGATCTCACGGACAAACGTCCACCCTCGCCTTCTCTCCTGCAATCCTTCCCACCGGTCATGCAATCCGGCACGCCAGGAACCCCGATACCAATGACCGAAGCAACCGAGGCCTCTGGCCGCGGCCTGGCTGCGGACACGCCCCCGACGCATCTTCGCCGAGCCCGAATCGCCTGCAAGGCGTGCAACGCCCGGCGGGTGAAGTGCGATGCCGCCGACGGACAACCGTGCTGGCACTGCCGCACGCGGAGGACGCCATGCGAGTTGATAGAGTCGAAACGGGGAAAGTACGTTGAACCTGCTCTCCCCTCAAGCGCTGCGCACACAGGAGCTGAGCAGGTCTTGGCAGGTATGTCCGAAAAAGGCAACGCGTCTCACGAGACCAAATCGCATCTGGAGATGCATCTCCCGGTCAATCGACCCAGCCAAATTTCCAAGTGGCAGCGTCATCAGAGAGAATCCACGATGCGGATGCACTTCAGCATTGCAATGGCTCGAATATAGACAAGTCGCCAGTCCGGGAAACGCAAATTGAGGGCTTTGACACGCTGTCCACGAACGAGGTCCAACCTGTAACTGAGACGCAAGAAGATCAATCCAGGCACATCGCCCGCCCTAACAGTTCCGCGAAGAGTCATCGTGTTTCTTACATCGTCGAGGTCGTCTACAAAGCCGATGACGGCGTCACCGAGTCCTTGAAAGTCCATTACTCGATCCCAGCCTCCATCGTAGAGCGACCAGTTTCTGATAATGGCGGGCGAGTTAGCAGGTTTGTCTCTCTCGCAGAGGCCTTAATCATGCCAGTCGGGGAAGTAGCCGATGAGCTGATCCGTGCTTTCTTCGAGGTCATCCACCCCGCTTACCCGGTCTTTGATCGAAAGGAGTTCATGCGGAGGTACCTTTGCGGCGAATGCTCCCCACTCGTTCTTCAGACAATCTATCTGCTAGGCTTCACAGTGTGTGATGAGAGTCTTGTACATGCCGCTGGGTACAGTGACCGGACCACGGCAAGAAGGACGCATTATCTCCGGGCGAAGGCGCTGTATGATGCAGACTACGAGCGTGATCCCATACTAGTTGTGGCCTGTCTTCTGCTTCTCGGCTTCTGGTGGGCCGGGCATGACGAGCAGAAAGACACGTGTTATTGGGTTGCCTGCTCAGTGATTGTCGCGCAGTCTTTGAAATTGCATCGTTCGTGCGTCTATCCATACAAAATGCGCGTAGCTAATGCTGACAGTAATACAGCACATCACGCTTGATGAGAAGCACACGGGAAAGGTCTCTGCGGAAGCGAATTTGGTGGTCCATCTACGTAAATCGCTCCCAAGTACAGAATCGTTTCCCCCCCGCCGGCGCTGATGCAGATAGGTCCGTGATCACCATACCGCTGCGGCTTTTGGCCAGCCATGCCGCATCCGAGACGAGGATTGCGATGTCGAGCCTCTCACTGAAGAGGATTTCACCTTCGATGACGACTACGACCGGGGTCTTATACCTGCTCAGCAAGACTTCCATGTATCGTATGTCATCGAGATGTCGAAGTTGGCTATGATACGTAAGACGATCCGAAATATCAGGGTGCTCACGCAGGGGTGCTTACTCGCTGCCATTTCAGTTGGGGATATTCTCACCAAAGAGTTCAGTCCCCGCCCTCCCGAGCCGGGACGGTCCGATACAGAAGCATTGTTGGGGAGGCTATCACGATGGGAATCTCGGTTACCAGATCAACTCCGAAAAGAGCCGCTCAGCGGATCATTGGACGCATCCTTTTGGGCCAGCATGCTCCACTTCTCATATCAGTAAGCTACCAGAGCCAGTTCCAATACGAAGGCTTCTATTGACGCAGCATGAGAAATTATTACATACTTCTCTTTCGACCGAGGTCAATCGAAGTCCTCTCCTCGGCCGATGCTGAACGGGACGTGCGGGTCCGCTCCGCTGCCGATTCGATAACCCGTATGGCAGAGGACCTCCTGGGGAACGGCGCAATCAAGTTTGCACAGATCCACCTGTACGAACCCACACACATACACCTTCCTAAAAATCGTAACACCCCTGACCCCCCACACACACAGCCTCCCATCACTGTTCGGCGCCCTCTCAGTCCACACCATCGCCATATGCAGGCGCGACCACGTTCGTCAGCAGCTCGCCGAGAACAAGGCGCGACAATGCCTGCTTGCGCTGAGCGAGCTGTCGAAATCATGGCCTGTCAAGATCTGGATCGCCGAGGCGTTTGTCGATCTAATGGAGAGACTGACGGGCCAGGTGTCTTCGGGAGGCTCCATCGTCAGCGTGTCGAGCAGGACTGCGAGCAGCTGCTCGCATCATGTGCCACAGCGTGCAACCACTCCGCAGCCTGCTGCTGCCGGGAACACGACTTCTGCCTCGGCGGTGCTCGAGGAGCTGGGTCAGCCTGATCTGCACACACCTGGTGTTCTTCCGCAGGCAGCCGGCACGACATTCAGCGACCCCTTTTGGGGCGGCTATGCTGATAATAATACGTTTGATATAGATTTCCTCCTGCACACCAGTCTCGAGCCGGTGCTATCTGCGCCTTTTGGGGGACAGGATGGTGCCGAGGGAGCAAGTACTCTTGGTCTTTAGGGGGAAGAGACGCGAGGCTCCAGCGAGGAGACGGTGCGCTGCAGCCGAGCTGAGCCTGACCCGCGGTATGGATTACCGTGCCGCCTCCATGGCAAGGCAGATATTGCTTTGGGCCGCTGCCATGCATCACTGCATCCATGCGCTTTGGTAAAGGCGATGATTCGATTGACCAGCAGCTGCAGCCGCGCAATGGTCTCAATACATTGTAGACCAAGGCACAGTTCCGTATCGTAGTTCCGGAAAAGGATCATGAGAAGGCCATTTTCGTCTTCATGGCTGTCACTGTTCTCTTTCTCATGAGTCATAAATTGTGATGAGCTACATGAACGTGAAGACTGCCCGCATCCTAGACGCGAAAATCTCTGATGTGGCGTTCTAAGCGATTTCGTTGCCGATCATGGGGATCATTATAAGATTTTCCGTGTTGATTACTCAGAAAAGCTATGATTTGCGCCACAGGTTTATTGATGCATGGGAACACCAGAACAGGCATGCGACACCAGTAAATGAATACACGAGAGCTGATGATAGTGCGCACATTTTAGAGAGATCCCTGCACAGGCAGAGAAATCATGTACGGTAGTCAAGGCGGAACCAGAGACTATGGACGAGCAGCACGCCGGGCTTGGTATGGTCTGATTTGTGACTTTTCTTTTTTTTCTTTTTGCCCTTTTCAGACTAGCCTCTGAGGCCGCAAATTTGCCTTATCAAATCATAATTTGTTATGACAGAGAAGCCACTGGTCCCAGTAGGGATGGAAAGGGTGGTAGTCACGACCAAAGTAACTCGTCTGACTTTTCACAGCCTCAATTCTATTTCGTAGACACATGTCTACCGATTTTCTATCTTGAACTGCGTTTGCGACTCTAACAACATGCCAAGCATGCGATGTAGGAGATGTGATGAGACGCCCTCCATCTGCAATGTAACTTTCGATGGATTGTTGGGTGTGTTGACAGTTGGGTTCGGAGATGATGCGCAATGAACTACAGTATCATCTTCGTGCTGTACCGTCATTCCACCGCCAGCAGAGACGTCCTCGTAGCCCCCCTCCCAGTGTATGGGTACACTGGAATTGAAATTCTGCTCCGCTTGGCATGGGAAGGTATCTTCCAGCTTCCAAGGCAGAGCATTAAATGCGTCCATGGTTGGGTGGATGTGCAGATTTGGGTCGATGTGAGAGAGGTCGTAGAACATTGATTTATCCAGGCCGACGCCCAGACCGATGATGGAAGAGTTGTCGACGCTTGGTAGGACCTCGGTCATTTCAGGCGATGAGCTGGAGAACGATAGGACGTCGAAATGTGATGGCGAGCCGTTGGAAGAGATGCTGGACCCCAGCGGTTCGGACAGGGATCCCAGGTCTTCAGGGCTCGAGATGGCTTGGGGACTTGGACTTTCGGACATCTTTAGAGCGGCGTTGTTTTCCGTGTTTGGGCTCCGCCGCCGGATAATGATGCTATACCTGTGTGCGTGTTAATGGTGACTTTGAAAGACAGGGGCGGACGTCAAACGTACCTGTTCTTGATGTCTGTAGTTGAGCGACGAGGGAAAACCTGCTCTGCGATAGTCTTCCAACTCTTGCCGTACTTGGTGATGGCGTCTAGCAAGCATGCGTCTTCTTCCTTGGTCCACACGCTGCGGTCAACCTCTGGATCTAAAGAGTGGTTCCACCGCTTCGCACATTCTGGTGGGACAGTTAATAATCCACGTGAACTAAAAGTAGATGTCAGGGCTGTGTAAGGTTTCACTTACGTTCGGCGTTCCTGCTTCCCACCTGCTGTGCCACCTGCGCCCACCTGCAGCCGTACTGCATCACGGCCTCCCGCAGAGCCTCGTCTTCTTCCGGGTTCCAGGTGCCTTTGTTGATACGGGTGAAGATCTTGTTCCACCTCTTCCGGCAGTCCTTGTTGGAGCGGCCAGGTATCCGCAGTGCTATCCGTTTCCAGTCACTGGGCCGACCGTCTTTTGCTGGAACACGATAGACTCAGTAAATGGTCCGGAAGTCCCTGGCAGGGTGGCGAGAGCGGTTAATACGTACATTGGAGCTCCGCCTCGGTACGGAGGATATCGTCTTCCTGTGGAGTCCACCTGCGTCGGACGACGGGGCCAGTTGAGGCAGGTACTGCGGAGCTGGGGTGCATAGCACTGTCTTTAATGTGTCCTCTGCTCATGATTATGCCGGCGGTGTCGTGTTCTGACCAGCAGCGAAAGGTACGGAAGATTTGGAGTCAGATATATTACCGTGACACCCTGCAGCATAGACTTGGACTGCATCATCACGACTCAGCCTCCAGGAACGGGGTGTGTGAGAAGGATGAGGCAGAAGTGCGTTTCGGGCATTTCCAGGTGCAGGTGGATGTTGCATAGCGCGTCATCGCCCCAATGTGGTGGTGGTGGTGGCGGGCGGTCAGTTCCAGCGCCCTGGCTCTGGCCCTTCAGCCCTGGACGCAATTATTTCTGTAGGTGTTTGGATGTGACTGCGGCTTGGTCCTCCTGTCCCCTGCTTGCTGACAGGTGACTTCTTGATCTGCACGTACGATTCGCATACCCCCCGTGATAGGTACCCCGGAGCCCCTAGTCCGCTTCTCGATTCAGCATGCATTGTGTGCATGGTACGCGAGAGCGAGCACTGAGCCGGCACCCAGATTTAGCCACCTGATGTGGGGCAATGAGACACCCGACGCCCTTTGAGCTAAGATTTGCAGAACCACCCTGGCTGAAAACAACATTTGGCATGTTGCCCCATTTAAGCATCAGCACTAAGAAGGATCATCCCGGTGGATCCTAGAACGAAAGGCCATAAAAAGAAAGAGGTACCCGACACAATGGTAGCGAAGACCTAGGGCTTGACCTACTTTGCCTATGAGAGAGGGCGGTGTTCGAAATCGGGCTTTATACAGCACGTCGTGCATGAAGCTAGATTTTGTAGAGAGAAGAATCGGCGAAAGATATAATTTCCGCCTTCAATGAACCTGTTCAGAAAGGCGACTACACGAAGAGAGATGGCATTGACAACGGTGCGGTATTCGCCGCCAGCCAGCCACCCAACGTTCAGCTCTCCGTTCCTGAGCAGGCATTGTTGCCTTACAATCAATGCGATTCAGGCCGCACTCACGCGCTGCTCGATCCTCACGATCAGATTCCCGCGGACAGAAGGATGAGGCTTCCCCTGCGAACTCGATCCTGATTGATGACCTTGCAGCTGGAAGTGGGGGCTAATCGACCGCCGATACCGCCGCCCCAGCCCTCCCGTCCGCTCCGCCGAGGTGGATCATCTGAGCGGAAGGATCGCCGGTGCTGCACTCATTGGCATCGCCCCTCTCGGACCACACCACTACAGAACATGGGGGAATGCGTACTGCTGCGGTTCCTGCTGGTGGCGCCACCACCGCTGCAGCTAATGCCGTCGTTGCTACGGATTAGTATCTACAGTCAATCTCACTTGCCAGATCCCCTCCTCATCTGCATCCGTTCGCCCCACGATCCAGATACCCGGGCCTTCTCGCGTTCGGATTTGTGCATACCAGCAGGGAAGGTCGTGAACATGGTCAGCTTGGTTTTGATTTTTCAGCCCCCACGTGTCCATTTTTTGCAATCGTATCTCCCAGATTGGGCGAAGACCCCCACGGACCATTGCCCTTTTTCATCACTAGCTCCGTCTCGCTGCCGGGTCACCACTGTTGCCTGTAGCCACCAACGCCCGCGCACAGCTAGTGGGTCCCCGTCCAGCCACGCATCTCACGAGGCAAGCACAAACAAGATCTATGATTGCGGCAGTGGCGCGCGCTGGGCAGCGGGAAGATCCACTAACCACCAACCGCACAATGATGGGGCGCCGTCCAGCGGCTGGCCCGCCGTTGGTCAATCTCTTTGATGTGTATCGAAGCTTTCTGAGTGGCTGCTGTGGTGCGTAATCTCAAGCCCAACTCCCATCTGCAGGTCACCCGACGATCTCGTCGCCAAGAGCACGAGCCTACGCAGACGATGGGACCGTGCTCCAACGAGCTGGGCTTACAATACATGTGGCGGGAATAAACGTGCGGTTTGCGGGTGCTGACAACGGTCATGGGTGAGGCGCAAGCTGATGCATGCTGACTCGAGGGGCAAATTGGGGATAGCGCTCCCGCCCTCCCGCTGCACAGCCGCTGGCTGCAGGTCGGCCGCTGTTTACGCCGATGCGCCGTCAGCAGTTTGTTTGTGTACTAAGGCGAAACGGAGAAGCTGAGAGTCGAAGGATGGGGCGGATGTAGAGTTGCTGGTGTTGGTCTCTAAGTATGGGAGGTTCTGGTGGCAACCTGAAACATGGAGCTTGCTGAAGCATGGTCACGGAGATACGAAACTGTTGTTGAGTTGTGGTGGGCTATCGCTGGAGGGGAACAGCCTACAGGGTGTTGTTCGCAAGGGCATTCCTTTCTTTCTTTTTTCCATGCAAATAGTTTCCTTTTTGATTCCATTATCACGTTACTCGGTTCATTTGCTAGCAACTTCTGCTCGCACGACTCGAGACGCTGTTGCAGCCCTGCCGATGGACCTATAGACTCCTAGAGCAGAACTCTACAAACAAGGATGCAACTCTCTACCGGGGCCCTGGGCGTGGGTCCCACCTTTTACTTGATGAGCGTGGGATGGACCCGCTGATATGAATTGCTGCAATCAGACCTTGGTAGAGCCCGTTCTAGCTTCGGGTGCCTTACAAGGCGCCTGACCTGGATGCTGGGTAAATCCGACAGAGGAGAAACATCTTGATGCACAGTACACGTGTATCGTTTGTTCTGAGACCCGCACCTTTTCTTTCGGTGACCGACCGTTAGAATGGCTGCTAATTTCTTGTCGATCTGCGCTTTTCATTGGCAGATGCTCACACGTGTTGGCAAATGAAAGCACAGCAACATACCAGTCTGACTACTCTTACGTCGTCAGCTGCACGTCGCCTCTGGGCCGAATCCATCATGCTTATCCCGCCGGAAACTCGGCCCGTGTTTGCCATTCCAAGTGACCGAACGTACCTTTCTGCATGTTCTGCCCACACACCAGTACTCACATAGTGACCCAGTCATGCCGAGCGATCGAACATTACCATGGCCCTGGACTAGACGAGGTGCAGTGCCGAAGACATCTCTTTCGTGAAATCCTTTAGCGATGAGTTTCCGGATAGTCTTGTCAGCAATCTGATCATTTCCATGTTACGGTCATACATTGGAAGGCTTGTTTAAAATATCATACCATGTTCACGTCTTCTTTCCATTTGCTTCACGAAGCTAGTAATTAGATGATGCTGTTCAACATTCACTTATTGCACAGAGCACGTATTTGTAAGAAGGCTCATTCTCTGACTGTGTAATAGCTTGCGTATAAGATGGTAAATCATCGGTCTTAAAGCTGCAGGTGATCATAATCGCCTCTACGGTTATTATTGGACGACAAGAAGCTCAATTACTCGTTTTTCATGGGGGAGGGGGCGGCTTGAGGTTCGCTGCTTAACAGGAGATTTCGTGTGAGTCGATTTCCCGTCAAACGGTGATTTCGCATCAAAATCAATGCAAAATCGAGTAACCGTACGACTTCTGCCGACAGAAACGACAACAAAAAGTCTTCCCGTTGGAGCACCATCAATTTTCTCTACATTCATATAAGCGTTGTCTGGAGAATTCGAGAGGGGTTTAATACCGGAACACTGGCCATTTCTGGTAAAGTATAGCGTGTCCGTGCTGTAATCAACTCCGCAGCCGACAACGTCCCCTGCACTATACACCAGCCACTGGACCCGTGGGCCACACTTCCCGGCGATGAGTCCATGGTTCAAGTATCCCCAATCAAGCGATTTCGAGGACATTTCTGAGGCTTCGAATCCCTCACGGCAAATCCCAATTTGAAAACACCTGCTAACACTTAGTCCGCTACTAATGAAATGCATATTTCTTTTTAATTCTTACTGGAGGGCTTCTTTGCTTAACAACTTCACCTCGAAATAAGCGTGTAGCTCCGTTGCTACAAATGGGTGATTTGCCTGGTACTGCTGTGCGAGTGGACACGGGTCTGTGAAGTAGGTTAAGCTCGAAGAATCTTAGCAGCCCTGTATGTATATACTTACCTACTTCCAGTACTGTCTTTTGATGATAGACATCTGTAGGATATCCCCCAACTCGACGTATGGCAGAAGGGTAAAGACACGTGCGGAAAGGATAGTTGATAGTGACTGGGGCCAGAGCCTGGGCGATATCCATGTGTCCATTCTTCGACGCAATTGTACGCGCAGGCCATCCGTGCCAGTCCATTGCATTTGGATCTGCTCCTTCGTCAAGTAGTAGCCGCACTACTTCTAAATCTCCTTTGGCAGAAGCAGCTTGCAAAGCAGTGCCATATGGACCGGCAACAGAGTTGGCGAATGCTCCGTCACTCAGGAGTTTTTGTACAATGTCTCTGTTCCCCCAGTATGACGCAATCTGCAGAAAATCACTGCTCTGAATGGTTAACCTCTCAGATTCAAGGTATCGGTTGATCAGAAGCTTGCTGAATCGTGCGAACCCTCTTTTGCAAGCAATTCGGAGTGCTTCAATCTGTTGGGGTCCCTGATTGTTGATTGATGTCTTTTTGTCCAACGCCGTGTGTTCAGAAGATCCACCATCATGTGAAGTTGCCTCAAAACGTGCACCTTTACTAAACAGTGAGATTGCAATTTGTTCGTCTTTGAACGTCAGTGCATACTTCAGAGCACTGCCATGAACGGGCATAAGGGCATTGACATTCGCTCCATTGCTACAGAGCAATTCAACTGCCGCATGATTTCCCGCTACACATGCTGCAAACAGTGCAGTCGTTGCATAATTGAACACTTCGACCTCGCTGTTGGGATCTGCGCTATGGTCTAGAAGCAATCTGATAATGTCGGTATTTCCAGTCGTTGAAGCGGAGATAAGAGGTGTGCGAAGACGGTTATTGAAGTTGGCGTCGGCTCCGCTGTCTAGTAGAAGCTTCACCACATTATAGTGGGACCTATAACAAGCTTTTACTAGAGCCGAATGTTGAAATTTGTCGTCCTTCGTCTCGGGTTTTGCACCGTGCTCTAGGAGGAGGCGTACCATGTTCTCGGATCCTTTGTCGGACGCCAGGCATACAGGAAAGGCAACCTTCCTGCTGTCTTTAGGATAATACCCCGACAGATTTGCGTCGGCTCCTCGCTCTAGGAGCAATGTTGCTAAATCCTCATCTCCTCCTGATATCGTGGCGATGAGGGCGGTGCCACTGGACTTCGGCACTTTCGCATCCACATCAGCCCCATTATCGAGAAGAATTTCGGCAATATCTCGATGGCCCATCAGACAGGCAGCCTGCAGAGCAGGACCGAAACTACCACCACTGCCATTGACTGCAGCACCAGCAATGATCAAGTCTTTTGTCGTGCGACTCAATCCATGAAGCGATGTGTAGTAAATCGGCGAAGGACCGCCATCTGGTGGGCTTGTTTCGGAAGCGTCGATTATCTGGTCATGGCCCCAAGCAAAATTGTCATCCAAATCCGACGTTTGTTCTGAACCAGATTCACCGTCCGACCGATCCGAATGGAACAGCTGCTCAAGCCAGCTCCGATAAGAACCCTGATTCTCCGAGGAGTGGGACTGGCTCAACTGATCCGGATCGAACAGCTCAAGCCAATTCAAATAAGGGACCTGCATTTCCGGGAAGAAGAAATGGAGAATGCACTTTCGGACACATTCACTTTTTTCTGCTACCGAAGCGTGGTCTATCCAGTGACAGGCTGCGTATTCGGCGAATGGATATCTAACTTTGATGACCGGAGCGTTTAGTCTCAAGGCTATCGAGGAAATATAACGTATGCTGAGTTCCACGATCGATTCCCGGGCTTTTGACTCAGCAAAAAACCTCTGAAATTTGGTCTCCAGCCGATCAGAGGAGAGATATTCCTTGACGGAGAAATGCGACAGTTGGATCACTGCATATGGTTCCTCCTCAGTGACAGTCACCAAGCTAGAGCACACTGCAGGAATGTCTTCCGGGCGCATACGGTTTCTGGGGTCGAATAGCAGCTGCGATTCTGTAGGTATGGCAATCAGATCGTTTACCTCGTCGCTCCTTAAAGGTCGTTCCGAAAACATGAGGAATTGCAGAATCCTGATGCAGCTTTCTTTATCTGCTTCTGGAATCTCATCCAGGATCCTGAGATATGTCTCATCAAGGGTCTTGGGAAGAGACTCGAGTGTGCTTTTGAAGGTATCCCGTTTGCGACACATTGACAACGCATCTAACTGACATGCTACCCATCTGAACCTGCGGACACACTTAGCACAATAATATATGTTGATCCTAACGTACTCACATCGATGCCGCTTTATTTGCCAGCTGATCACTGATGGACTCGCGATCTTCCTCCCAGTATCTCATCCTCTCAGCGAGCTGAAAGTACTTCGGATTCGAGACTGGATCTGTCTCCTGAAGGCTCTTCCAAACAAATGCGTGGATGTCTTTGTTGACTAGATGCTCTTCCAGTCCAATGATTCTCTCCTGCTCTCCCCATTCTCGAAACTGAGCTTCTAGACGTTCCTCTGGACGGCTTGTGATAATGACGCGGAACCGTTTCGCATTTTCGACTTTTGCCGTCTCATCCTTTGCTGTTCTGCCGTGCAATCTCCTCAGCCACGGGATCAGATCGTCAAGCGTTCCACATTCATCAAGGGCGTCCAGAACAAACATGACGTCATCCTCAATTGCATCCAAGATTGAATGGAGGGTGTCGAGGAGGAAGCTGAGTCCAGGTAGGTAACCATCTTTGCATCTATCAAGCAAACGCTTGACATGCTTGCTGGAATGCTGTTTGAATTTGTGGTAAAGGCGGAAAATGAATGAACACACCATACTCCGCGCCGACCTCTTGCTTTCATCGCTGAAAGTGAAAAAGAAATAGAGGACGGTTTTCGATGAGGATTCAGCATCCTGTTGGAGATGCTCCATGATTGAAGCACTGAGAATTGTCTTGCCGCATCCAGGCATTCCATGGAGCCAGAGAATTGAGTCCGGGTTGTTTTTCCATTCGGTAAATATTTCACTTTGGAGAAACCAGTCGCCTGTACCGTCATGGCGTTGTTCCAGCGCATCTTCGTAATTCTTTGTGACATTTGGTGGTGATAGCAAGTATCGCAGTGCTTCGTCCGTCTTTTCTTCCGCTATTCGTTGCACGTTGGCATTGGTATCTTCGACATGTAACTTTATCTGCTTGACGTCTGGACCAGAGGTTGACGTCATGTCAGTTATCACGAATGGTAAGTGGGAAATGATTCATTTGATAACTAACCCTCTTGTGGTACTGAACAGAGCTTGACTTGGTTTACAGGCATATGGAAAAACAGCTCCCTCGCGTAAGCTGCAGCAGCTGCTGCAGCGTATCCGTGCCATTTGTCATTTTTGTGTGAGTCGGAGTAGTCAGAAATTCCTCGAATCACTATGCACGGAAAGTCCGCTAGTGCTCCAGCTGCTTCCATCTCAAAACAGATGATGCCGTACTGCTTCGCTAGCTCATCACGCATGAGACCGTCTTTAATAACCAGTTCGCCAGATGCGACTGTACCTCTGTGTATGACAATAGTATCACCGTCGTCCATTTCAGCATCTTCGTCGTCGCTGTCATCGCTGTCATTGGCAGAGGGTCTTGGAACTGATTGCTCTGGGTCACATCCACATTTCTTGCAGGAAAGTGTTGGATCGCGGTGAATGTAGTCCGGTCGATATAGGATATCGTTTGCCAGGCCCGGATATCGGTATTTCCGAAGTCCTTTAATAGAGGTATCGATGCGGCCGATATGCTGTAGGAGTGGATCTTCCCTTACTCTTGCCCTGTTCGCGGCTAGTTGCTGAGCGGCAGCAAGAAGAACATTGGGTGGTGGGGCCAAAAAGCCAGTGCGCCGAAACCCACCAGTTTGAGCCTTGCCGTGATCGTACTGCACTGCACCTGAATGTTCTCCGTCAGGCTTGCTCACAACCACATGCCCAAGTCTGATGTGCCCGCTGTTCGTCTTTGTCGGAACCCCACCACCTATTCCAACGAGTAGTCCGAACCGTAATTGGGGAAATGTTCGTCGCATCTGAGTGACAACGGTGGCCGTCGGAGCGTTTCCCGTAAATGGAAGAGTTGCCACCACCACATTGTGGCCGTTAATTTCGCCGAGGTGGTATGCATTCGAGTCTTCTTTCGCTTGCTCGAGTGGCTTGTGCGACTTGTCGAGCATTTCCAAAGCCGCAATCAATTCCACTTCCAACGGACAAACCCAACCAACTGTGTAGTCTTCATGACTGAGTTCAATTTCAGCCATTCTTCAACAAAGGCATCGAGTCGCCGAAACGGAGGTGAATTGATGGTAGCGAACAACCAGAATTCTGTGTAATGAGCAGCAAGTCTGTTTAGAGATTTGCGCGCAAGGCTGTCTCTTGTATGTGGAAGGATGCCTCTGCTGCTGAAGGAATTTATTGGCGTTGAATGAACCCAGCCGGAAGGATTAAAACCTGCGTTCGCAATTGGCTGTAGATTATATCGATTTGCCGCGATTACCTTCCTAAAACGCCTTGGCTGCATATTACGGCGCGTAACTTCGGAGTGGATTTGCTGGAAATATTTCGGTTATCATGTCGGCAATTAGTGCCTTGACATGTAAGCCCATCAGTGGGTTATGGTCATGTGTGAAACACTGACAGCGTTAGTCGCGTTACATGTCTTGACGGCTGACAGTCTGCTCCAGTGTGATGCCTGTTCAAATCTCCTACAATGATGATTTCACGGAGAGAAATTCTAATATTTCGATTCTTATCAATGAAGGATTTCGCCGTCACAGCTTTAAAACGGCTCGCCCCGCCCCGCCCCCACCAACAGCTGAGCTACGTAGTACAGCCCAGTCTGCGCCCGTATTTAGTTTGAAAATGCTATTAATAACTTAGTTCATCGAATGATTGATCCGAAAATCCTGATCAACGATCCCTGGCCCTTTTGTCGCACTGGTATGGCGTCCGATCTTAGTCGCCTCAGATCCTCACAACTGTCATCTATGTGGCGCGGCGTGAAGTCCTCGCCACTGTTTCTTGAACCTACCATTTATGTAGTTGGTAAGTTCCTTCAAGATAAAATGGGCACAAAGTAGGGTAATTGATGCCTTGCGATAGAAATTTGATAGCTGAACCTCATTCAGAGATGTACAGGGATGGGATTGTGTGAAGGACTGCCAAGGGCTGACCCGCTACCTCATGAATCCGGTGATGTAACCTTCAAAACGCTGACTGACCATTGCTGCACCATGTTGTAGATAAAACTGCGCCGCCATTTACTCATCCACTGGCACTCGCTATGGAATTGGCCTCCGTGCTTAGCCCATTAGACCGTTTTCTCCGGTGGTTCTTCCCTCCTCTCTTGCTCTTCCGTCACTTGGTCTCCTCTATTGAACCGCAAGTATCGCCAAAACCGTTGACCGAATCTTTGTGGATGATTGATTGGTTTGTGGTGTGGACATGATCCAGGACTTCTGGACTCGGAGCTGTGCCGGTTATGGAACGCTGGAAACTTCAACTGAGAAACAGTCTGCATGACCGAGAATCTGTGAGATGTGACGATGAAAGCAGTAATTGTGCAAAAGAGAAAACAGACAGCTAAGATTCCCCAAAGGGTCAACTCCGGGCGCCTGGGGACCCCATTCATGCTGAGAAGTGCTGCTGCAAAGCCCAAAGGAAAGAAGATGAAAGTAGCCCAGGTGAAAGCAAGAATATTATGAGCACTTTGAAAACTCAGTTCGTTCCGAACAGAGTCCAGCCTGTTGGTGAGAGAAGCTCTGAGGGACTGAACGACACGCAGTCGCTCCTCCAGCTGCCGAACTCTCTTCTTGTTCGAGAACGTCAGCTTGGTTATAGCTGACCGGTATTTGCGCTCGTCGTCCTTTGTCCAGCGAGGTCTTTCAGGCTCACGGTCTTTTTCACGATTATCCCAAAGCTTCACCAAGTCAAGAATGCTTTGAAGGTCATCCTCAATCACCTGTAAGGTATATTGGATTGTCGGCCACCTTTTGCTGAAAGACATGTAGGCCCCAGTACCCATTTTTGAGGAAAGTAGCTTGTTCAACCGTGGCAGACCAGATTCTTCGGGCCTCTGACCCTTGGAGTTTTGTTTCTCTATCTCTTCTCCAGGACGTCCTTGCTTGTGTCTTGAAAGAAGCTCGAGTAATTCGTCGATAATTGCATTAATTATCTCTTTGAAATCGTCCAAGCTTCGTCGAAGTGCGCAATCAAACAGAAGGAGTTCGAGGATTTTGCGCTGACGCCAAGATCCTTTGTCGAGATCAGTTACAGGGAGAAAATCCTGTGGCTCGATGATCTCCTTGAAGCGCCGTTGCAGGTTTTGAGGGACCTGAAGGTCGTTCACCGAATCTGGGTCGTATTCAAGAACACGACAGGTCCAGTACCTATCAAAGAAGTCTCCGATGAAGATAAAGCTGAGAGAGGCATGTTCCAATTTCGACTTGCCTCCAAGAAAGCTGATCTCTTCGCATGGACTTCGACGGCATACACGAACTAGCCGATACCACGATAGGTGAAATTCTGTTTGCCACTTGTTCAATGCTGCTGTTGTCTCGTCGGAGACAAACTTCTCGCGGTGTTCGTGTTTGTCGAAAAAGGAGGCCAGACAGATACGCTCAGAGACAGGTGATCCAAGAAAACAAAGTAAGCCAGTGTCGTGATCAGCGTTTGGCATCCAAATTAGCCTTTTCTTGGCAGTCTGTGCGATGCGGTGGGTATCTAGTTGCTCTTTGAGTCGACCGTTGTCAAAGCACTTTCCTTCATCGCTTTGATTGCGATGCTTTTCGGTCATACCGTAGATCCAAGAGCGTACAGCCTTCGGAATGTCGACAATGATTCCTCTCAACTCTTTAGAGTCCTTCAGCTGCCTTCTCCTCTTGAACAATTCTATCGCTTTCGTGATGAACTCTCCCGTTTCAAGCCCGCACTTGCCCAGGGTCTCCGGCTCCGCAAACCTGCGTTTGATTTTCGGGTCGAAATCTAGGAAGTCCGGGTAGGGATAGAGCCACTCATCGGCAATTTCCGTGATGCTACTTTGATCGATGAGAGTGTTGAATGGCAAGAACCTTTTCATGTCGGGGCTTCCTTTATCCAGAATAGAATCGCGATGTTGGCCAGTGGCTCCGTCATACCCCAATTGAGTTGGGAGCTTTTCTGCTTTTGTTGGCTGCTTCATTTGGTTCCACGTTCTAGGCTCAAAGGAGAAGTTGCTCGACTGGTGAAGATTCAGAAGGATGAAAGGAACTTCAAAGCCGACGTGCCAGTAGAAGTCTCTCCAGGTTTCGTCCAAAAACAACTCCGGCTCTTTCGTGACATCGTTTATCTTCCCAGTAAATAGGCCATTCTTCGATATGCATTCTCGCAGTACCCGCGAGGACTCGTCGAGCATTTCGTTTGGCGATTTGGAGTTGATTTGAAAGCCCTTTTCTGCTACTAGAAGCCCGATTGCATATTGCAAAGGGTTGCTCCAAAAGGAATCCTCGTTTTCCTGGTGAAACTGCTGCGCGTTCAATGTCATGTTCCAAAGTGAACGTGCTTTGGAGAAAAAGTCATCGTTCAAAAACAACGCAGAATCTCGCGAATGGATCATGAATCTTGTCGATGCAGATGTGCGTGCAACAGCTATCATCCGTTGCTTTGATGAAGGGTTCTCGGTGGTGAATCGTTGTAGAACTTTGTTCTGGACCGCCGCGGAGGAATAATCCCTGGTTGGACAAGACCTATCTTGCGAGTCAGGCTGCATTGGTTGCGCGTTGGTTTCTTCCGTGTGCGGCTGGAATTCTTCATGCATTCTTAGAAGATAACTGTATCCCAGGTTCTCAAGTGATTTCAAGGCTCTCCATATCCACACGTGGTCTCGAAGGCGGTATTCATTGGCCTCTGGTCGTGGGAACGCAGTGAACCCGCGTTTGTCTCCTTTCTTCAGCGACCTGATCCAGGAGTGCACAACAGGTCTCAAAGTTTCGAAACTCTCTCGGAGCCATTGGTCATCGCTTTTGATGGTGTGGATGAAGTTCGCCAACTTGATGATCTGGAGAGGAGTATTGGCCAATGACTCGTCGCCAAGAGTCCTGTATGAGTCGGTACCCTCATTGCGCTGGACATTCTGATTCTCCTGTGTTCCGCGACGTTTGATCCCCTTTCCGGTAGCCCAGTAGTTTGTTATGAAGCGGTCGTCCACTTTCTCGGTCGACTTGGAGAATAGCCACTCCAGATGCGCTCGACACGTCGTCTCGATCCTGCCTTTCAGGTAGTTTCGGAACTCCGTATGTCCTTCACTGTTGGCCTCTTCAAGGATCCGATACACCAGTAGAAGGAATTGGAATGCGAAGCTAGACTGTGTCAGTTACCAAACAGTATCGCGGTTCTCATTCGTGCCATACTTACAAGCTAGCTTTGTTCACAAGCCGGTGACCTGACTTGTCCCCGCAGGTCAAAGCAACCATCGCTCCAGTCCCGCCGTTGTGTGAGATCACAGGGATGCTGCAAACAGAGAGAATGTGCTCCAGGGTTCTCCGAACAACGAAGTCTAGGTGTGGATCCGAAGAGAACGAAAGTACAGCATAAGGTTCCGTCAAGATATCCTGAAACTTGCAATGTAGAAGGGTCGGAGTATTTTGGACATTGGGGTTCGACGATGAGTGAAGTTTGTAGGTAGTGGAAAATGTCAATGTCCTGCCACCGGGAGATCCCTCCTGACCCCTGATACAGAAGATGGCGTTGTCTTCTTTTTCAATCTCTCGAGGCTCACCATTGACAAAGAATGACACAACCAGACTAATGACGCTATTGATGTTCTCGAAGTTTTGGCCGTCATGGGTCAGGATAATGCTGTTACGAGCTTTGCCATGGGGTCCACAAGCTTTGTAGGCTGATTCTGCGTTGAAGCTGTGGTTGGAATCAACGAAATCCAGTTCTCTAATCAACAGCTTCGCATTGAAGCGCATTCTGTTGATCTCCGGGACAGGCTCGTGCTCGTGCTTTGCTGTGAAAGTCCAAACGTCCCAAACAGTGCTATCGTGGACAAAATATTGCCTCGTACTTCGCAAACGCTCGTTCTGGGAGGTGAACCGTGGCCAGCGATCGCGAATGAACTCTAGATCAGGCTTCTTCTCACACAGGCTGCGCATGTTCTCGGACGTGTCCTCTCCTGGGTGAAGGTCGAGACCGATCGGACCTTTTTGGTTGCTCAGCTCCATGAGCTTTTGCGCCCTCTTCATCACGTAGCTTGGTTCTGGCGTATGTGGCCCATCCACACAGAAGAATCCAGATCGACCTTTCCCCAGAAAACTGGTCATCTGCATAAGTTGCCCCATAGCAGTGACAGTAGCTGTTGTTCCATCGTTCCCGAAAGAGACGTATGTTGGAGCAACGCTGTTTGGAGGCGAGCTGCACTCCTCAGCCTTAATCTCACGCAAATAGTCATTGATATCGTAACCTGGATTATGATCAGCGAGTGCAGTCGGGTCGACTAGCGTATGCTCTCACCAGGATTCTCTAAGCCTCTGGCTGCTGCCACCACCGTGGAACTGGGAACCACTCCATGCAGCTTAGTGGACTGTCCTGGAAGCTTGTTTGAGTCGCTCAATGCTTCATTGGAACGCTGGATGGAAGGTACTGGGCTTGTCAGGCCTGCCATTGGGAGAAAACCAGAATGGGCGATAGTAGATTTCGCGTTTGGCGTTCAGCCAATACACTCTTGAGAAGCGCGAAGAAATGATTGAATCTGACGTGAGGAATCTTCCCACGTTCTCATATTCAACCTATCATCTTATATACCCCAAGCCAGCCATGATTTTCTTGATGCTGCGATTGAGCTGGACTTCGCAATATTGCGCAAGGGATTGCAATCTTCGATTACTCTGGCTTTGCTGATCAGTGATCACGATCCCCATCGCGTACCCTGAAACACAGCCCATATACTACCAGCCCATAAGCATCTGAAAGTACATGATAGTCAAGCAACATGCAATGTGACAAAAAATGAGAAAATGCATATAGAGTCTACGAATCGCCGTGAAAGATTGTATGCGGCTTACACCTCCTTGAGAGCCTCACAGGGACTGCATGCGAATTGAAGCAGTTTGCGCCACAACGAGAACACGCAATCCGCGACCAAATGGGAAAATTGCCGCAGTGCGGGGCCGATCACATTTATTGTCTTACCCCGCTCTGTACGACTTTTCGATCGTCATACTTGGACAATGTCGAAGCGAATGGCCGAGACAAAATAATGACCATGGCCTATCGGATTTATAAGCGCATGAGACACTTGATACTTGAATGGTGATTCGCTCATTCCCCTCGGCATGCCCCCTTGATGGCTGAAAACAAATAAATCAATGACAGAAAGCAGAAGTGATTGTGCTGACTGCATCCCAGACATATGTCATTGCCTTGTGCTTGGAGATTGCTGCAGACTTGCGCCATCCAAAAATAAAATCCCACTTCTGTAATACCCTGGGAAAGGTCATACCCTCGCGCTCCTGCTCCGTAGCTACCGCTTCAGCCATTATGCCACCGGCCCTTCCCTGGTGTCACCCAAAATGCACTGTCTCTGCACAAACAACTAATTCGGCTTTATCGTATCACCAATGACAACTTTCCCCACCTTGCCATTTTGAGGCCCCCAAATTCATGCTCCTTCGGCACAGCGATATCGTCAGGATCGTATTTTAACAACGTAACGCGCCCAGCCCAATCGCAGACCAGCCCCGCCGAAGACCGCGATCCCGTCCGCACAGCAACCCCCTCAACGACAGTACCAATCTCCGGCTTCAGGTACGTCTCATCATCAACCTGGCGAACAATAACAGCATCGAAGACAACCTTAGTCGGGTTTTGCGCAAACTCAGGGCTCCAGAAAATCCCGTAAGGAAAAGGATGTTCATCCGGATCCTGAACAAACAGGGTCTTTCCTTTGGCTCCCACCAGCGGCTGCGCAATCATCAGCGCGAGATACTCGCCGTGTAGCCCATCTAGCATGCATCGGGAAGTGTGAGCTTCGTTCGCGACATCCAGCATCGTCGCCGACCGTGTCATCAGTGATTCCGGAGCCCAGCGGAAAGGCGAGTCTACCATGTTCGGCCCGTCGAAGAAGATGATGTCGTGAGGCATGTCCACAGCGAGGAGATAGAGCTGCTTCATGCGTTCAGCAGGCGGATCTGCCGGTGTGTCAACGAGCTTGCGCGTGTCAACGAGCAGGAGAGCAGCGACGGCGAGGGTCTCGTCAGCTTTCCTGCTCGTTGATCGCCAGTTTAGGGCGCTGGCTACCTGGCCGATATTCGTTTTGCGGTCCGTGCCGGCTTGGTCAGTTGGAGGTCGGAGGCTGCGGAGATGCTGTTCGAAGGATGTGTACAGGATTCGCAGCGTTGATAGGATACGGGAGTAGGGGAAGTCCAGATCCCAGGTGATAATCTTGCCATGAGCGGTGCATAGGTGTAGCCGGCGCGCGAGATAGCTTTCTTGGTAAGTCCACAGCCGTTGCGCCCATGAAGAAGATGTGATGGCCCAAAGGAGGTCTTCAATTGGGGTCTCTTCAGAAGAACAGGCTCTGATAGTTTTATCGATTACCAGTACGCTTGAGGCTCTTTGGTACACATCTCTGAGAAGGGCGATGGACTTCTTTCTCTGTTCGACAGCTTGTGGAATGCACAAAGAGTCGACCCAGAAAGGAGTTGAACCGGAGCCTGAAGCGTCCTGAACGAGATGAGCAAGCTTCTCAACTTGACACTTTGGCAACCCCTTTTCTGTCACACTACCCAGTCCATCAACCCATACATGTGATATGGCAATGTAATTTCCATCGGAACTTGGGTCATGCGCTTGAACATTAAGTTTTGACTCCTCGCCAAGGAGTATGACTGGAATCTGGCCTTGGTCGACGATGGATAGGACTTCTTCTATATCGGGCTGGACTGAGGCACATGAGCACCCTTCATGGACGTGAAGCGTTCTATATGTAGTTGAATCGATGTTGTTTCTTGCGCACTCCATCTCAGAGCATCTCTCGTGTCCTGCAGTGACAGAATGTCTTTGCGTTCCGTCCAGCCAATCAAGGACGGAGTCATGGAGGCTGTCCTTGCAGAACCGGAGTAGGAAAGGGCACCATCCTCTCTGCAAGAGTCTTCTATCCCGCTGGGCAGTGGTGTGTCTTGGGCCGCGGAGGACCACGATACGCCGCCCGCTATCAGATGCAACGTCATCCCTCACCAGAGAAATCGCATCAAAAAGCCGGACAACCGAGGAAAGGATATCGATGACCGCCTCGGCAAATCCCGGGAAGTCCTTTTCAATTCGAACAGCATGAGTAGTTCCAGGGTCGGTCCACAGGTATAGCAGTTGGACGATCGAAGCTACAGAAAGCTGGATTTCCCAGGTGGCGTCCAGCAGCTCTTCCAAACTTCCCTCCAAGGAAAGCTTCCATGCGAAGAAGGCGAAGCCGAGATAGCCTGAGTGAAGAACCGGCAGACCCTCCTCGTCACGGCTTGTGAAATACGATGTGTGGATGCGCTTCCTGGTGAATGCTTCCAAGAATCCAAAATACAGCCAACTTTGGAACATGGCAACCACGTGATCGACTACCTCCGTGTTGCTAATTTTGTCATCTTGAAAGCGGGGATGGGCCTTCCTCAGGTCTCCCTCATTCCAGACTTGCTCAATAGCCCAGCCGCGGAGCTTTGGGTAGTCTGAAAAGTTCTCGGAGACCGGATACCCATTTCCATTAGTTCCATCATGATCGAATCGTCTCCATCTTGTCAGCGGCCTTACTGGTGGCACCAGTGATGCTTTGGTGGTTACATCGTCTTCATGAAGCATCCGTGAGTTACAGGCGTCTGCGATCTTTGACGCCATAGTCACGGCATCAAGGGCCATGAAAAGATGTTCCATGATGAGCAAATGGGCGGCCGGTATCGATAATCGTGTATCACCAAGAGAATGCGTAAGGGGAAGCTTGAACTCTCAGACCAAGGTTACACGGCGGCGGGGTAGTTTGCGGTCGCATTGCCAAATTAGGAAACAATTCCGGAGAACCAGGCAGCAACATTTCTTATCAAGGCCACCTGATTATTGTTCACTGGAACAAATAATGGTGGAGACAGCCTACACTGCATGATAGATTCCTATCCTGGATCCTGTGCGGACGCAGCACTGTATGACAGAAGCGTGCATCCTCAGAGACATGACCAGACAGCTTTCTCAGCCTCCTCTCGTGTCACTGATGCCGCAAGGCTTCTTATCCTACAGTCCAGGCTGCAAAGGATCCACTGTTACGCCTGTACTGCCAACTTGTCGCTGGTTGCACCGACTATTCGCGATCACCTTCCCGAAATGCTGGTCATATAATTAGGGCTCGGGTCAGCCTTGCAAATCTTTCACATTGCGCTATGAGCAAATGACATCAGAGAGTAGTACATGACTCCCAAACTGTCCAGCCGGCATAGATATTGCATGATGCAGGGGTGATATGATCCTTTTCTTAGTCTCGCTGAAACTGACCTGTGTCACCGCGAGCTGATACGGGAAGACCTACCAGTTTGGCCCCCACGACAATATGACGTAGAAGCAATATGTAAATGCCAGTTCGCGTGCAACATAGCATTCAGGTGTGTTGAACAAATCCCCAAGAGTTTCACAGTAGGCATGTCATCACCTAGTCAGGAAACAGAGCTTCTAAATTGGGAAATCAGGTATCACCACTTCCATCTCAGTCTCAGCCTCACCAGAGGTATATTACGAGCTGGAAGCATGGTTTCCACATTGCCCTGCCTTAATGACAGGGCGTTCTATGCCGAACTCTGAGAAGAGCCTCATCACGTTTTAATTCAACCCCCCATCATGACATCAACATTTCAACTCTCCAATCGTGGCTACAGTTCAGACCTTCAAGCCCCACTTTCTGATTACCCGCTTCGCAAGCTTCATCCCGATGCTGATACCAACACGACAGCATCAATGTCAGGAACAGCTGGAGGCCATGAACGCAATAAGCCATCGTCGCTCAACACCGGCAACCAACATCATATTAACGGGGAGAGTTGTGCATTTTCGAGTGAAGAAGACCAGAATTCCACGCCTCTACTAGCAAGGGGCGATAGGGAAGAAGAAGGAGAAGAAGATTATGATCGAATATCTCCACACTTGTCCACGGTGCATCGAGAAGAGCAGCTGGAAGATCCCTCGGAGAACTCCTCAAATGAGCAAGTAGGGGTCATAGAGAGCGGATGTGCTCACATTCAGGACGTGGGGTGTGAGACGCGTCCCTCGGTGTCCCGTGTTCCTTCATCACTCTCCGATCGTTCCTACAATGATGAAGAACTTCTCCAACATGATTGGCAATCCGAGCAGACTCAGCGATTTCACACCTCAGATGGTAATTCGACCCGTATGCCACAATTTGAAGCAACGCTAATAAATTATCTTTTTAGCGCAGTGCAGTTGTCATGGCATCATGCCCACCGCCAGCTCTAAGACGGCAACGTGGCTTCCATATACCCTCCGCAAGCCTTTTCTTTGCCTTCTGACAGCTTCAATCATAACCCTCCTCATCGCCGTGGTCCTATTATGCTCACTTTCGGTCAATAACGATGGTCTGGGTGTTGATGACGGCTCTTCGATCCTGTTCTTTGCATGGCGGTTCACTCCTTCTCTACTCGCTGTCCTCTATGTCCAGCTCACCGCGATGCTTCTCGACGACGTAAAGAGAACCGAATGTTTTGCTCAATTGGCCAAATCAGGCGGAGCTCCTGCTGTGTCAAGTATTCTCAGAGCTCCTGGGGCATGGTGGGACGCTCTTGCGAACAGTCTCCCAAAGCGAAACAATGGCCAAATCAGTTGGCTGCTCCTCTCTTCCGCTTTCATCAACGTTCTTGGATTTCTGATCATTTCGCCTCTGTCCTCATCGTTCTTGGTGTCAACAGAAGCCACCGTCACAAAAGAAATGAAGTTCGACCGTACAACACCACAACTACCAGTCAATCTTACCAGCGGGCGAGACACAAAGTTAAGAATTTTCGGACACCTCCTGCAGAATGTTACAACGTCTGCATGGATTTCAGACGACTATACGATTTTTCCATTTTGGCCCTCACGCATGGAAAACCCTCCTTTGGGTCCCCTGCTCTCCGACTCGCCTCAGAAATGGCAAGCCGATACATTGGTCCTCAGCACTGAACTGGAATGCGAGCCAGTCAACCTCATCAACTACAATACCACGGGATATGACGTCATTACAGTTTCCGGCTCTGGATGCCACTCAGAATTGCATTCTACTGGTGCAAGTCTTGCCGGATGTGCCTGGTACATCCCTTTTACTTTCATCAACTCGGGGCTTGTAGCACTCAACCAATCCAAAATGTGCGGAGATAAAGAGTTACTCTTCATTACACCTGAGCCCGGCGGAGAAGTAGACAGAAGTCAGTTCATTGGTTATTCGTGTACTACAAACTATTACATGGCTGAGCTAGAGGTCACGGCCCATACATCAACCGGATCCTCGGACATGACGTTCGACGTGGAAGAATACCGAAAACGACGGTCACGAATTTCTGAAACCTTTCTGAACGTCAGTCTTGCTCAGGAGATGTCATTGAACGGAGAATGGTCGGACTATTTGCCTGACCATTTCGGATCCGAGTTTGGGGCTGGTTCAATCGTCGGAGCCCTTTACAATTTCGATATTTCGGCTATGAATGATGGGAATACTCTGATTACTCGAGCTGGCAAGGTCAAGCAGAGGATGTTCGGCGAAATCATTCAAGACTCTCTACAGCGGCAAAATGCGCTAACTGAGACCGTTTCGGGAAAGGTAACAAACGTCCAAAAGCGAGTAGTAGTTACGCCGGGTGTTGCTATCATACTGATGGTTACTCTGAGCGTATCCTTGGTCTTACAGTCCATGGTGTGGATCTATTCGAATCTCCGTGTTCGACCTCTAAACCTATTAGAAGATCCAGCTTCTGCTGCCAGTATTGCTACTTTAATTCCCCCGGATTCTAGAACGCACATGGAGATGCGAACACTGAAGCTCGAGTCTACCACTAATCTCTACCAGAGTCTGCGGGAGAAGCAGTACTACACAGAGCAGCACACCCTTTACGAATCAGGTGCGTCAGTGATGAATGGTCCAGGTAAGTAAATTGTTCCTGGATGGCTTGTCCCCCATCTCAAAAAAAGAAATTCAAACCTCTCTCTCATACGTGTTATATTTAGCCGGCTAATTAGGTCATAACTAGGGGTAAAGGAGAAGGAGATGATAAAGTCATCCTGGAGCCCACCTATCCTCCGTTTACGGGTATTGTCAGCTCTAACGGTCTTTCTGTGTGCGCTTATAGCCGCTATAATTGCGCTACACAGCCTTTCGCAGCGCTCTCAGTTATACCGCACAGCCTTTGTATACCAGGCACAATTCTCTCTTTTCGGAGTCCGTACAATTGAGCCATTTCTGGTTATTCCAACCTTACTAGCTGTAGCCATTGGCTTGTGGTGGGGCGCCATGGATACAACATTTCGCAGACTGCAACCGTACATCTCTATGGCTCAATCACCACCAAAACGATTCACACATGGCCTGGATTTATCCTACCAATCATCGTACTGGTCATTTGCTTCCTACAAAGCGGCTTCACGACGGCATTGGTTTCTCCTTCTCGTCACTATTGGCACTTCCCTCTCCCCAGTCCGTAAGTGTTCTTTCATCCTATGCAAAGAGACACACTGCCTCAGACTAACGAGCTTAATTATAGTTACCATTGCTATGTCAGCGCTATTCCAACGAGTGCGATCTAATTACAGTCATATTGTTCCAGCTGAACGAGGACTTGAGATGCGGACAATGCCCTTCGTTTACGATGGCTTCAGTTTCATGAATGGACTGTGGGCCGGCAGGAATGAAATATCAATCATCGCGGATTTGTACACAAATCTTTCCACTAATTGGCTGTATAGCGCCACACTTGAGCTTACTATGAACGGATCTCAACCGTCCTGGAGTCGAGACGGTTGGAGCTTTGTTCCCCTCCAGCTCAGCCAATTCGAAAACTACAGCCTTGTCCAAGATGTAACCGACTCATCTGCTGGGCAAACAACAAATGTTTCAGTGACGACACCTGCGGTTAGAGCTCGCCTTGACTGCTCACCGTTTGCCAACCTGGACAATACCTCAGCCTGGCTCGCAACTTGGAATCTCAGCAATTCGTCTGAATGGAATTCCACATCAGTGCCGCACAACATTACAACCGCATATGAGCCCGGTGTCAGAGACTCCGAAGGGTACATGTCGGCCCATTTCTTCAATACAGTGTTTCTCGCTGATGGGTCTCGTCCTGTGTGTTGTGCTAACGGGACACATTGGCCTCCAAAGAGTTCCGTTTTCGGCAACTGGTCTCCGTTCCAAACTGATGAGAATTACATCATACGACAGCCGTTCAGTTTTGCAGTAAAGTGGGTATATGGAAACTTAATGACAGGCGTTCGATCGGGTAAGAATCATTACTACTATCCCGCGTTAGACGAAACGAAGGAACACGCAATGTTTCTCGAGATGCCCCTTGCACAGACCCTCGAATGTACGCCAATCATTGAAGAGGCGCTGGCTAGTGTGACGGTTGATCGGGGATCCGGTCAAGTCATTGACTTTACGATGGAGGAGGAACCGAAGAATACTACCGAAGCATGGACAGACGTCTTTATCGGTACTGGCTACGGACCGAATTACAACATCACAGTCAGGTAAGAACAATAGATTGGTCATCGATCTTTTCGAGCTAAACTTCTGTCAACAAATTTGCATTGGCTGATGAATCCTAGCTATGGAGTACTCTTCATCAACTCTTTGTTGAGATCCGCCAGCCTTCGAGGATACCAGGGTAATATTGAACAAGCCAACTCGGGAGCGTATGAAGAAATTTTAGAAGATAGGACGTTCAACATCAGAGACACGGAGCATGGTCTCAACCTCGATCTAATGTCATACGCTATGTATTCCCTAGTGGACGAAGATCCGATCGCCCTACTTGATGCCGAAACCATGGAGGCAACGGCACAGAAAACATTCACCACCTTCTTTCAGCACTTTGTCAGCAGTAATGTCCCGTTTGAGACCGGAGGCTGGGCGTATCAGCCCATCAACTACACATTACCGCAGTGTTTATGGAACTTCACCGCGCCCAGCACCTGCAAGGACCCGATCAGGTGGCCAATCTCACACACCAACCGTACAACCACCGCCGAGATATCCACAGAAATCGTGCTTCTGAAAACAAATCCTGCGGCGGTATGGCTCAGTGTAGCGATCTTAGTGTGGCTCATAGCAACGACTGTGGTGATAGCAGCAGTGCAACGAAGATATTTGAAGAACTTGAAGGGCGACGTGGCTTGCGTAGCTGATACCCTCGCCCTTGTTGCTGGGAGTGACAAATTGCTCAAACTGTTACAGGATCGGCGAGAGGGAAGGTTTGAAGAGAACGATGGAATCAAGACAAGGTTGGGTTGGTTCAAGGATCGTGAGGGACAATCAAGATGGGGCATCGAAGTGGTAGATCGTGAAGATAGTGGGAACGCTTAGGTCATTATTTATTTTGACATCATTAACATTCTTCCGGCGTTGTATGGTTGGTCGTCCTGGGCAATTACTTTGTATTAGGTAACGAGTTCTGATTCAACTAAAGTTACGACCGTCTTGATGATATTCGTCAACCGGCGGGTAATGCCTTTACCGCCACCATCTCCCTCCAATATGATGTAATACTTCTCCATACCCGTAGCACAGAATTTCGAATTCGAATATCCCATAATTTGCTGGTCTATTCCACCGCTATAACGTCTTCTGAATCTCCACCGTATACACCTCAGCACCAGCTGCTCCCTCCCAATGGCCACCCAAACTCCAAACGACGCCCAGCCTCGAACCCTCCACCTCGTCGGCATCGGCGTAACCCATTCCATCGCCCCACCCATGCACAACCACATCGCCCAATCCCTCAACCTCCCCTGGACCTTCCACAGCACCGAATGCGCAACCATCGACGATGCAATCTCCCTGGGCCGCGCCCCCACCACAGCCGGCCTGGTCGTCACAATGCCGTACAAGCAAACCATCATGCCCCACCTCGACGGCATCGACGAGCTAGCCACCATCATTGGCGCCTGCAACAACGTGTACCGCGACGCCGCCGGCCAGCTCCGGGGGACGAACACGGATTGGCTGGGCGTGAAGGGGTGTTTATTGGAGAAAGGGGAGGATGGTGCAGCGCATGAAGGAGCGCCGGCGCTGATCGTCGGCGCGGGGGGCGCGAGCCGGGCGGCGTTGTATGCGCTGAGTGCGCATCTGGGCTGCAAGGCTGTCTACGTGCTGAATCGGGACGAGGGGGAGGTGCGGGATCTGGTGCGAGACGCGCAGAGGCTGGCTTCGCCGCCGGCGATAGTGCACGTCACGAGTTTGGAGCAGGCGAAGGGGCTTGATGCGCCGTACTACGTTGTTGGTACGGTGCCGGATTTCGAGCCGGCTACTGAGAGCGAGCTGCTGGTTAAGGCGTGTTTGGAGGAGTTTCTGTCGAGGCCGAAGAAAGGCGTTTTGTTGGATATGTGTTTCAAGCCGAGGAGAACGAGGATGATAAAGCTGGCTGAGGGGTTGGGGTGGTTTACGGTTGAGGGGACGCACGTCATTGGGTATCAGATCGAAGAGCAGTGGCGTCTATGGGCAGGCGAAGAGAGGGTGAAGAGGTTGAACCGGGAAGGGGCGTGGAAAGTGCTGCTGGAGTCCGCTGATGCAAGCGCTGCAATCAACTTTTGAGTTTCTGGGAATATGATGCTTGTATATAACAATTCAATGCCAATCCAAAAGCTTCAGTTGTGCTGATGTTGAACAATGAGATTTCTATGCTACTCAGCCATTCATGTCTTGTTCAATCCCAGACGTTGCTCGAGCTTCTTCCAAGCCGTAGCCCCCCTCCTTGCATGCTCCGCAGGCACTCCCTCACCCTCCTCCGCCATCGTCCGGGAGAAGAGCTCCATTGAGACAAACCCCTTATACCCCAAGCCCTCTATAATCGTCCTCGCAACCTGCTCCACCGGCAAATAAGCCCCGCGGTCCTCTTCGTAAATAAATGCCCGGGCATTCCTTGACCAGTTCATCCTTGCCGGGTTGCCCTCAACATGGAACGGATGCCCCTCGACAAGCGGCGACTGCATGCGCTCCGCATCCACCACCTGTATATAAAACACCTTCTCCACATCAACCTCCTTCACCATGCGTTCCATCGACTCCTGTAACTCGCGATCCGCATCCAGTGTCTTCCCATCCGGCGCTGTCGGATCCGCCCACACGCGTCCAGCTATGTTAAACGTATCGAGACAGACGCCGAAGTTCGGGCGGTCGACGAGCCGCACCACCTCCCACGCCTTCTCCCACGTATCGACGTGCGTCCCCCAACAGAGATTCTCGTACGCGAAGCGCAAGGGCGGCTGTTCTTGGCTGCCCAAGTCCGCCACCTCGCGCATGTCAGCGACCGCGACCGCGATATCATCCGCGAGCTGCTCCTTCGGCAGGAAATTGGCCGGGATCTGGATGGTCTGCGTGCCGAGCGCGTGCGCCAGCTGGAACCACAGCTTCGCCTTCTCGATGCGCTGGCGATGCTCCTCGCGGTCGATCAGGCCCTCGTAGTGCATGAAGGGCTGCAGGCCGATGATGGTGAGGTGCAGCGAGGCGCAGAGCTGGCGCGCGTGCTCCGCCGCGCGGAGGAGCTGGTCTGGAGTCGGGGCGTCGGATGTGCTTGCGAGCTCCTTTGCGAGGTATTCGAGGTCTTCGTAGAAGATCTCAATGCCTTCGAAGCCGTGGGCGGCGGCCTGGCGGAGCTTGTTGTCGAAGTTGTGTAGCCAGGCGCGGCCGAGGGACATGGATGCAATTGCTGGGCGGAAGGTCGTCATGGTTTCAGCTGTGAGGATGGTGAATTGGGCTCGCAATGGCGCAATGAGAAAGTTTAAGGTCGGGCCGGGCTGACGCAAAGCTGGTGGTGATGCTAAGCTCAATAAAAGCGGGGGGTGGCGGGGTTACTTTAAGCGGAAAAGGATTCTGTGCGGGGGAGAAATGGTCGGGAATGCGACCTGCGGGTGAACGAAAACAAACGCAATACCCGGTGGTTGACCTGGTAGACTCGTGGATTCATTGGTGTGCTGCATAAGCCTTCGTCGTTATTGGTGGAACTGTTACAAACGACGGATATGCAATTGGTGATTATTTGGGAAGAGGTAAAGGATTCGTGACGAATACGATCTATGCCCTGGCTGCAACAGCCGCATTCATCCCCTCCCGCATTGCCGAAACAGGTGCGGGCTTCCCAGTCCACAGCATGAACTGTGCATAGGCCTGCTCTTCGAGCACGTCAGTCCCGCGGAAAACCTTCCATCCATCCATCGCCCCAGCCACCTTCATCATGCCCGTTACCTGCGGCCGGTAAGCCATCTCAACCAACACTCCCGGTGCACCCTCGGAAAAGATTTCCTTGGGAATTCTCTCCTCTGTCAGATCGTCGGCCGGAATGCACGGGACAATCAAGAAGAATGAATGCCGCTTCTCCTTCGCCAACTCTTCCAAGCTACCATAGACGCGGAAGGGGGTTCCAGGGAAATGTTGCATCATCTGGACAGCCTTCTCTTTCGTCCTGTTGACAACCACAATCTCGGAGACGCCCAGAGTCTGCACGGCGTAGCAGGCCGCGCGGGCGGCACCACCGGCTCCCAGAATGAGAGCGGATATGAACTGGAAGTTCCCGACTTTGCTCCGCTCGATGCAGGACTTGATACCTAGCCAATCTGTGTTGTCTCCCTCCAGAGCCCGTTGTCCGTTCGACTCTCGTACCACAATTGTGTTGACTGCGCCAATGCTTTCTGCGCTCCGGGAGAGGGATGAGAGCAGTCTGCCGACCTGCAGCTTGTGCGGGTAGGTGACCGAGGCGCCGCCGAAGTCTGAACGGTTGATGAGTTGTTCTACAGATTCATCTACTGCTTCGCTTTGGTGGATCGAGTAGTGGTGGGGTAGCCCGAGCTCCTTGAATCCTGCATTGTGCAGGGCCGGGGATAGCGAATGGGAAATGTTGTGGCCGAAGATGTAGAAGTTCCGCTTCGTGGAGTGGTTTTCTGGCGTAGAGCCGGATTCGTCTCGAGGTTGTTCACCCATGGTTTATGAGCGTCGATGCTGAATTATTTGGGATTGGACCGAACTTTCGGTTGTGTTAAATGTGGCGCGTGAGTCACAAAGGAGCGCGTGAGTCAATGTTGTATATCTCTAATGTCTAGGACCATCTTCGAAGCAATGCGCAAGACGGCTAAATGCATTTCCGGGGTATGGTGAAATTTATGGGAAAAAGAATTGTTTCAATAGTCTTTTGCCGTGATCTTCGTGGCGTCCGCAAACCCGCTGTTTACAGTTTTTGACTCAGCAAGGCAAAACACGGACGAGGCCAAAAGAGTCCTCTATGATGACAAATTATGTGGCAATTACCAAACCAAACCCAATCATGGTCGGCCAAATCCAACAATCGTCGGCCAAACCCAACCTCCTCACCAAAATCTACCATCTTTAACCGTAGCAGAACTTCAACGAAATCAAAATCTATGTGCTTTCTTACTACCATAGCAATAGCTTAGCGTAGAGATATCGATTATAATATCTTATAAAAGAAAAGGCCAACCTACACCGCCTAAGAGTTGGGTTTGGCCGGTGATAGTTGAGTTTGGGGTTTTCTACGAAAAAAGTTAGGTTTGATAATTTACCCAAGGTGGTTTATAGCTTCCTTGTCTCCGTCCGAACGTCTACAAAGTCACTATACGGAGTAATTATACTCCATGCACCCGATCAAAAGAGGCCAAAGACATTTTCCGCTCAACGTTTACTTACATCCGCTGTGTTTGACCTCACCCGACTGTCCCTTTGTACCTCTTGAATACCTCCGTGCGCATCAACTTCCGAGGTGCCTTCCTTCCGGTGAATAACTCAAACTGCCATATTGCTTGTTCCGGCAGCGTCTGCAGCGCGTCGACCACGATCCACCCCTGTTTACTTCTCTCCCGTGCTTGCTTCGCCAACGGAGTTTCCAGAGTGTCGTACGCCAACTGTGCAGACATTAGTATCATATCCATATGCCTACGGTGTTCATATAGATACATACCTCAACCAGTACGCCCCCATTGTGACTCCCAAGCCAGTCCGGCGGAACAGTCAAGTCCGTCGACGACCCATTTTCAGCAACGCCGGGCACGCAAGAAACTATAATCGATGGCGACTGGAAAGCCTCCGGCCACGGTTCCAACGATGGCAGGATGTGTAGCGAGCAGTGCAAGCCTTCTGCAGTCTCTGCGTCAACTGCCATCGCCTCGCCGCTGTCATGTCCGAGCTGCACGTGCACCTGCTTCCTAGACTCCGTGATCAGTGTCTGCCCCTGAAAATGCCTGGCCATGGCCTCTGCATGCTCCCTCGTGCGGTTGTAGATGAAGACGTTCCGGACGCCGAGCCGAACCAGCGCGAAAAGGGCTGCCCGTGCCATTCCGCCAGCGCCAAGGACCAGTGCCGTAGAAAGAGGTTTGACTGCGTTAATAGGCGACAGGCTGCGACGAATGCAGGTGATGATGCCTTTCCAGTCCGTGTTTTCTCCGTGCAGTGCATGCACGGGGCCTGCTCGATTGCGTCCAAGCTTCGAGCCTGACGCTGTCAGGCGGACGGGAGCCAAGGTGTTCACGGCGCCGATGGCCCGCGCCTCAGGGCTCAATGTGTCAAGGAACGGAATGATCTCTTGCTTAAACGGCATGGTGATGCTTGCGCCGCCGAAGTGCGGATCGTGGGCCAAGGCGTCCAGGTCGTCCAGGGATGAGCGCTGAATCAGAGTGTATTCGTGCGGCATACCCAGGAGCTTGAAGGCGGCGTTGTGCATGGTCGGCGACAAACTCCAGGCGATGTCAGCGCCGATGATACCGAAGTGCATCTGGTCGAGGACAAAGGATGAGAAGAGAGCGTTTTGAGCTTCGGCTACGGTGAGTAGGTGGTCGGAGGATGCGGTGGAGCTGTAGGTTCGAAGAA
Source organism: Lasiodiplodia sp. KE8368 (assembly GCA_023087525.1). Lineage (NCBI taxonomy): Eukaryota > Fungi > Ascomycota > Dothideomycetes > Botryosphaeriales > Botryosphaeriaceae > Lasiodiplodia > Lasiodiplodia sp. KE8368. The sequence goes on from JAJMYN010000023.1 coordinate 74,469, forward strand.
CAGGGTGCGTGACGGGGGTGAGGATGGGGTTGAAGCAACACGACATGCGGCCCAGTTCGCCAGTGTTGTAGGCGATCAGCGGCACGCGGCTACGTCCTCGCTCTTCTCGTGCCGCCCTGACCTGCTGCACTGAGACGTTGTCGTTCGCTGACTTGGCCGGCTGGCACAGGCGGACGATATCGCACCCCAGTTCCTCAGCACGACGTAGGATTCTCTGCCGGGACTGGCTGCACCATCCGTTGGGTCCTGGTTCTGGGTCGTAGTAGTGACCCATGATTTTTGATGAGCCTTTGGACTGCACGAGTTTCGTTATCCTTTCGTCGTCGAGGCGCAGGTCCACGCAAAGGATTTCCGGGCACAAGCGAAGTGCGAATTGTAGTAGGTCGCAGTAGAGAGCTTCATTTTGCCAAGTCCAGTTGGATGGTGTGATTGGAAGTTGGATGTCTAGTGTGACTGGGAGTTGGAACATCCTTCTGAGTAAATAGAGCTCTTTGCTTATCGATCTCGCCACCCGGCCAAAAGCCTTCTCCCCGACTTCTGATGGAGCTTCCAGAATCAGGCTGACGGCATCGACGGATAGGTCTGTTTTGCACAACTTCGGCATCAATCTAGTTGTATCCGAAATCAGCAGATTCAAAGTGTAGCAAAAATCATCCAATTCCAATCGTCCACCTCTGATGCCGTATGATCCTAGTCCAACCGAAGTACGGATGATTCTGTTTTCGACTCTTGAAAGGAATTGTAGGAAATCGCGTTCCACTTTCTTCAAAACCAGGGAAGTTGGAATTTCATCTGGTATGTTGCCGTCGTAGACAGTCCGTTGGTCCACGTTGAAGAATTCGAGGTTGGATATCGATCGGTACACTGGGCCGCTCTGTTCCACCAAATTGGTAATAACCTCGAGACTGCATGACCCGATGCATCTTTGAATCTCTTTCGTCTCGCGGTCGACAAAAATCACAGGATGCGTCCTGGCAAATTCCGAAAGCAAGCGTTGGCCTGTACCTTCCACAGACCCAGGCCCGCATACGATGATGGCCTTGGAGGGCTTCTCGAGAAGCATGGAACGTGTCATCTCGATTTCTTGACGACGATATTCCTCTGCACCGTGCGTGTTCTTGTAGGCTACTCGCGATAACCCAGTGCGCTGAAAGAAGTATCGGTCGGAATCGACCAAGGCGTAGCCCAATGCACTTGCTGCCATTACCCCCAGGGTGGATTTTCCAGTCCCGCGAAGACCGACGAGAACGATTGATGCATCATCTGCCTGCGGGCTGCAACTTCTGGATTCTGACGACATTTTCGATTGGTGGATGAATAAGCTGTGTTGTAAATGTACTCGTTGTATTTTTGCCGGTGCTATTGGTTGGGAGTATACGTCATATCCTGCAAGTGGGCAGGGGTACGTGCTGGGGCCAGCTCGGGAGGCACACACGCCGGTCGCCGTCTTCGATCGTTCTTAGGACTTACCTGGGAGATAGAGCAGGAAAACCACTTTCTCTCATTCTCCAGTGTCTTTAGCTGCCGAGGTGTTGGTGGGGTGGTGGGAAGGGCCGAAGAGCGGCTAAAAAGTATCCGTCTTGGCCGAAACCCCGCATTTTGGCGGATAAGATTTCCCCGCCCGTCTCCACACACGATACTGTCAACACCATCGCTTGAGGAACAGTTCACAGACGGGTTGGACTCAGCAATCGGATAAGTCCTTATCATGGCAACAGCACGGGCGCGACAAAGAACTCAGCCTCCCTACGAAGCAAGCGACGAGGAAGAGCCACGCCAGCGGAAGAGAAAAAGGGTCTCGCAAGCTTGCGAAGAATGCCGAAGAAGGAAAGACCGCTGCGATGGTCGTCAGCCAGTTTGTCGGCCATGTACTGAGGAGGGCCGGGAATGCGTCTACAATTTCAAGAAAAAACGCGGACTACCAACGGGTTACGTGAGAGCATTGGAGCTTGCCCTGGGACTAGTATTCCGTTCGATCAAAGGCAGCGATCAATTTGTTGCTGGTTTGCTGCAGGGTCAAGCTCCGGTGCCTCGAATATCATACTCGTCGCCAAATACGTTTCAGGGCTCTTCACCAGTTGCGGCACTACTGGAGTCTTGGCGCCAGAGTGCAGTTTTGAAAGAATTGGAAAAAGTCCTCCTTGCGGGGCAAATCGAAGGGGAAGAGGCTTCTGGAGATACTTTGGATGCCAAGTTCGAGGAAGCAATTTCGGCAATACCACCCGCAGAAGAAGTCGCTGCGAGCAGTCCTACCCCACCATCACCGCCGGCCACCAATTATCCGATACGGGTAAGTGTTCCAGATGCACCACCCGAACAGCAACAGACGTCTTGTCCCGCACCAACACAGGAGCCTCTCCCACCAGCACAACCGAAGGACAATACTGCATCTCTCCCCCCTAATTGGTTCCACCTGCTTGACATTTACTTTACCAATACACACTGCTGGTTTCCAATTGTTCAAAGGCATGAATGTCTCCGTACAGCACATCTCCTGGCAAACCAAACTACCGCGGGTTCCAAAGACCCAATCACACGTGGTGAACGCAAATTGCTCTGGGCTATCTTGGCCCACACGGCACAGAGTAGCCAATCCTCTGCGATGTCTCCTCCCGATGACCAAGGAAGCCAGATCTGTAATCAACTTCGTGATGAAGCAGAAAGTTTGATTACGAATGACCAGCCAGAACGGGACATTGACGATGTACGAGCATTTTTACTTCTCGCTCTCCTACACACGGGATGCAAGTCCTGGGCAAAAGCATGGCAGTACGTCGGACAAGCCGTCTATCTTGCAGTTGACCTTGGGCACATTGCTCGTAGAGCGGGCCTGAGTCATGGAATGTACGATGACAACCGGAGTCGAACTGTTCTTGGATGCTTTGTACTGGAGACTTTGATTGCCGCCCGTCTGAACCGGCGACCATACCTGCGGCGCTCAGACATATGCCTGACAGCTTTGGAGCCAAACGGGATTGAAGAATGGGAGCCATGGCAACCACATCGAGGCTTGACTATCGCCTCCCCTGGACTCCATTCTCCGGGACATGTTTCAAGCACCTTCAACCAATTTGCTGTTTTGGTTTGTGTATTGAATGACATGATAACTGAGCCACCTGAAGATTTACCAGGATACCCTACTCCTCAGGTCATCAACAGCATCGAAGGATGGGTCGAACAACTGCCGACTCAATGTCAGGCCATCTTTCGCGGAGAACCTTCCAAGGTAGCCATCTCACCGCAGATCCTCAACTTTTCACTTGCTTTTGGAAGTATCATATTCTCGCTGAAATCAAGGAAAGCATTAGCAACAAATGACCCCTTCCATGATTCTCAGCTCGAACAGAAAATGGACAATGCATTGAGAGTCGCTTCCAGGCAGATCGACATTCTCGGGCCTCAACACCTCCCCACGGTTTCAGAGACCTACCTTTCCTTGTTTGAACAACGATTCTCCGTTCGAAATAGGCTCTTGAATGACAACCCCTCCTACAGCAGCACCATCTGCGACAAGCTACGAGGAAGCCTTGAGGGACTGTGGCAGAACAACAGATCCTTTCCCAGCAGGATAGAGAACCCTTCACAAGCTGAACTATCCTCAAGTGATGCACCAGTAACGGCATCACACACCAGCGCAAATCCGGCCACACAGCATATCATTCAACCAAGCACATCGGAAATCTGGACCGATCGATTCACCCAACCACGAATAGTTCCTGCTCATGACCGCCGTGCGAGTCGAGCATCGGACACATTGGAAAATTACCCCAGTTTGGACCCCCAGGCAGGCAATAATGATACCCTCTTCGACGCTCTTACCCTCTTGGATCCTGTTGACTGGTAAGAATCCATTCTAACATTACTATTTTGCTACAATTGTCCTGATAGCGCTTTCCAGGTCTGCGAATCCTCCAGAGTTCATGCAGAGTCTTGGCCTCACATCTGATGTAATTCCGGCCGAGTTTGAGTCACTCTTCCAATAATATAATTTCCATCTTGAAGACATATTCCCCTATCTTTGTTCAAATCACGTGAATAATTTATGCACTCAGAGGGGCTTTTATGGAAGATGAAAAAAGCGGAGTTGGTTTGCATTTTGATTCTCCCCATCAATGTTTTTAGCCAACACATGTTTAAGAGAAACTTCTTCAATTCGAGAGTATTATGGCAAATTGGTAATAGAAAGTCTCCGGGATCACGTTACGGCAAAGTGGTTCTTCAATGTCGTGTTTTGATGTTTTGATGTAGTGGATGCCATAGAAAATGCAATCGTGGCGAGCGGAACTTCCGAGGACCGGCCAGAAGGCGGTGGCACAGCTTCTGCAACTAGAAAAATTTGAACTGCATGTATCGGCTGATAACCAAACTCGACATTTCTTGCTCAACAGAAACTTTCAGCTGAACCGAGCCCTCGAGCTCAACTTGCAGACGACCACTAATAGGCTCACGTACAAGACCCGAGCAATAGGCGGGGAGCCAATTGGCGTGCAAGAGAATGCTCCGGTAGGCATGTGGCTATCAAAGTCTGGCCCATGCATGAGTGGCTCGTGGATTCGCATCAGGCCTGCCTGGGCCCCTGCATGACGAGTACTCTCACGATCTGTCTGCCCACAATCTCCAGACTGAGAAACGGACTGATCATCCTCATGTGGTCGCGAATCGCGTTCTCGCTTGACTTTCCACTCAGCCATTTTCAGCCCTGCTGGGCGGATGCATGCAAGAGCGTTGTAAACCCGCTTCATCGTCTATACGCCGCTGTTTCAGTTGACGCCAACGACGAGCCGGTAACTGCAAACTTCAACCAGGAAGATCAACCTCCATGCTGCTGCAACGGCGACAACGAGACGGGAGAGGCGCTCAAAATGACGCTTGGGAGGGATACGTCATAGGCGGATCGTTAGGGCCAGACCGCCCGCAGCCACTTGGAGGGAAGATCGCGGTAACTTCCATAAGGTTAGTGTGTACACGCGGTGCGCAGGAGCGCTAACTCGAAGGAACATGATGTGGAGACCCCGCAATCCGTAGTGGTTGGTGACCCGTCGCACCGATATTTAACCTAGGAAACTGCTCCGATGAGTGCGAGTGAGAATTTTATTATTTGCAACGGCTGGGGAAGCATTCCATAGCATGTTACACATTCAGCCCAAGATTAGAACCTTTATCAACCATCAACAACAGTGGCTATTATATTTTAGCCATCTCCCATGGCGGCATACACGCCGCTTAGCGCTTGGAATGATTTGTAGCATGAGCCGAACTAAAACTCGTTTGTGCAACTAACCGAAGACTAAGGACGAGGTCTCCTGACTATCTCTTCCTGCGTCTATCTCAGTCACATTCCAGTAGTCTGCCGACCCCGCTAATTCGTGCTCTTATCAAGGTTAACCAGACACACTCCAGTGGCGATTAATTCCTTCGTTACTGGACGAGCTCCAATAAGCATCCTTGGTGGTGGCCCCGAGGTGGCTTGCACATGGAGCTGGGGAGAGACGCAAGACCAAAGAAAAAGCAAGGAAAATAGTACAGAAAAAGCCGCCGAGCATGGAGGCACATTGAGCGCTTCCAATAAACGCAAGTGTCAGCTTTCAGACGCAGCACTAAAGACGCCGCATCGCGGAATGCCGAGCCTGCCCTCCAGCTCCAATATCACCCGTCTCAACCTTTCGTTCTCCGCCACCTTACTCGCGTAGCGGTCTTGCATGCGCTCGCGCTCTGCCTCCATGCTCTTGATGTACTCGATAGCGCTGGTCAAGATCTTGGCTTTCGTTGGCCGAGCGCTGGAGCCGTCTGCGAACATATCGCCCGGGATGTTGAGCGCCGGAATGGCATCTCGTAAGCGCGCGAACATGGCTACCATCCCGTGGCGATACTTCCGTTCAACGCTAACATGCGGGACAGGTCCGACTGGAGGCCCAATGGTCACCTCTATTGATGCAGAGGTTTCGGTAGGTGACGAGTTGGCAGTGCATGTTCCGGAAGTAAGTCCAGACTCGGAGATGTTGGTTTGAGGAGACTCGGTGCATCTTCGTCCGCATCCATCTGAACCGGGAGAGTTCTGGTACACCTCCCCTTCGCTAATCACCGGCTTGACGGGATGAGATGATACCAGGGACCAGATGAGCTCCGTAGGAGGAAGGGTGGACGCCTGATTCAGCTCGAGAGGCAAGTTAGACACCTGTATCACTGATTAGCCATTGACCAGCGTTGAACCTGTGGCCTCGCTGCATCATACATTGTTTTGACTGCTTCCATCAGCTATGGGAGAAGATGAATGCGCCGGGCCTGCAGGATTCCCAGGACGTCTTTGTTCAGTGGGGCCGAACATTGGGTCCCACTCGACCCATTGAGAGTCGTGAATAGGGGGAGAAGTGAAAGGAAAAGAAAGCCAATCCTCAGGAGAGCACTGGCCCTCCGGAATGTTAAAGGTAGAATCCATCTCCGTTACAGATCATAGGGAAGTGAACGATCATGTGCTGGCAATGAGTGTGTTCAAGTTGGATTTAGTTCTATCATCCAGCTGGCACGGCCGCAAGCCGCTTATATTCAGCGGGAGGCCAAGCTGCACTGGTCCACAACCCGAGTGTGCGTAGCTCAGGAAGGATCACTAACACGGCCGTTAGCTAGGGCAAACACAGCCTCGCGACGGAGCCCCAACTTTTCCTCTTTGACAAGGACCCTGCCGCCGCCAATGCTCCGTCGGTCCCTGCGCTCAAGGTCCCACTACGGGCCATGAGGCTTGGTTCTGTGGCTGGCGGGACCCTGGCAAGGGCCGTTTCGGTCCGCATCTCCCTTGTCGTGTCAACATGCTTCCTATCAATGCTGCCAATGAGTAGGGCTGCCACATCGGATGCTCCCGGTATGTTGTCATGCTACTGTTTCAGCACTTCCATCAGATCTTCACGCCGCCGTTATGGTTAAGCCCACGCTTGATCCCCGGCAATTCCTCCCCATGACTCCATGATCGGCATCTCGCCACGTGTACGCCCGGCGCTTCCGAAAGGTTTAGTGTGGATGATCGGCACGCAGCATATTGTCGCGGCGATCTCGTGCATTAGTGCTTAGCCCTACACCATAAACTCGCACTTCGTTCATACTACAGGCTCTCCATTCGTCCGAGCCACAGCGAGCTGTCTCCGATAGGGGCTGGCATCTCACATCCCTGAGCTGAACCCCTTAAGACGGAATAAGGCGTGAACCTCCACCACCTGAGAGATAGTTGACTGCACCGGGCCGATGTCATATTGAGGAATGGAACGTCGGAACCATCACGGCCATTGAAACCTTTCTTTTTCTCCCAAGTCCTGGAAGAGAAAACGAGACGTGACAAAGATCTGCGGACCCCGAGGCCAGTTTGTCTCTAAGCGACCCAGCGCACCAGACTGGAGCAGCGTGGTCAGGCCTTCGCTACAGTCGCAATGATCTGCAGATAGGGAGTTTGGGATTGGGGAATGCTTACTCTACTCGGTTGATGTGCTTCTTGACACTGGGATTGTGTTTTACACGACCAGGCAGGTCAAGATATGTCCACCTGGCAACCGAGCCGGCATCGGAAGAGGCCCCATCCGACCTGGGACCCTGCTGATCACGTTCCGATCAAACGAGGATCACGGGAGGAAGAACGCCCAATAAATACACGCGGAGCACTTCCAGCTGATCCGCACGTCAAAGATGACCTCCGGAACCGGCCTGAACTGCACGAAGACCATTGTGTGCAAACTCTGCGGCACCGAGTTCGGACGCAGTTGTAGAGCGGGGGTGTCGAAAGTGACCGACCAGTGTGTGAGCGGGGAAGTTGGCGGGGTAGCGGGGAGGAGGGGCCTCGCCCCCGTTCCGCAAATCCTGTGTGTATGTAAGTACAATGGTACATCCTGATGCCAAGACCTGGGTCACACCACTTCTGTTGCCAGCGAGGATCAGTATTGCATATCTCAATATCAGTCCATGATGGCGACTGGAGTAGGAAGACAGAAATCTCTCACTGAATCGTCTCCCCGTGGGCAAGGTCGGAATTTGATGTCAATGATGAAAATCGGCTGAATGGTGAGGCTTTAACACTGGAGTAGTATGGCCGGTCGCTACCAACCTTGAATACTTTTCCATTCTCCGTTCCCTTGCATGAGACATTCACATGAAGCCAATCAGCACTTGGAAGAGAAGGATATTGATTAGTTTCGTGACAACAATCTAGCCTGTTTCATGGAACTGGGAGCGCTCTTTGCTGTTTTAGCATCAGTAGGAGTCCGCCTTTCCCTCAATTGGCTTAATTCGCAGCCAGTTCCAAGACTTCAACCCGTATCGATAGACCATTTTTAGATATATCATGAGACTTGGCACATGGATGCCACGATCGGCCACTCTACCGGCGCCCGCTCAGGCCATTTGCCAATCAATATCATATGATACCAGCAATTCGCAAGACGCACATCTGATATAAAGACCGGGCGGTTCCGTGCTTACCTCGCTCCGCAAACCTCCCCTCGAAAATCTCGACTGATCCTATATACCAACAAACATCCTACACCATACCACAATGGCCACACAGGCAACCGCGCCATTAACCCCTCCCCACGAGGGCTCCCCCGACAACCTCTACCACGTCAAACGCTACTTCTGGTACCCGACCCCCAACCACACCAACTCCGTCCTCCAGCCCTCCATCCGCGGCACCTTCGCCAGCCTACCCGCCGCCAAGAAATTCGCCTCACAAGCCCTCGCCGACGAAGGGTACCAGCCGGGTCAGTTCCAAGACCTGCAGTTGCGCCGAGACTCTGGGACGGAGTGGACGTTCGGCGACGACGTGATGGTGTACGCCAAGACGATCGAGGAGGGTACCGTCACGGTCGAGCTGGAAACGACGCCGAACAGGGTCGGCAAGCTCTCCCTGGAGGGACCTGACGAGCGCGTGAAGGATTCGCTATATTTCCTGGTGCAGACGGTTATCGATTACTCCCGGGACTGGTCGGTTGGGAGCAGGCGGACGATTGTGGAGGGCGTCTTCCGCACTATGGAGGAGGCGAAGGAGAAGGCGTTCGATATCTTGCTCGAGGCGAACGGCGAGATATCGAGATCGGACTTTGCTGAGTATAGCGAAAATCGTGGGCAGGATGATTGGGAGTTCGATGATAATGTTCTTGTGCATGCTGTTGGTCAGAATGGGTTGAATTTCCTTGTTGCGATTGTTAAGGGTGGGGAGCCGTAAGGAACGATTCGGTGTATTCAGTCTTCTGTCATTCTTTTGAAATGGTTCTTATTCCAGTTTGTTCGGGTGATATCATAGGAGCTGTTTCTATGAAGGCTCCGACGTCTCTATCGTTCATGTCTCAGTTCGGTGTGTCATTTCCTACGATCTCAATCCTCATTTCCACTGTCGGAAGTTTATCTTTCTCTGTGTCTTCTCGCACCATCCTTCATGCTAGTCACCAACCCAAGTACAGGAGTAACAGTGAATTCAACCGAGCGGCAGTGCTAATTCCATGCATTCAACGGTATTTACCTGATCTAAGCCCTCACCCGTCTGACCATTGCCTCCTTCCTCTTTAAACCCAACTTCACTTTCGGAACTCTGAGCATGTGGTTCAGAATTGAAGTTGGCATCCTGAACACTGTCTCCCGGAAACAAGTCCTCGATTTCCAGTCATACGACACCCCCAAGACTCGCTGCATGCCACCCTCACTTCCGCAAATCAACAGCCCAACAGGAGGCCTGGCAGCCCGGAACAACGTTACTGTCAAGGAACCCGTGTCGACGAGTGTGAATATGCGCTGGTCCCCATATCCAGCTTTCTTGGCATCCTCCGCCATTTGCCGCACCTCTTTGTCCGCCTGGACCGGGTCAAGTCCGATGCATTCGTCGTAGTCTCCAAGTGCGTGCCTTGACAGAGGTGTGGCCCATGGTGACCATCTCAAGTGCCCTTCTGCTGCACCGAATACTCTTCGCTCCACCTCATCAAGAGGTAGATATCCCTCGAAGCCGAAGAGAGCAGGGTCTGCTTTCCGTATTCTTTCTCGCATCATTGCCTGTAAAACAACCGGGGAAGGAAGGGCGAAAGCCGCGAAGAAAACCCCAACAATACCTACAGTGCCAATGGAGATGCTAGGATCGAAGTAGGAAGAGATTCTGAGACTGCACGTAGTGATAAGCAGAGAAAAGGTTAAGGCGAAATAAAGGTATGCGAGCCAACGAGAATAGCTGTAACGTGCCGTTTTCTGGACAAGGTAAAACGACTTCCAGCGGATAGCAGCACCCCACATACCGTCGATTATAACTGCATCATCATCGTGATGATCAAGGTAGCCGACATGGGTATCGTCTCGCTGTTTACCGTTGCGTTCACGCAGATTTTCTCCGCCGCAAATTCCTATTCAAGATAGTTAGCCTGCCTTTGTCCAAATCAAGATAGCCTATGCTCCTTCTCACCTGCTACTTGAATAGAAGGATAGATATCCCAAAGATTCACGCTAAATGCGTCATCCATAGCCCACCACTCTTGGTCAGGTTGTTTTGGAAGCATGCAAATCAGGCGCTCAAGAAGCTTTTCACTGTTGTTTGCAAGCGACAGGCGTGCAAATGCTTGGAATGCGGAGTCCGTCTTTATTGGCCGCGGTCGGATGTTGGCAAGCCCCATCAGGGCATAGGAATGATCCCCATTGAAGTATTTGTTTCTCGTCGTGCGCCTATGGAGGCATTGAAGAGCAGTCGTCATCAATTCGAGATTGCTCATGTGCAAGGTCCCTTCGAAATGATCTACCAGGCGACGGGACTCGTCACCATCATCCCAAACCATCGCTGGAAACTGTGTCCGGGGGAGAAGCTGCATGTTATCAAGGTCTCCTCTTTGAACCACGACAATGGCCCGGTTGGATCGGCTGAGGAGTACCTCCGGCAATGTCCAGATCCTGCTTCCCCATTCTCTCATCATGTCGGCGCCCTCCTTGCCGCGAGTGACTTCTGACGGGCCAATGGCCATGCAAGTCAATGTGGCACAGCGAACGATATCGCTTATCCAGTACACTTGGTCTTCGGCATCGTCGTCGTCTCGGAAGCAGGTGGAACCAATCCAGTACGCATCCAGGCCAGCCTTTCTTGTTGCCGTTTCCGCAATCTCATCAAGTGCCTGCATGTCTTCGTCCGAGCTGTGTCTGAACTGTTCCGAAGTATAAGCCACGAAGAGGTACTCTGGGTGCTTTACATGCTTCACTCCGTGAGGCCAAGTATCAGGCTGGTCGACGCGCGCAACTTTGACCCCGTGATTTGGGCTGTCTTTGTCGCCTGCGTTTTCCAGGAAGCATAACCATTGCGGGAATAGAGGACGTGGCGTAGTCTCTCTCGTGTTCCTTGGTGCCGTCGTCTTGCCCTGAGAAGGACTAACAGCTGTTAGTGTCATTGATGAACTTAGGTGCTAGATACGACATACGGAGAATTAGATTCCCTTGGCTGGTCTACCTCGTGATGTCTCTGTTCGGGACGCTCTTCAAAAATGTTTCGTGGTACCTTTGCGTAGGTATAGTGCGCATAGTGAAATGGGGCATAATGCAAGTGCGCTCTTGGTCTTGCTGGAGAAAAAAAGTACTGAGCACTCATCAACATTTCATCTCAAATTCGCATAAGACACATCTCCACTTACGAAGGGGCCAATGACACTACATGCGAGGATATACTTGACAACCCCATATATCCAACCAAAGATAGTAGGACGTGGGCGTATGAGTGCCCAGTGCGCAAGACTCACCATACAGCTACCATCAGTACCAATTGTGGTGCGATGGTAGGTAGAGTTCCCTGAATTGCTGTGAGTCGACTGCACGATTAGCTTCTTGATGCTACCGCTTGCTGGACTGATATAGCGATCGTCTTCTGGTCCGGTATATTGTCTACGAAATGTGTCCATGTGAACGTATTGCTCTCCGTTGTCATACTCCAGTGTCGCTTCCCTGTAAACGTGCGGGTGGCGACGGCTAAATTTTCGCCTCGCGTTTTTAGGTTTCTTTCCAAAAAGTGTTAGTGTCAGCATTTGCACATTGGTTCTAATCATGAGGATAAACCAGTCCTTCAGGAAGACTCCGATCTCGATTTTTCCTATGACTCCAGTGTCCCTCCATGTTTCTCTTTAGCGAAAGATGCCTACCATGTTCGAAAGACGAGTAGAGATGCGTGTTGACTATAAAATAAAAACAGATATGAGATGAGTCTCTCTACTCCAAGAAAGTAGTTGGCTTACGCTTTGAGTTGCACCTTGAGTTCCATTTTGGTTCTGGCCAGCCTTTGATATAGGTGTGTGGCTGGCTCCATGCCGCTCCGTATTGGGGCCTGATGAGGAAGGACAAGGGGTGTGTCCACTACCGTGACGTTTGTCGTTCTGAAGATTGTTGTTAACTTTTTAATGATTTCGGAAGACGATACTTCACTGTTAATTTGTCTGAGAAATAAGAATAAAGAATCTCTTACATCCATGTGAACTTTTCTCGAACAACAACGTTCTGATTCTTGGTGGTTTGATGATCCTTAGAGGATTGAGCGGGAATCCAAAGCAATAAATACTCAATAGTGCTGGAAAGAGGTTCTTCAATGTACAGCCGACTGGAGTCTCGAGACATCTTGGACGATAGGGGCTCAGCACGTCTGTCAGTTATTCGATGTAGCACATGCATATCCCTTGCATGAGGCTGAGTACTTGGCAAAGGCTGATGTAACTTGCCTTGTTTAACTTTGCAAACATTACGAAGCGGCTCTGCCAGGCTCCCATATCGCATTACAGGAAATGAACTTAATCGATGAGTTAATTTGCGTTCCCAAGTTAGCATTCTTCGCATTGACGGGGTACATGATTGAGCGCTGTTGTATGTACAATCACGGTCGCACATACAGATCCAAGGCTAGCGCGTGTTCCCTCCCCGCTCTTACAAAGCTTGAACAAATATTCACGCTTCTAAGATCGATCACGCCGATGAGATAAACAGCTAAAAGATGCGCGAATATATAATTCAATCCCGCTGAGACCTTTACCCTTATGGTTGTCAAATTGTGGATCAAAGTCAATACTGCCAATAAGGTATTTGTAAGCCCTGTGGTGAGTCTAGCGTTTGCAGAAGGTAGCACCGTTCTTTTTTTATCTGCTATGGAAGGCTGCATGAGCTGAAAGCATGCAGCTCGCCAACTCTCATACAGGAGGGTTCTGCATCCGATGGCTAGTGCAACGTTGCCTTTGCATGAAAAAATCTGGACCCTGGCCCATCATACCACCAGAGCAGGATGGATAACATATTTTGACCTATCGAGCCCCCGGAACAATTTATGTCTCCCCTTGTCATGATTTTCGCGCTAGCATTTCGCTGCAAGAGGGGCTGTACACTCAAGCTGCAAGGTTGCCCTGAATACGGCGGCCAAGGCTCGGAACAGGCAGGAGCCAAGGAGTGCTTGCTGTGTGACACCACTTTGCACTACCTTCAGCCTCATGTAGCACCTGCCGCCTGATTTTGCGCCAGTGGGTGCCTAAAATCAATACCCAGCTCGCTTCGGCGTTCCCGTCGGCCCCGCGCATCCCCCTCCTCAATTCTTACACATTCAGCAAACATAGGCTACTAAAGCAAATGATGTAAAGTGGTTCGCTAACCGGCATCAATGTCTGGTGTCGCAGAGGATCTCGTAGGCATACCGATGATACAGCCTGCGGACTTCCGTGTGACAGTTTGGATTTGGAACCACCTTGACTCTACACCCCAGAAGCGAGTCGACATTCCATCAGCGCAGATACTTTCAGAGTGTCAGGAGCCATGGAGCGGACCCTTACGTATCATGTACGTCACGGTGAGCTGTCAAGATTCGTCGGTGCGCTAACTGATCAAGCTCTGCTCCACGCGACCTGATGAAGCCACACCCCAAACAGGCGTTCAGGAATCTTTTTGAGCACTTCAAAGTTCCTCGGAAGTTTGAGTTGGAGCGTCAACAAGCGGTCAACCATGCGGTAGGGACGCATGTACATACTGATAGCCGAACAAATGGTAAGCTACCTTGTTTCAACGAAGATCACCGGCAGACAAAAACTGACTGTAGTTCCGCAGTAACATGGTTTCGGCTCGTTTGCAAGAATGTAAATATCGTTGAGGATCGACGAACTGGCCGATGTAACATACAGGGAAGTGATATCTACAGTGACAGAAGCTGGTTTGATTCTTCGTATGTACTCACTCAGCAACAAGGCAGTCAGGGAGTAACGTTGCTGTGTTTTGGAATTTCTGAATCGTTGGAACAGCGTTTCGATGAGCTCAGACCTGATCGCGACTTCTCTGAACATCCTTGGTCAATCTTCGTGGTCGTATTTGAGGCTCTGTTTGTTGAGATGGACGTGGTCGCTTGGAAACTTGCGGACGTTTTTCGAAGTACGGAGGAAGTAAGTAACCCTGAATTGAATTGAATGTATTCTAACTAAAATTAGGACACCCTACAAACCGCGAAAAGATTTGAAGGGTCCACTTCGGCCCTGTTCAACTTTCCTCGACTGCATAATATATCGAAGCACTGCATATACATCTCGGAAGGATTCGAGGCAGCGAAGGAGATCGTTCAAGCTTTGATCAAGGTCTTAGAGCACGAAACGGGGCCCGGCATGGGTAATGCCATGCATGATCTACGGCATGCTGCACAGTTGTTCAGATCATCTCAACTCCGTCTGGCCAGTCTTGAGGGACGAATTTCCAATATCACGAATCTGGTAAGTGTAAACGCTTAACTTGATAAATATCCCTGCGAGATCACCAAGCACTAATTGTACTCTAAAGTCCTTCAACATTGTTACACAACGAGATAGTCGACGAATGGGACAAGATAGTAGATCCATGAACACTATCGCTATCATGACGTTACTCTTTCTTCCAAGCACATTGATCGCGACCCTTTTCGGGAGCAACTTTTTTGATTTTGGATCGGACGACAAGGACGAAAAAGGTGCGGTACAAGTATCTGGCCTATTCTGGATCTTCTGGGCGATTTCACTTCCTTTTACAGCAGTAGTGATGACTCTGTGGTTGATGAAAGCACGTGTCAAGAAGACTGTTGATGATGTAGTTTGAGTCGCAGCCGTGGGAATTCTTACATTCAGAATTCGATAGAAATGATTTCACTACACTATAATGATTTGGTCCAGCTAGATGGACGCGTGCACTTGATGGCGTCGGTGCGTATTGGGGAAAGTGACGGGACCTCATCGGAGACGCCCTGGATACGCGCAGATGAGGAGCTTATAGTACAACTGTACAGCTTAGCAGGGTATGGACGGCGAGGTACTGACGATGGTATTGCATGCCGGGGTTCCACATGATAATGTGACAGTCGCTAAGTCGTTAAAGGGGCGGAACAGCGAGCCGTGCTAAATGGTGCTGGCGTGTCCACATGGCTCGCGGGAATTGCCATTGTTCAGAGTGAGGAGCCGTAGGCGGCAAATTTATCTTTTTCAGTTCAGCCTTGAACCGAATATTCTGTCGTGGATACATGGAACATTATGCGAATAATTCGAAGAGGCGTCTATCAAATCACATGGCTGGAGACTGCGCTTCTGACGCGACGTAGGTACCACATTTTCCGTGTCCTGCGTACGTACGTATTGGCCCTCGAAAATATTTTATAGCGGTTGAAATCACACAAAGTTTTCAATTTTTAAAAAGGGCCAGTAAGGCTTTCGGAAAAGCAAGAAGCAGTATGTATGAAAATTGAAAAGTTGGTTTCAGCTACCCAAGAGAATGCCATTTCCTTGACGCAACTATTAACTTAAACCTGGCACGGCAATGAATTAATAGTTATCTGTGATTGAATCTGGCTCATCCCCGGCACTATCAGACATTCCTGGTAGTGTCAGCGGGATTCCCAGGAGAGCAAGTGTGGCGGCCGGGAAGATGGCCCGGAGAGCCATGTACAGGTAACGTCCTGTGCTACGCTTTTTTTTGCCTTGTTTCAACTTTGTCTCGAGTTCCGCTATCTTCTTCTCTAGTATCTCCCGGTCCTCTGCTGCAATCCTGGACTCTTTTACGCGAATCTTCTCAACAGCCTCCTGGAGGGAATCGTTCTGCATTTTTTTGAGGAGGCGGACTTGAGCCTCGTGATCGTTCATCATCTCCCGTCTCTCGGCTCGGCGTTCTGCGTTGAGTTGTTCCCGCTGAAGATTGATCTTGTTGATCTCACGATCAACCCTCTCCTGCTGTGCTTTCAAGTTTTCCTGCATCTCCTTATCGTGATTCTTGATGGCTTCCTCCATCTCTTTCTTGAGTTGCTGTGTGTCTGCCCTATGCTTGGCTTCCAACCTCGTGAGCTCCTCGTTGACAGCTTGGCCTGCTTGCGTCTCGCCAAGTGGCTTCGCCTGATCAACCATTTCATGCTGAATCTCCAACGTGATGACTTTCTTCTGAAGCAGAATGTCCATCATGTGGAGGCCATCCTCACGATTGCGGTAGCGCTCTACTCTCGAACCCTTTTGGAGCATCTGGCCCCAGAAATCAGGCGTGGTGCGTAGTTCATTCTCCCTTTTTTCCGCCATCGATGGGTCGACTTTTCCCCAGAAGGTAGTGGCAAGGATGACATTCTCCAAAGGTTTATCACCACAAAGCTTTCGGAACATCATTAGGTTTCGCAAAGCAGAACCTTCCATCCTTGGATGCTCGATGTTGTGCAGGTAGATGATGCCTGTGAGACGTTGCTTGTCCTGGTAGAGCCGCTCCAGCCATTCTGCGATATCACGAAGGACCTCGTTCTCTGGCCTGGTCGTGTCGTTGAAGCCTGGTGTATCGATCAAATTGATGTTGAAACCGCCGTGGTGAAAGGTGTAGCCTTTAAGCTCAGCTGTGCCTGTTTGGTATCAGCACTGGAAATACGATGTGATTTGTAAAATTCCTTACAAGACACCAGGTCATGCCCGATGTTTACCGTGTCATCATTTGTCAGATCCTTGATGAAGGAACTCTTCCCAGCTCCCGTGACACCCATGACAGCAATGAAGGCCCATGGTGCACCTTTGACACATCTCATAGAATCCATAATCGCTGTAGCTTTTGTTCAACTTGAGCTTCAGAAAGGAGGCAGCTGGAGGTTTAGTGTTAGTATTGGGGCGTCCATCAAAAATTGGAGGCTTACTTATATCCCCCAGTAGCTTGCCCATCTGTGTTAACATCAAGCTATGCCCATATCCGTTAGATGCCTCTCAGCCTCGTAAACAAGGTTCGATAATAGAGTTACCGTGGCTTTGGGAACACGTGCGTCTGGAGGATCCCGTGTGGCGATGCAGAACCGGAATATTTTGCAATCTGACACCGGATGGCTGCATACTCTATAATGCCAGGCAACGTCGATCTTAGCCTAGTCCGCGATAGATTAATTAGGCAGTTGCCGTAAAATTCATCAGCTGCAGGCAACGGCCCTTGATCATCTTCGAGTGAGCCTTGCAGCCTAATACTAAAAGCCGTCGCTATAAGACATCTTTACTAGCGGAAATGCTGAGTTTTAGTGCTTACTCGTGCTGACATTGTGACGTGTCTGTCCCATACGCCGTTCAGTAGAGCTGTGACACGCCCTCTTTTATAACGCCGGCTAAAAATCCCTAATGAGGTGACACCAGCCCCACTTTGGTATTGATGAAAGCGGAGGCGGAAGGTTTGGAGCCAGCTCCATTGTTCCCGCGCTTGGCGCGATTAGACCATGCAGAACCTCAAAGTGCCCAAGTCCTTCGGAGGGCATACGAAATCAGTAGCCTTGACACGGTTAACGCCGTTGGAGGATTTCGATGATCCGTATTATTTGAGAAATGAGATTAGAGATGTGTCAAAAGTACCTATGGAAAAGTTGTGAAAGCAATTCCAGGGTAATAATAATGAAGCGTGCCCAGCTCACCAGCACCCGTAGCTGTAAGCCCCGTGACCTCTCTACCTCAGCCGAGCAGCACGACTGGCTCCATGAGCACCGTCCTCCTTTCTGGATCCAACCCGTCCTGGTCCCCTTTCCGGATTATCCCAGGATGGACTACAAGCAACACCTCCAAGCCATTGAGCACCGCGCGACCGTCTTCATGATCCTGATACTCGCTGACGTGGCAATCGTGTGGCTCCATCTCCCTCGATCTTGAAGAGTACACACATGGGAGTGCTTCGTTACTCCGGAGCCCTTTTGTTATGAACGTTGTCTTCTGGGTCCAAAATTTGTAGGCAAGCTTCCCGATCGTCTCGAAGATTTTCTCAAGCTCTGTTTCAGCCCTTGGTGCGTCCGATTCACGAAGGAGTGGGGAAACTTCTCGCAGGAAGCTCTTTGTCAAATGGGAACATTCGTCTTTGATGGCTTCATCGATCAGCCTCCTCATTTGCTCCTGTTCCGGCCCGCTCTGCATGTTCTCCGATGGACGCAGTATCCTAAGAACTTGCGAACGCAATGAATGCGCGCCTCTCGCATCGCCTTGGAAGTTTTAGCAGAATCCTCTTTGTTATTTATTAAATTTGAACTTACACTTCTCAAGCTCCTCAAATAGCCTCATCACAGAATACATGACATCCGCGGATGTATCACCCCATATTTTGCTCTTGACTGTATCTGGCTGAAGGCGGCGATGAAGGAAAAAAGCCCAGTTGTCAAGGATGTTCGAATATGCGAAATTGAGCAGCAGTGCTTGGAGCAGGATATGCACCTTCCGCTCTGTAAGCCGCTTATCGGAAGGTAAAACTCGCAGGACGTCGGGAAGGAGCCTAATCTGCGTCGATTGCTCAGTCTGCGCATCATCCATTTGACCGAATGTTTGGACTGCCACACAGTGGGTTTTCGACCACTTTTGGGCATCCCTTGCAATCAGTCTAAGATGCCATTTTGTGTCGGCGTCATCTGGAGGTGCCCATGCCGCCGACTCCACGTCTTGTAGCAGCCTTTCCTGTAGCTGCGCATAATCGTCTGTGTATTGTTGGACTTGACTTTCGAGCTTTCTAATCCTCTCGTCCTTGTCTATTAGTATTCCGGAGAAATGAATCTTTTGTTCCTCTAGCGCCGACTCGAACTCGCCGTCGAAATAGCCGTCGCCAGGAGACTTCCTGTCTCTAGGCTGCTTGAAGATATTTAGTGTCTCAATAACCCTCATATGTCGACTTATGGATAGTTCACGCACCTTCAAACTATGTGAATGCTCGTCGTGCTCACTGGGTTGTTTGTGTGGTGCAATCTTGTGCTTCGCCTTCAACCACCTTCCATTTCCCTACGTTACCTACGGGTCAGCGCGACATTCCATGCTTCTGTTTTGATTTACCTTTGGTGGAATTTCTTTGCCGTAGTTTGAGTGTCCATGGGCCTAGACCTTGATTAGGTTGCTGTATCTGCAGGTTTAAGACTTGAGTGGACGTGCCTCCCTCGTCTTTTCATCTTTGGAGCCCACATCCGGCATCGGCACGTTATAGACAGGTCCCCTGTCCATTGCGTGTTGTGAGCAGAAAGTGTAATCAAGCTATCACAATGACGTTGAATTGGTAGTTGGGTCTCGACAGCTCGCAATACTCGTCCTATTCTAAGGCCACGCATAGCCTCGAAGTGACAGCTCAATCAAGGAAAGTATGCATTATTCATAGTGAAACTAGCCTACCCATCGCCAATCGATAATTTCGGAGATGCGGCTTGGCGAAGTGCGTTCAATGGATTGCCGGTCCAGCGGTCTTTGCTCAGCCTTGTAAGGATCAATAGCGCATACCGCGTAACAGAGACCTAAGCCATCGTACGGTCAGCAGCACGTACACTGAGCTATTCCCTTTACATTTCTCCAAGAAATTAATTTTTGAAGCTATTGAGGTTAGTGGACCAAATCTTTCTGTTCCATAACCATAGCCATAAGATCACAAACACGCATGGCGGAGTCTGTGGTTGTTCGCCTCGGGGTTGGCACTTGATCTGCCTACCAAGCGTAAGTGGGATCCCGTGAATCACTTGTAAGTAAGAGGGGGGTCCTTGGGGGTAATTAAAGAAGCGGGCCTACTTGCGCTTAGCTTGCTTAACTGCTTAGCAAGCGCCCATTAAGCACAAACACGTTATACCTCTACTTTACTAGCCTTAGCTACTACCCGAAGGGTTATTATTAAGGTTATCTTGAAGTACCGGCTCCACAAAGGACGCAGTAAAGAATTACCTGAACGAAGCCGTACTTCCAATAATACCCCTTCGGATAGGGGCTAAGGCCAGTAAGGCAGAAGTATAACGTATTTATACTTGGCAAGCGCTTGAGCTGAAAACTTAATTAAGCGGGCCCTCTGAGGCCGCTTGCAGCCGCTTGCTTGATTTCTTGGCAAGCCGCTTGCGGTTGCTGCAAACGTTGGTTCGCCTTGCTTACCCCATTACCACATCTTGAAACTGAGGAACTTTCCGTAGCGGCTGTTGCCTAGAGAGCTGAACCAGATCGCTACCCTATGTGCCTTATTTCGTTACTTTATGGAGCTGTGCAAGTGAGACTGCGGCTTCGCCACGTGAACGAGGTCGCGTACGACAGCGGGTGCAAGACTGAGCGTTGGTGTCTGACAGCCTGTTTTGTGAACCTATCATGCCATGAAGTGAGCGGGGGTAGGTCCAACCCCGTTCTTCAGTTATGCGGGCCCGATGCAATATAATTACGCCCTGTTGAAACGCCTGTGAGTTGGAGGGGTAAGCACTATAGGATATCGTGTCGTTTTCGTACCGCCCAAGCGCTTATTAGTATATATTTCCCAGTCCTTCAACAACGCCAGCGTGCAATCCAAATCGTTATCGCCTCGCCGCACGCATCGACTACCTATCCGGCTCGACTCCCAAGGTAGACTCAAATCCGCTCGGGTATGGCGACGCTACAGCAGACCGGCCATCGCATCATCATCGGAGTCGACTTTGGCACGACCTTCACAGGTACTCATCCCATCATTTCACCTATAAATGACGTTGACATATAATACATTAGGGGTCAGTTGGGTCAGTACTGCGACCGGCAGCAGTGTTGACGATGTTATGCTCATCAACGACTGGGGTGGGAAAACGAAAACAGCCGACTATAATTGGAAAGCGCCTACCGTTGTTGCGTACCGAGATGAGAACACAGCAATCAGCATGCAAGAGGATAAATGGGGCTTCGGAGTTGAGCCTAACATGGTGGCTTGGTCGTGGATGAAGTTGCTTCTGGACAAAGATCAGGCAAAGACACACTACGATGACGCATTCCAGGAAGTCAAAGAACATCCGAACAAGGAACCGGAAGAGATGATTTGTGATTACCTTCGCTGTGTGTACAGGTTTCTAATTTGGAAGCTTGGGCATCGTACTGGCAACCTTTCGCAAGCACTCCCGTTTGAGTTCTGGTTTACCACGCCCGCTATTTGGTCAGATAAGGCGAAGGACGCGACTAAAAGAGCGGCACTGAAGGCTGGTTTTGGTAGTCGACCAGGTGACCAGATATTTCTGATCCAAGAGCCTGAAGCGGCAGCGGTCGCGGTTCTGAAAGAACTGACCAGCAAGGGGGAGGCTGTCATCGTCAGAAGAGGCGACGGTGTTCTCATATGCGACTGTGGCGGTGGGACTGTCGATATCGTAACCTACAAGGTTACTCAAACTGAGCCGACACTTGAGTTCGAGGAGCTTGTGATCGGATCTGGAGGTAAGTGCGGTTCAACATGCATTGATCGTCGCTTCTTGGCTTGGATGTCGCAAACATTTGGCTCGGCTTTCGACAATACAAACGACAAACTTAAGGGTCCCGGAAGCCGACTGATGAAGGAATTCGAATCTGCCAAACGTGAGTTCAGAGCCGAGGGCGAAGACTCCTATGAGGTAACTCTTCACATGCGTGGCGTAAGAGATTCCGAACTTTACGAAGAGGACGAATCTAAAGTCAAGATCAGCTGGTAAATGGCTAAAATGTACTGCACGAATGATCTCATTCTCATGCTTACAGGTCCACCATGAAAAGCTTCTTTCAACCAGCTGTGGACGACATAATTGGCTTGGTTCAGGAGCAGATACAGCAGGCAGAACGAGCAGGAGGAACCATCAACGTACGTTGCATGATAATTTGTATGACTCTTAGGCGATCTGCTGACCGTGAGCTGCAGAAGGTTGTCCTTGTTGGTGGGTTTGGAGATTCACAGTATCTCTACACAGAGCTCAAGGATGCCTGTCGCACCTCGAGTCCTCAGGTAGACGTTCTGTGTCCAAAACATCCGTAAGTAACTTTGACTCGCTTCTAAAGGCATAGAGCTTACACTCAGGTAGCCAAGCAGCCGTTGTCAAAGGCGCAGCCTTGAGGGGCCTGGAAAATCTTACACCGCAACGCAAAAGATGCAGACGTCATTACGGCTTCGAAATATCTTTGCCTTTTCGAGAAGGCATAGACCCACCAGAGGATGCCTGGTCCTGTCCATTTTCAAATCTAAAGTTGTGCAGCAAAAGGATTACATGGGCAATGTCGAAGGTGAGGGCCTGCATCTCAACGCACTCTTTGCCTTTATTCTAAGCTGTGCGCAGGGTGACTTCATGGATGAAAAAACTCTATTCTCATTTGATGTGGAGAATTGGCGGACAGAAGAGAACCTAAGGGAGTCGACCCAAGTCAGGCTTGTGGGTAGCACGTTCGAGGACCAGCCTGAAAGAATCTCTAATCCTGGTAAGCGAAGTTCCCAAGTTAATGAACCCATTGATTAGCATTGGTAGCTGATGTAAAAATATAGGAGTGGACGTAGTTGGCGAGATCGCTTGCCACTTCAACAATCTTGACTCGAGTAAGCTTGAGAAAAAGCGCACTTTCTGGACGATGACAACGCACTACAGGGTTCGATTCAAAATTCAGGTCCTACCATCCAGAAAAGATGGAGTATTATGCTTCAAGGTTGTATCACAGGGACAGGAGGTTGGATCGGCACAGATTAAATACGCAAAGAGTTAGAATAACTGCACCCACCACTACAGAATCTACGTTTCACCCGTTAATACCACACCCGTTCCTTAAAGCTATCATTGATGCGCTGTGCAAGGGGGACTGAGAGTCGGGATACAGTTACTGACTTCCTGTTCCGTTCAATCTCATATTGAGAATTGACATGGGTTTGAAAATTGATCTGGAACATTTCCACAATGTCCTATGACTGGCCCCATCAAAGCATATGAGGAGCATGCGAGTAGGAACTCGTTATCATTAGCCCACTGCGCCGTACTTAATTTGAAACAGTTACAGTAAACGTGGCGACGCTGCTTTCGGTAACAGTAACAGTATAGTCTGGGCATTCCGTTGCCGTTGGGGCCCCGGGGCTAGACTGTTGGAGTGAAGTGTTGTACTGGGTCACCACCACGGTCTCTGAGGGTGGAGCTTCCGCAGCCACATCTATAACTGCGGGGGGCAAACTGGGTAGGATCGTAGTCAACGGTTCATACGAAGATTCCGTGCCCGTTGCATTGGTGGCCGCCGTGTTGTTGCTGAACGGATAAGGGGCAACGAAAAATGAGGGGGTTGACACGAACACGGCTGAGGTAGGCGTGGTCGAAGCTGGCATTTGACTGGTAGACCCTGATCCAGTAGTCGTGGCTGCTTGTTCAATAATCGTGTTCCCATTCGCGGAGGGCCAGACAGCCGGGCCAGGGATGGTGTAATTCAAATCCGGTCGGTACATGTAGAACAAAATCCCCGGCTCAGAACCGTTGTAGACGCCTGGGATGTTAACGGTCGGCTCCGGGGTGGCCGTGCTCTCACCCAAGACATTGATCTGGGCGCAGTTGTAGTAGAACTCCGCGCCGCCGAATTCGCCGGCACCATGAAGGGCGATGTGTTCGATCCGCACGAGATACTGGCCAGCAGGTGTCTGGCTGGGCAGCGTGAATGTGAAGTTGCCGAGCCCTGTGACGCCCCACTGGATGGACCCATCGGCAGTCCAGCCCGGAAGAGGGCCGAGCTCATAGATCTTGAACCAGTCGCCAGAGCCGTCATATTCGCGGACGTCGCCAGGAGCCCGAGACAAATAGACGCTCAAGGGTCCGGGATGCTCGATCAGTGCATTGAAGTCGGTCCCAAACCCGAGTTCAGCACCGGCCTGAACATCGTATACGAGGGTCTTGGATGCAAAGTCCTGAGAGCCTGTGTTGCAGCGAAAGTCGGTGCTCTCGTACATCCCCTTTTGGGGCATGTAGCCTTGAGTAGTCTCTCGAACGTACTCGAAGTACCCGGTAAAGTTGCCGTCAACGATGAGATGTGGAAAGAAGTAATGAGCAGAACAAGGAATAGACCAGGCCGAAAAGGCGACCGCAACAATTGGAAAAAACTTCATTGCGAGAGCGACAGAGTGAAGAGAAGAAAAAAATAAGAGTAGACCTGGTGCTACTCGAAAAGCGGTTTTCAGAAAGAGCGAAACAGTAAAGAAGTGAAATGAATGATAAACTGTCCGTGTGGAATCTCTTCCTGGCTTTGGGGATGATTATATTGCTGTGGAATCTGTGAACGGTTCCTAAATTTCTGGGCCAATTTCCTCGTTGGATAGTTCGAACTACCGCCAAACAGCCAATCATACCATTTAGCGCCCGTTTCAAGCATATGCCAGGGGCCGGGACCGCGTGGCGCTAAAGGCGCACTGGTGCGCGGCATGTACCCGAAAAGAGCAGCGCTTCCCGCCATCCCCGGATATGCGGCTGTATTAAGCGATGATCTTTGTGATTTTAGCATTAGGTTCGCGACAGACATGATCGACAGGATTGTCGTTCATCGGTGCGTAGAGACGATGCTGGGCGGAATACTCCGTTAAATGAGCACAGCGGGTAAGCTCAATATTATCTGAAAATCCGCTTCGTCTTCTGTAATCGCTCACCAAAGGATGCTAAAGATGGGAATGCTACTGGACTATTCAAGAGCAGCTTGAAGATACATTTAACAGTGGCCTTAGCGATAGGAACGGGTCCAAGTTCGTCAAATATTCGGAACAGGGTATGACTCAAGTCCCCAGTTGGTCGGAAGGCCATCCGAGAATCGGGAGGCCATCCGATGGTCTGACAAAGGTCTCGAGGAGGAGCCAGCACCACATTAAAGAGATATTGAAGGACTGATGGCCATGACACCCACAAATGTAGTCCAGTTTGTGCGCTCATAAATATTTGACGCTGAGAAGCCGCGATTGACACTCAGTTGTGCACGTTCGAGAAACCAAACAAGGACGGCGCAAATGGAGATAATATTGTTTTGAATCTACAATCAGTGGAGGGAATTGATATCGCGACGATGGAATATCTCGCGAGGTGATTAGATTAACAATCCTACTAGCTACTAAGGAATGTGGTGGGGGAGATCCCCCTGATGCCAAGGAAATTAATCTGCAACTTGCAGATAAATCTTCTGGGCATACAGTTTAACGTGAAACAGTTCAGTCCAGACACGATGCGGTGAAGCCCCGCTCTGTTTACCATCGTCTTCTATTCAGCTGCCAAGACAATGACAGCCCAGGCCGGTGCAGAGAAAGAAAAGGTCCCATCAGTTGCTGTGATTGTCGATACCACGGGAGCACTGACGGGAGAAGCAGTGTCGGTATTGGAAGCTGACGGGTCATCGTTTGCCAAGACGGTGAGGGTGGCAGTCGTCTTTCCCTCGATTTCAATGGTTACATCTTGAACGTCCTGGCCGTAGTTCGCGAGCTTCACGATGTACGTGTTGCCCGAACTTGTGGCGCTCCAGTACAAAGGGCCAAAGGCGGTGTCTGAGGTGACGGCGTGAGTCGTATCACCAGGGTTCTGAGCAAAGAGCTGCTGAACATAATAGCTTGTCGAAAGGTAAATGGCGTCGGGAGCTTGATGGTAGGAGATCAAGTCAGGCTGGGTCTATGTTAGCAGGATCAATTGTGAATGGGTATGAGAACACATACTCGCCACTGTTGGTTGTCGACTAGCCGAAGCAACGGGGCATAGGAGGCAAACCTGATCAGGTCGCTGTTGCGCTCCATTCCCAGCATGTACACAGCCTCTCCAACAGAACCCTGCATGTCGGGCCAGTCAATGTTGACTCGAGCGTATTCGCCAACCATATAAAGATGGCTCCGGTCGGTGTTGTCGAAAAAGCCGAATAGATCTACAAATCCGTCTGGGGAATTGTAATTGTGCAAGTCCAGTATGATGCCTTCAGGAATGGGGTTAGGCAAGCAGGTAGCGTTTTCCGTGGAGGCGATCAACTGCAGGTCTGGATAAGCCTGAGAGATGGCATCGTGGAATACAGTCAGGCGTTCGGGATAGGTGTCACAGGCGAAGTAATCCTCATTGCCGATCTCAACGTATTTGACGTCCCAGGGGTCCGTTTGGCCATTCGAAGCGCGTAGAGCACCGTATGTCGTGCTTGTGTCGCCGAGAACATACTATCAGAGTTAGCTGCATGTAAAAGGAATAAGCACTGAAGCTGGCCAACAACTCACCTCGAGTTCGTTCAGGACTTCTTGAACGTAAGGCTGCAGTGCATCTCCAGTGATGGCGGTGCCGTCAAGAGAGTATCCGGCATAGATGGCGAGAACCGGTTCCAAACCCATATCCTCGCACCAGTAGAGGTATTCGTGCAGACCTGGTACTACATTAGCAGATCTATCAATCACCTGGGACAAAAGCACTTACCTAAAGCGTCTGTATTGGTGTAGCCCCATGTGCCTACCAGGTTGTCAGTACGAATATCTTTATTTCGTGTTTTGCACACGGACCTAGATGTCCTGGTCGGTTTTCAAGTGGGCCGATAGTTTCGTTCCACTTCCAACGGTTTTCGACATTAGGGCCCTCACTAAACGACTTATTAGCAATGCGTTTGGTCTGCAGTATTTGAATGCATACAGGTTGTTGCCTCCAGGAAATCGGAGAAATGTCCCTTGGATATTGACAAGTGTTTCAGCAATCCACGGCTTCAACCCATTTTCTCTACGAGATGTCAGCAAAACATTCGCAGCAGTGGATGAAATCCGGCCTTACCTGTTGTTCCAGGTGGTGGGATAGAGCTGAGGAAGTGCGAACCACAGCGAGGATCCAGAGACAAGCCCAGCATCAAATACCAAGTGGTATGAAACATCAGTCTCGCTTGTTTCTGTGGTCGTCGCTGTAGCAGTGAAAAGGGTGTACGAGTCAGACACGCTATCAACGTGGAATGTGCTCTGGCCGAAGACAGTTCCACTGCTGTTTCCGATCAGAGAGAAAGTCATGTCACCACTATAGTCTCCACGGATGTAGATCGAGTGAGAATAAGTGCTGCCATCAACAGGCACACCCCAATACCCAGAGTTGACGAAACCAGCCTCGCCAGCGGCCCCAGTTTCAACATCAACACGAAGAGTCCGGGGGATCGCATCCGTAAGTGGAACTGTATCATCCATCACGAGGGAAGTGCCATTCAAAGATCCGTAGGCGCTGAGATCCGGATCTGGCCCCTGGAAACCGTTGTTGCGGATGAGCTGACCATGAAGGCCGCCGTCTCCTGATTGATTGATATCCTACACTGACATATCAGTCCCTGCCCACCCACTATGGTTGAATGTCTCACCTCAAACATCAAACCCCACATGTGCGAGGATGTTGCATTTCCGCTATCTTGGGATACCGTCAAGTGAACAGCCAATGAAGGTGCCGTGGAAGCGACGAGTGCAACAGCACCTATCAAAATAGAACGCGGATGGAGCAACATGACGAATACCGGTAGGTTTCAAGAACAACGAATGGTACAGATAGACGGATTTGCCGGACAATGATGGCAATAACATCGAGCTTTATCTTCTTGCATGGGATTGCATTCTCCGCTCCGCCAACAAGTGCCGGGAATTGCGTTGTGGGCTTGTGGGATGGACATTCAAGGATTCCCTGGACGGAGCCCACAATCCCACCGTATCCACCGCTGCAACCTCTAAAAGCAGAAGGCGACAGTGGAAAGTTTGCCCATTTTGGCACCTGGCGTGATCAAAGCGGCTTATCCCACGGTTGCGGATTATTGTCGAGATCTTAGCCTCAATCTCACCCGCCGGAGTGCCGATCACGCCGGGGATGTCAATTCGGGTCTGCCGACCCCCTTCTCAATTGGACGCTCAGTACCGGGTTGCTCGGTAATCTTGTGCCGAATCGATATCCTCGCAACCAATCTTTCGAAAGAAGCATGATACTGCACTACAAAGTGCCGACCTGAGAACTTTGATTCAGTCAGGTGTTCCAAAATTAAATAGCCTTGCATTGACAATTGACGCTTCGAGGGCAAGATAGTCGGTCGTATTACGCATCGCGTTACGCATGCCAACGGCCTTCTCGCTATTGTAGCTCTCGATGCAGTTAGTTTTCCGCTCTGCTGGCAGCCGTAACCCCGCTCTTTCCCCTCTCCCCGCAACCGAACCGAACCCCGACCTCCGCTTTCCGCCCCAGCCTCGAGTCGCTGCAAGGAACTGACCGAGACACGCGCTGAAGAGCTACAAAAATCCTCGAGCTCAAGCTTTAGCCGGCGATCTCCCTTGCACGCCACGGCACATCCCCCGACGCCTCCACGCGCCACATCCGCCGCCTTGAGAGCACCGTGCGGCGTCTCCGCCCACGCCAACGGCCGTCTCCTGCCAAGTACTTCCCGTTCGCATCTCGACTCTCCCTGTCCCTTTTCCTTCACACTCACTTCCATCCGAACACCGACCGGACATCGCTTGCGACAGGATGGCGTCACCGGCACCGTCGGGTCTCCCCGCAAGTTAAGATACGTCACACGGGACGGTTAAGCTTCCCCTCCAGTCCGACTCAGCTCGATTTCCGATTCGTTGCGAGGTCTTGAGTTCTGCGTGATGCTCGTGACCTGCTTCACGCGAAAACGATTCAGAGAGGACAGGCTGAGCGACAGTCTTGGGAACAGCTGCGAAGCTATCCGTCGATACAAATTGCGAGTGGACGGCAGACAGGCGCAAACAATTGCCGCCCCGGCCTCAATTCCACTCCATGCGATAGCGGGAGCAGTCGTGTCTGTCATGAAAGAATGATCAGCTGGATGAAAGAGTAGCTCTTTGGCTGCAAGCTTACATGTTGGATCTGCAGCTTCACCGGTTGAGATGCCGTAGTCGATGAGGAATTTGAGCCGCACCATAGATGCGACGCAACCACTGGAGGGAATAGAGTTAGTATGTGACACGTGTACAGAATAGAGTTCTGACATACAGACTGCCGACAGTGAACATGATAGCCAGCCCAATTCTCTTGTATACGTCAACCCGAAGAGTATGGAGTTGGGGGATCGGCAGAATGAGTGTCGCAACGTCCTGCGCGATGGTGATTGCCGCTCCTGAGTACGCCAGGTTGTTGAAGTTGAGGCACTTGCCATCTTTGATGTCCTTGTCCCACGACAATGGGACGGGAATACATTGAAAGGCAAGGCCAAATATGTAGACGGTGGTCGAACATGCGATCGAGGCGAAGACGAGTTTCGCCGCAATCCTGAATGAACGGGATTGTTGAAAGATCGATAGGAAGAAGATGAGGATGGACAACTTCGTGATACCGGTTATAATGGCGTAGAGGATTTGCTCGATGTAAACTTGATGGTATTAGTAGATATAATAGTTCCATGAATACAGAAAACATACAGAATTTGAGTGCTTGCGCAAAGTGGTAAGACGTATCAAACCCCCAAAGATGACGTCCGAAGCCGTAATTCACACCTGGTTTTAGTGCACGCTGTTAAAGACCGTCCCTTATCTCGAGTGGATCTGGTAGCGCTATGGCAACTTACTGATCAATAGACAAGCAAGTGACGCGATACTAAGATGCTAGTCCCAGTTAGTACATCTGGCATGATCTCTCCGCGCAATCCGTGCACTTACTGCCGCAACAAGGATCATCCAGTCATCTAATCCTAGTCTTCTCTGTATCAAAACCTTCGAGGTCATTCTGATAGCCACGAAGAATAGCGCAAGAGAGACGGATATTATCTTTTCGTTTCTCAGATAGCCTTGGCGTGAATCGACCGAGTGATTGCACAGTTTGCTTTGGATTTTGGCAAGATCTGGTCCTTCTTAGTAGACTGCATTTGCTTCAGTGAAATATATGCTCACCAATTACTTCTTGCATTTTGCACTTCGCTTGTAAGCATGACTGAGTGATATCTGCAAGCTGACCACTCTTGCGACATTGGCAGGCGAAGTCAAGAGCGGAACAGTCGATGATTTCCAATGCCTCCAACAGGCAAGGTAGCTGTGACACCGTCAATGGTCGCAAATCTTCCGCATTTGCTTAGATCGATCGCCTTACTGAGCATTTTGGTAGGCTGGAGAACGAGAGGTCTGCTGCCGAGGCACGCCGGAGTAAGCTCAACACTAGGAGCAGCACGGGCCACATCATGTTGAAAAGACAGAGTTGCGCTTCCGGGGAATGCTGGTATCGCGGATTGTCATTGCTTATATCCAGCACGTGTAGGCGAAACGCCCAGGGTAACCAGATTCCTATTACTCTCACACCAAGAAAATCCCCAAGAAACGTACGATGCATCAAGTTTCCAGCAAGCATAAATGTCACGGTACGCCGACAGAGAGCGGACTTCTGCTCATTCCACACAATGAGGGCTAGTGGGATTGCTGTCTTTTTGCTGTGTCAGGCATTTATGTCCGATCACCAGCATAGCCTGAAACCGATGCTTGGCTATCTGCCTACCCGCAACCGACTTACCGGAACTGTATACACCCTTGTTTTATTTGAAAGGGTGAAAGTGAAGCCGACAATAAGCAAGTTAAACATGCGAGTCTTTTTTGTTCTGGATAAATTGTGGAGCCTCCGGGTAAATGCATGATCTGCAACATGACCCCTCAACGCAAGTGTAGCGGCGTGCACCGTTCTTCCCTATTTTTCTATAAAGATTAGCCACATACGCGCGTCACCTAGAACCATCTCGAGATTGGTGGAGTTACTTCGAAAAAGCCGACTGCAAAAGGAAGGACGTCGCCAGAACAGCAAGTTCCTGTTGCCAACTCGAAACCTTGCCGACCTGCGGCATGCGACTCATCCCAGTGCTTTGCTTTTTCTTGATGTTACAAATTTTGCGACGCAGGAGTCAGCACAATTAATTTGCTTGTTTTTTTTAGGGCTACGATCGGATCCCCTGCCATTGGAAGAAGGCTCGGTGATTTGAAGCCTTTTCAGATCGATGTACCCGATGAAACGGGCCCGGGAGTGCTGCCGTGGTGCCGTCGATATGATGTGTCGCGATGTGGTAAAGCTCCAGTTTTTATTTTCTTTTTCGGCTCAACGAAGCGGTGACTGCTGAATTTCAGTGTACTCCCAACAGTTCTTTCCATGTGGCGAAAGACGGGACGCAAAATTATCAGTGCTACCCATGTAGCACATGAGGAGAAGAGATGTTTTACCGTGGTTGGTTGTTGTGTGAGAACTGCTCATGGGTCCCTACGCATTGACCACTCCATGACACGGATCTCACGGCTCTTACTGGTATGAGAATTGAGCGGATCCACGATTGCATTGGTGAATAAGAGGTGGCAATGTTGTAATTCGTCTGGATTTGGAAAGAGCTATTGCTATATGGCCTGAGTTTCTCGAGATTGCCATCGATCTGGGCAATGAGAAGTGGGTCCCGGACTCCACCCATGACATGAGTCTGGTAGCCAAGGCTCTTAACACCTTCAGAACTTGTCTGGTAAACTTTGCCCTGGCAGCACAGAGGGGTGGCTATCCTACAGCTCCTGCTATCCCCGCCTCGTCAAATGATCCCACCGGAGCGGGGAAGCTTGTCCGCTCGGGCCTCTGGGTCTGTGAGTTGCTACAAGGATTCGTGTGCATCTGTCAAGAGGTGACAAACAGGTTATGCTGAACGAGATCTGTCGTATTGTTACCACGATTGACCCTCCATTTGGGACTACCGCGAATGCCTCTGCATTTCATGATGTTACCCATGAGCCCATGAGAACAGGACAACCAACGCCATGAAGCACGTTCTAAACGCAGCTAGTGGAAGAGAGTCCCACAAAATGCCACCAATAAGAATGTCGGAGCTGCTTTCCAGGACTTTCATGGATTCAACTATCGCCAGCATTCTACATATCTCATTATGCGTCAAGGTCTGCGATTCAGATCCCGTCTGTACGACTGGAAGAAGAGTTTTCGGGACACGTGAAGCTGACCTACCGCCGTTATCGCACACGTGGGATGCTCTGCACATCCAGCACTTTGAAAATAGATGAAGTAATACTTCCAGATCACTCAAACGATATCCAGGAGCGTATTTAGTAACTAGAGGTGCAGATCAGTTCATTGTCTCATGCAAGCAGTCACCGATGGATAGTCTCTAGTGGTTAGGGACTATCACACCGAGATTCAGTCTCCAAATCCCACTCTTAACTGTTTTGGATTCTGTATACGACCGGGAAGCTCACCTACGCCGCAGGAGATCGAGCCAACATCAGCAAGGGTGCCAGAAGACCAGTCTGTTTGTAAAGGATTAGCGACTTGGATGAAATCCAGGATACCTATGCTACAGTCCGCTGGTATTGGTATGGTGTAGCTACGCAGTAGTCGAGTGGCGAGGTTGAATGCGCGAACATATGGTTATGCAGAGATGCGGCTTTAGAGTATCACAAGCGGATCACAACGGGCTATGTCCCGCACATATGTTGGTAGTATCCAAGCTGTGAGTCTTGCGGCCGCTACCAAGGGCAATGCTTGGGTGAAAGGATTAATGTCATGCGTTCCTGCGGGTCGGAGACTTTCTCCAATGATGCGGTTTGGCGAGTAGCTCTGATTGGACATGCAGCATTGGCCTTGTTTTGAACGCCATCTGTACGCGGCATAAGCTGAGTCACCTCAGCCTTGCAGATATGCCACGTCAACACTGCATTATGCTGCTGGCGGGTTATTTCTTCTACTTCCTTTTCACAACAGCCGCGCTCATTCTATGCGCTGGGCTCTTCAGCTTTATCTCACAAAAATGTCCTCTGATACCACTCTAAGCCTAAACCATCGGAAAATCATCTCAGGCGCTCTCACCAGGACCGAACTAAAAACACAACTTTACCATTACGACAAACTCGAAGGAAGCAACGATATTCGGCTTGTCGTCTTGCCTCCAGGATCATTCTACAGCAGCGTCCGCTGCGACATAATCCATGTCGATTTGGCTGAAGCACCCGACTACGAAGCCTTGTCGTACACATGGGCAGGCGAGGATGGCGACAAAAGTCTCACAGGGGCCATTTTATGTGGACCAGATGATCAACGGATTCCTATTACCCGGAACTGTGAGGCTGCCTTAAGGCACCTCCGTCTGGAAAGAGAGACTAGAGTCTTATGGGTCGACGCCATTTGTATCAACCAAACAACACTTGAGGAGAGGAATCACCAAGTCTCCATTATGTCCAAGATATACCGTACAGCTTCGCGCGTCGTGGTTTACCTCGGCGAAGCCACTCGCGACAGCGACGAGTTCATACACCTTTTGAACAACAAGATATACGCGTATCGTTCCATCCAGCAAGCAAAGTTGATGCTTCGCCGTAGATGGTTCAAAAGACTCTGGGTATTGCAAGAAATCACGCTGGCTCGTCGCGCTGTTGTGATGTGTGGCGACAAAACAGTCCAGTGGCGGACTCTTGTCGAATTTTACAATATGCCTTTCTATCGAACGCACAATTCGACCAACATGCACGTATCGGACAACCCTTCATTCGCTAACATTCTACTTCATTATGGATTGAAAGGGGCCCAAGCTATCGAAACGCTCCCAAAGCTGTTCCGTGCCACCCAACAAGGAGACGCGTCGGATCCACGGGACAAAGTGTTTGCCTTGCTTGGAATAGTGGAGAAGGATAGCCATCATCAGATGGTCCCAGACTACGGGCTCTCAGAGATGGAAACATTCGAAAACCTTGCAACTTACTTTGTAAAAAGATTCGGCATTGTTTTCCTCAGATCCATTTTCCATGGAACATCGTCTTGGGTCTTTTATTGGTCGCATCATACTCCACGAGATCCCATCCATGTTGGCAACTCGACCTCTGTCGCAGTAGAAAATGGTGTCAATATTCTGACTATTAGGGGACAACGCGTAATCAGTGGCTTCGCCATGTCAATTTATGGGATCTCTAGGAAGTATTCCGTGGGCATTAGGGTCAATAACTGAATTATCCAGTGTGAAGGTTACGGATTTTTCCGGAAGCAAGATGTGCTAGTGCGGGTATCTGAGTATCATTGCGTTATTTTGCGCCTGCTTTCTTATCCTTACCAGATAGTAGGCGGGGCAGGAGCTGTTCAGAATTGCGAATCGCATGACAATAATAGTCAATGCGGGCCTGATTGTTCGCCCACGGAAATCAAACTCAAAAGTGTTGAGTGCTTTATTGTTTCATAGATCAGATCCAGACATTTATGTTGTTCTCAACATAGCTGATTCCTTATGAAAAAGTCAATTTGTAAGAGATGCTAGTACCGGCTAGTTGTATTCCACGCCGGGATTGCGAGCGCATCTTGTATTTCGATGAGTCCGTTGTCTAACCCGTCAAATATACAACAATAATTCATCTTCAGCCTTCCTCGTAGCGGCGATGTTATTTCCGCTTACGTTAGCAACCATTGCTAATAGATGTTGAGGGAGTCTTTGCTAGAATTAAAAATCTACAAAATTTTCATTGGAAGCCAGAGACAGAGTAGAGGAAAGCGCTGCCCACCTCCATTTGCAATTCAAGTTCGTGATTATGTTAAGCCACCTATATCGCGGCTCATGAACCAGGAGGATACGCTCGACCGACCTCTATTGAATTTCAGGAATCGGAATATGACTTGCGTTGAGAGCAAGCCCATCCGCTTCCAGTCGCTGCTTGAGCTGTTCGTATGCAACGTCCTGAATGTCATGTAAAGTGCTCAAAAGCAGGTCACAGGAATGGGCGCATGTTTGGCCTAGAGCATAAAACTGGTGTTCAAGCCGTACCGCTCCTTTACCATTTGCATCATCAGCCTCTATCTCTCAAGGAATATGTGTGGGATATACATACCGTAACCAACGTGTGTCGATGATGGACATGTTGCCGTAATTAGATTTCGAGCTTCCGACTTTCGAGGTACCAGAGCTCGATATGATATCCCAAATGGCCGCCAACGATGTCCATCCTTGAAGATGAACCCTTCATTGTGAACATGGCCGTCACGGACAATGCGGCGCGCGCAGTGAGTATCGGTTGGCCAGCAAGCTACGGTGACAGGGTCGTCCACTGGCTCATCACCGCCTTGCGAAGCGGTGTGTTGAGTGATGACGTAGTCAGATACCATGCGCCGTGCGTCACGCACGTACAACTGACGGGGGAAGTGATCGTTGTCTGGAAATTCATCGGCGCAGTAGCCCCACTTTCTCCATTCGTCCCTCACGTTCTGTGGTAGGCTCGGGTCGCTTGTGAAGAAGTACAGCAGGCCTTTCGTGAATGTCGTGGTTTCCTGAAGGATCTCCCGTCGAGCCCTGTGGTCTCCAGTTGGCCAGCCGTCATTCATCCCAAGCAGGTCAGTTGCCAGAACGGCTTCTGATCCGATCAAATCCGTTTTCCCATTCGGCAAACGAGCTGTAGGCGTATACCACTCACCTCCTGCCTTGGCAAAGCGCCTGTGGAGCTCGTAGTGATCTGGGTTGTACCCATCGGGCTTCGTGATTGGCTTCCGATTAGACGCATCCTTCGTCAACGGGATGCGAAACGAATATGCTGCGAGGTGAGCATCCCCCTGCCCCGACTCTCCAAACGGCTCGGGAGAGACTCCAAAAAGTAGTCCGCTGGAGGGATCCTGGGGAATGCGGTAGGGGTCAATGGGTATATTGAATTGCCGGTATGGCGTCTCCGCTCGCACGCCGGCGAGGCTTTCTCCGTAGGCGCTGGATGCTTCACGCCCGATTACCGTGGACACTCCCGCGGCAGCCAGCAAATCTCCTTCGTATGATGCTTCGATGAATGCCTGGCCTCGGTTAAAATATTTAGTTGTTTGAATGGTTCTTCTGAGAACTCACCCGGCCTGTAAGGACCTTGCCGTCAGAAAGCCTGATCCGCTGCAGAGTATTGCCTTGTTTTTCAACAGCATTCTCTGTGGCAAGACCTCCCTGTAAGTGAAATTCGATTAGGCTTCGGTTTGTTATTTGCAGGATGCCCGGAGGGAACCATACATAGATGATGTGCAGAGTGTTGTGTTCACTCAGCCACTTCTTTATGACTGCTTCAGCTACGCTTGATTCAAACCGCCATACAGTCGGATCCTTAATCCCTTTTTTAACAACTTCTTCAAGACGTTCAAGTCTACCGTAGTAGGAGCTGATGCGGCGATGAAGCTCGAGTGCCAGCCCTCTTACTGTTCCTGAATTCTGGAACTCGGCTTGATTGTCAATATCGCTTGCCCCAAGGCCTTCAATTTGAATACCACCTGATGCTTCTATTAGTTTGCGCATAGTATGCCGTACAAGTATATTAGAATGCCTACCGATATGGCTGTGAGGTGAGACCAGCGCCACGTGCCGGCCAAGCTTCGCGCTTTGTATAGCTGCAGCGACAGCTCCAGACGTTGAGCCATAAACGATGACGTCGAACTCGAAGGTCATGTTTGTTTGAAATGGAAATCTACAATTTTAGTAACGAACGTTGTTGATGCAATGGTCTGTGTTCCGAATGTTAAAGCTGGGGAAGCTTGTAGGAAACTCGGCAGCTTTGCCATTTTGAAGAGACGAGGATCTCAGCAACTTTGAATTTATTCCTCAGCAGATGATCATTGCCTGAGAACCCTTAGTCTTTTTCTACTCGGCATTTGTCTTGTCCATCCGATCGGACCAAAATTTGCCTGCCGCTATGGGTCCGTCCAACCCCGCATGCCCCACATCCCCGGAATTAGGGGTCCCGGCCAATCATAAGCGTGTTTGCCCGAGCAAGCTCCAATACCGGGTAATAAGCCTTCCCCAGAAAAATGGCATCGGTCTCACTGCAAGATTGCCGATTGCAAAAATCTTGCACCAGATGGATATCTGGAACAAATGAAGGTCCATATAAGCTGTCTTCCCCGGACTTCCCCAGTCTTCATTCCTGGATCGACACCCCAGACCTCGCCCTCGAACCTCTCATCTCGATTACCATAGACGGTTCAACTGGAAATCGACACTATGGGAGGTAGAGGAACGATATTCGTGAGCGGAAGTGCTTGGAGTTCCGTCACAGCACGCCTCATTTTTACTTGTTCCGTCTATTCATTGGGCAGCGTATTTTTTGGTATATCTACCTTAGTCAAGATGACAATGACCAACTCATGATGAGAGGCTAACTTCTCTTAAGGATAGTAAGTTTCCTACGGCTCGTCGAAAGCAGGCACCGTGGCTGACGACGTTTTCCAGCGATGGCGCATCGTTTGCGGGTGTTCAGGCGTTTGCACCGTTTGCAAAACAATTCGGAACCTGCGATTCTGATGGGTCTTGCGCGCTTACTCCCAAAGTCGCGTCTTTGATGAATAGGTAATTCAACTGTTGCAGAATACAATCACCGCGAACTTCACTAATATACTTTGATAGTCTTGCACTTCTGGGAAAGCTGGCTGGAACCCTCATTGTCGGAACAATGACCGAGAATCTCGGCCATAAGAAAACCATGTTTTTGACCTGCTTCACGCAGATTGTCGGTGTGATTAGTATGCTGCACCTTCTGCATCATCAGGTGTGCAATACTTACAATCTGCTTTAGTTCAAGTAACGAGCAAGACTGTCGCACAATTCACCATTGGGCGCATTCTAATCTACACTGCTGTGGGCCTTGTCGAGAACGTCACTCCTACCTACCAATCGGAAGTATCGCCCGCACCTCTGCGTGGCTTCTTTGTTGGATCTCTCCAGCTGTTCTTGACTTTCGGCTCCTTAATTGCTGGCATCGTCAACAACGAAATGGCCAAGCTTACTACTCAAGCCGGGTGGATGGTTGCTTCGGGCCTTCAAGCCTTGCCCGCCGTTATCATCATAGTTGGATTGCCCTTCACTCCAGGTATGAAGCTATACTTCTGCATTCTACACAATGTGCTGACCTGTTAGAATCTCCGCGATGGCTGCTTTCCAGAGACCGGGAGGATGAAGCTCTTGCAATTTTGGAGAAACTTCGCCCCGCGAAGGATGTCCAAGATGGACATGTCAACATTGAACTTGCCACTATGAGGGAGGATTTTACACAACAGGTCGAAGGCGTGAGAAAGAAGGAACCTTGGAGCAGTCTATTCAAGGGCACAAACCTTCGCCGCACATGGTAAGCTGGGTGAATTCTACAGTAATTTAACAAGGCGCGCACTAATAAGTTCTCATTAGGGTCGCCACTGGGATAATGGCCCTGCAACAGTTGACAGGCGTAACATTCTCGAGCAGCTACGGTCCGACATTCTACAAGCAGGTTGGCCTCGCAAAGATGGCTTTTGCATATGCGGTCAGTAGTCCCACACCCTACTGATAAACCGAGTTCACTCATATCCCCTAACTCAGGCAATCAACAATGGTGTCTCCATGGTCACCGCTATCATCGGCATGATAATCTTTGATTCCCTTGGACGTAGGAGCGTCACATTCTACGGCTGCATTTTCCAGGCCGTCTTCCTCTGCCTCATTGGAGCCCTCGGTGCAAAGCCGGACCGATCTGCCAGCGACACCCATGGAATGGTGGCTTCATTCATCATCTACGCGGCCATTCTGCACATGACTCTGGGCCCAGCGGCGTACATCACTGCTGCAGAAATTGGATCTTCTTCATTACGTGAGAAGACGATGAGTATTGCAGTAAGTCTACGTGCCTTTTTCGCAGTGCGTGCGCGTCTCGCTGATTTTCTTTCCAGACTGCCGTGAATGTCGTTGTTGGCTTTGTAGTTGTGTTCACTACACCATATTTGATGAACCCGGCATACGCTGGCCTTGGCGCTAATTTGGGCTATGTTTGGGGAGGCTTTTCTGCGCTCGGGGCGATCTGGGTATGGCTGTGCATGCCAGAGCTGAAGGACCGTACACTTGAGGAGATGGATGAACTCTTTGCTGCGAGAATACCGGCTTGGAAGTTCAAAAGTTACAAGACCTCTAGCCTCAGCTACGACATGGCTGTGCTTAAGAGTGATGGGGACCCAGAGAACCTACCAAAAGCTACTGTCGTGCACAGGGGTCCCAGTTGAACCCGCTTGCAAGATCAAGCGGGGTCCTGGACCCCGCTTGCAAGCAAAGAGCCGTCAGCAGATCGATCAATCAAGCCGCCCTGCTTGCGCTTGGCTTGATTGAATGCTTGACAAGCGCTTGCAAGCAGACTTATATAAGCGAAATACTACTAATTTTAGCAGTGCACGGCTCTTTTATAGTAGTGCACGGTTCTTCTTATATATTACTAATATACACGTGACTTCTATATTAGGCTTAGTCTCCGGACTGGTTAATAAAATACCTACCCGAGTATATCCGAAACTACTCCGGGCTACTATATTCTACTATATTCGTAGTAAAGCTGCTTATCAAGCGCTTGCAATCAAGCGGGGTATTTTACCCCGTTTGCAAGCTCAAGCGCTTGAACTTAACAAGTCGATCAAGCGGGCCTTAAATGCCTGCTTGCAAGCCGATTGATTGATCGCTTGTCAAGCCGCTTGCGCTTGCTGGGACCCCTGGTCGTGCAGTTGGAGGATGCTCAGAGGGACTAAATTACGGACCCCCGTATTAGCTCTATCAGTTATTAATGCAATAAAACGCAAAGGGTTGGCTGACAAGTGCCTCAAAAACGTGCGCTTAACTCTAACCGCTAAAGATGGTATGATTTAATGCTGCGATAGATGATGGTGATCAATTAAATTGAATGCACCGAAATGACTGGCACAAGGGATGAGGGGAGGTAACCCAGATGGACCACTTTATACCCTGCTCACCTACTATGCACAGGGCTGCTACGGTACAGAATGTGACATTTTATCAGTAAATGTGGGGGCGAGAAATGCGGGAGCTCCCAGTTCCTCGTATCTTGTGGTGGAATCCGTCGGTCGCTTCTCTGCGGCGCAGCAAACCTACAGATCAGGAATAGATGGGCTGCACAGCCCTGTCAGACGATGAGAAAATTTTCTCTTGTAGCTAAAACCCCGCAAAGGACCAAATGTTGCCAACTACCTGCACACCTTCCCTTTATTGCAGTCTTCTGGTGCTGAGGTTACCCAATACCATTTAGGCCTATCTCGAATAGCATTTGG
This sequence comes from Lasiodiplodia sp. KE8368, assembly GCA_023087525.1. NCBI lineage: Eukaryota > Fungi > Ascomycota > Dothideomycetes > Botryosphaeriales > Botryosphaeriaceae > Lasiodiplodia > Lasiodiplodia sp. KE8368. The sequence goes on from JAJMYN010000023.1 coordinate 114,628, forward strand.
CACATTCGCTCTCGGTAATTTTTTTTTATCCTACTTTGGACCTGAACCTATGGCTAACTATCAATCCAACGGCATAAGGAATCGGTCGAAATGTCAGAAGGGGAATCTGCGCGTAAACGCGGTTTCGATCATAGTGATCTTGGCGGTGCCAAAGACTCCAAAGACCCAATTTCCTCGGACTCCGAAGCACAGAAACCTGAAGTGAAAAGACATCGCGTATATATTGTAAACAGAGGCCAGAGCCACAAATGGGACGGGACCTCTAAATCCTGGACAATCAGATCTGGAAACTGGGACAGATGGTGGATCGACAACCCACCTAGCCTATCTGAAGCGGACCCTGGATATCTATGCAAACTATGTCGGCACATTAACTTCAAGCAACTCATCGACGAGCCAAACGAGGATGAATGCATCTTCATTGGAACACCTCGATACCATAGCCAACAGACCTCTTGTTCATTTTGCAGTCTAATCACACATGGGTACAAACTTCTGCTCCCGGAGTATCAGGATTTCGCTGGCGCACTCTCTCTCTACAGCGGCCTGGGATTCAGTCTTTGCAGCCTACCAAATTCACTTGGGTTCCTCGGACTCTGGAACCACGAACCTTGTGAAATTCTGCACCATCGCCCGGCTATTTACCGAATTGGGACACGTCCAGGAGATGGCCGAAGGATCCCTGCGAAATTTGTTGGGACTGATTCTGGCTGCAACTGGCTTGCAGCATGCGGAACGAGCCATGCCGCAGAACCTCTGGAGACAGTGGTCCATGACTTGCTGCTGATTGACGTGGCGGATGGCTGTTTAAAAAGAGTCAGTGGGAATTGCAAATATGCCGCTCTTAGTTATGTGCGAGGCGAAGGGAAGCAAGTCCAGTACGGGGCGAGCACCAAAGAGATGCTGGAGAAGCCCAATGGTCTATTCAGCAACGCAGTGCAGATGCCACAAACCATCAAGGATGCGGCAGAGCTTGCAAAGCACATAGGACTGGAGTATCTCTGGGTGGATTCACTGTGCATTTTTCAGGACGATGCGGCTGAGAAAGAAGCTATGCATGGCAAAATGGGGTTCATCTACAAAAATGCGGCGATTACCATCGTAGATGCCTATGGGTCATCTGCTAATGACGGCCTCCCTGGAATTAGCATTAGTCGAAGCGATACTTACATTAGACAGGTGCAAGGTATGGAGCTTGCGTCTGCACGAGACCTTTCGTTCGAGAACTCTCTGGAATCAGTCGACTTTTCACCTTGGAGCAGCCGTGGATGGACTTTTCAAGAGATGATCATGTCTTCCCGTCTTTTGATCGTGACTGAGAAGCAGCTCCAATTCATTTGCAGGCATGCGATGTACTTCGAAGAGCTTAACGCCCACCTGCCGCCGCAGGAAAAGACCTGGAAACTCCAACCCAGCACCAAATCTATCATACGACTGTCACACGAGAGCCGTTCACCATGGTCCGACTATCGGAGCTTAGTCCATGCATACTCTCGTCGCACCCTGACTCACGAGAATGACATTCTTTCAGCATTCTCAGGGGTTCTGGAGATCCTTAGCAGGGGAACGCCGTCTACGCATTTTTTCAATCTCCCGGCTGCCACCCTTGATGAAGCACTGCTATGGACCACTAATTCACCTTTTTCGTCCGAAAGATACTACCGTGAACTATCCAGATCAGCCTTTGAGAAAGAGAGGGATGATACCATCGAGTATTGGAAGGGTGAACACCGGCGGAATATTCCAGGACTTCCAACCCCAAGCTGGAGCTGGGCTGGTTGGGATCATGGAGTTCAGTACCACTCGATTACCGACCTCACTATTCCATCCATTCTCTGGAAATGTAGAACAGCAAATGGGCCCGAGCGTCTCCTTTCCAGTCAAGAGTTTAGGTGTGCAAACTGGCGTGAGCTTGGATGGAAGTGCCTAAACCCACGACCAGATCTTAGATACCCTCAGTTCGTGTATGTCCATCCGTCGAAACCGGATCTCTACTTCCCTCACCCTGTGGCACTGGGTCAGGATGAGGGCAATTCTATGTCCCCTATTCAAGGCTCTACCATCTTGACATTCCAAGGCTTTTGTCTTCCTATCGACACCAAAAGCTACCTGGACGAGGGAGATCCAGCAGGAATGAGGCTTGGTCCAGAACGGCATAGCAGCTGGCGATGGTTAGAAGCGATCGTGTACGACAGTACGAAGCACAAAGCGGGGACCATTCGTCTAGATGTCTCCCTCAAAAATCGCCCACCCAGCGAACGGAATATTGGACTCATCGCTCTGTCAAGGTTCACCAGCACTACCGGCATTTCACGACAAGAAATTCTGTTTCCTGTTAACGACCCTTTGGATTTGGATGAAACACTCTTGGACAACATCTCGGTACCACCCCAAGACTGCGGGCCAACAAGAAAATGGGACCTTTATTTCCACAGGTATGATACAGGAAAGTTCGAACAAAAATTTCTCAATTGTTATCATGTTCTACTTGTCGAATGGGAGGATGGTATTGCGTATCGCATTGGTCTTGGTCATATGCATATCGATGCATTTCATGCAGCCAATCCAATTTGGCAAGACGTTCGCCTGGGATAGTGGATTGTGCAAAGTAAAAAAAATGTATTGCTTGTTTCTCTTCGCAGGAGTTGGGATGTTTCCATGTTCTCTCGACGTATTATTTATTTCCTTACATTCTCCAGAGAAATTATTGGAATTAAACCTGGCCATAATGATTTATGATCCAGAACCAAAAGAAGAATTTGAAACAGATTCGCCAGTTTGCATTCACAGCTCGATATAAGTTCGCTTCTGAGGATTTGAAGAATGGTTCGAAAGAGTATCTCTAAAAACGTAGTCGACGGTCTCCACCTTGAGCTCGAGAGATCTGCAATTTTTAAGAATTAGTAAGATCTAGCAGTCATCTCCAGAGTAGGTAACGTGGCTAAGTTGGAAGACAGAAACTTTGAGATCGGAGCAGTCCCACGGGATCACAAGCAAAACTGTGAAGTTGCTGCTACCCTCAAATGTACACCGGCCTAGGGTATTTTATTCGGCCCCTTCATATGATGGATAGAGGAGACTTCTAGCTCTTTAGTGAACGCTGTGGAAGATGTTCTCTCTTTCAAAGAACGCTTGTACGTTCTCTGGGCCAATGCCTGGATAGCTCTGGTTCTCAAGATGATTACCGAGATAGATCCTCCCAGTAAGCATGAAATACGCAACCGCACTTCTACAGGTCAGCCACCGAAGCAACAGAGACATTTTTATGCCACTCACTTTGCCGGATGCTGCTGTCCACTGGACTCTCTTTGCTGGGCGAGGTCTTTCAATGATCCACGGCTCTCGAGGGCCGGCTTGAAGCCATAAACGGACTCCATGATATCTGCAATCTCAAACATGCTCTTCCGGTCCCCCAGGACTGATTGGCTTGATTAGCGTTCAAACACGAATAGGTCGAAGCAAAGATAACATACACTTGAGGACGCCCACAGCGCTTGGATCCATCGCCACGGCAGCAACATACTCCGCAGCGGTCCGGTACGTCGTAAACTCCCACTTCTCGTGGCCCGTCCCCCAATACCTCAAAGTCTTGGTCTTCGCATCCCAGAGCTCCAGCCAATCCAAGTTCATGTCCAGCAGCAGCCCGATCAGAACATGCACCCCCTTGACCCGCTTTTTTGTCGCTAGGTACGCCTTCACGTGCTTCATCGGATCTTTGAATTCGATGTCGCCCCAGTCCAGCTTGGTGTAATCAGTGGTGTAATCGCTCGCAATGTACCGCATCACCCCCTCTTCCTCGCATAAGTCGATCAGCAGTTTCTGGCCTTCAAGCATGGTTTGGTTGTCGGCGAAATAGGTGCACATGGCGACATCGGCGCCTTTTAAGAGGCCGCGCAGAGCGTCTTTGTCGTAGGGGCCCGTCTGGATGATTGAGATGCGGGGGTCATTCCGAAGGGATGCTGGCAGCTTACTGGAATCACGGCATGAGCCGCGAATGGTGACGTCCGGACGCTGGAGGAAGGAAGCGACGACACCAAGAGCCAGTCTACTGCTGATGCCGGCGATGGCGACGGTGGTTGTCGAAGACATCGGGGGAAGTCTCAATGGTGCTTGTGCAGTTGGTGAGATATTTGTCTGCTGCTTTAGACATCATGGCGTTCACTGTTGCCAATATATGAACACCGCCAGGGTGGCGCAAAATTCATGTTTGATGATTAAGCGTCGTTGCGTGATCTACGATGGTGCTATAGTGTAAGCGGATAGCTTTCCGTTTAAAGCTAGGTTGTGTGTAGCAAAGTCCAATGCGGATTGATAGCAGAGTGGACCTTTACATCGCATCGATAGCTGACATATCAAGTATTTCTCAGCAGCTACAATGAAGTGAGGAATATATATTCCGCTCGGCCGATTGGCGGTCCGACCACTTAAACCGGTAAACTTTTTCCTCAAAGGGCGATCGGTGGGTGAGCTGGCTGATATGATTTCCTGGCTCCGCATGACGGCTCAGAGGAACATCGATACTCGCAAAAAGCATCTGGGATAAGAAATCAACACGAAGCAGCAACGCAAGGAAGCTGCAGAGGTTATCGCGGATTAGGAGAAGAACCATGAACATAAATCTAGAGACATGAAGCTCAAGGAGCTTCAGATAATGGAAAAGAGTGCCCGAAGCATTCTTTCAGTTTTTGCTCAATATAGCCTGGGTATCGCCGGATCTCACGGTCGTTCTCTGCAACAGTGTAACGCAGTACTGGCTTTATCGATTAGGACGTGAGTGGAGCAGCAACATGGGGTCTCGGGAACACGGCCTTCAAGCGGCAAGGCGGCGAATCCTTCGCCCCTGCCAAGCGACGGATATGGCGCCACCGTCGTCTTAATTCACAAGAGGCCCCGCTCATCCAACGCAACGGCCCGCCGCCCGGCAGTAGAAGCGCCCAAGGCGCCCACGAAGGAATATTGCGGTCAAGCAAATACTGCGGCACAACATAACATCAAAAGCTTCTCTGAATCCGTCCTCTGTCCACTTTCCTTCTCTACCGCGATCGCAGCCTTTCATTCAACATCCGTCGCGTTAATTTCCAAATCAGTCACTACCACATTCATTCGCTCTGCGCACCACAATCACCACCACAACAAACAAAAATGCCCAAGCTCGCCGTCACCCTCCTCGCCGCCGCCACCGCCGCTGCCGGCGCCATGGCCGCGTCGAGCAGCACGCTCACGACAAGCTGGATGAACCTAGGCTTCGACAACACGCCCGTCGCCTCCGTCATCGCCGCCGACGCCACCGCCGCGACCTACCTGATCGCCTGCTCGCCCTCCACCACCACCAACACCGCCTCGACCACCGACGACGACGACGACCTCGACTCCTCCTCGGACTGCGGCATCCCCGGCAACGCCATGACGCTCATCGCCGGCCCGTCCACCATGCGCTACTATTACGCCGCCTCGTCCGGCGCGACCGCCGACGTCACCATGGACGAGTACTGCGACATCACCGCCAGCACCGAGCGCGCCGTCTGCACGGCCGTCATCGGCGGCAAGGACGCGGATTTCCCCGGCACGCAGACGGCTACGTTCTCGGGGACCGATGTCTCGTGGAGCCCGCTGTACGTGACGGCCGGCCAGGAGAAGCTGGCGGCGGCGGCGACGAAGGCGGGCGCGAGCGCGAGCGCGACGGCTGAGGCGACGGGGAGTAGGAGTAGTAGTAGTAGTAGCGGTGCGGCGGCGGGGACAAGCGAGGGTTGTGAGTTTTGCTGTTTTTTTTTTCCGTTGTCTTTTTTTTTCCCCCTCTTGAATGCTGGCTGACTGGTGACAACAGCCTCTTCCGCAACGGGTAGCAGCAGCGCGACCGGCTCGGCTGCGACGGCCTCGTCGACAGGCGGCGCTGCTGGGCGGGTTGCCGTGCCGATTGTTGGTGCTGTGGGTGTCTTTGCCGCTGCTCTGGTGCTGTAAACACACCGTGGTTTCATGTTATATCCTGCCCAACGGGTTCATGCACGAAGCAGGGTACTATATCATAATGTCTAGACCGAATATCCAACACGTCAACCGTCAACGTTCCTTGTGACCGTGACAGAGATTGGACGGCCAAAGCCGCCCACTGTCTAAAAATAGCCACAACATCTGCATGGTCGCGGGTCTCGGCTGTCTCAAGAGGTAGTCTGGCACTCGTAATTCTGAATGAGTATCTTCTCACTATTGACTAATGTTCAACTTATTGAAAGTAGGGGTATACAAAAACAATAACAGGGATTAGAAGATATAGCCATGATGTCCAAGCTGCGTTTGACCATATACTCTCTCTCCCGGTACGGTTGCCGAGACTCTCGAGACAAATCCCAGCAGACTTTGCGAACTCATTCACTTCTGCTAGAAAGCGCAGTCGTGATTGAGATGTTATGGAAACTCCACGTGCCATCAACGCATCGGGCTTGCATGCATTCTGGATCCTTACGATAATCCTCCTCAGGTCGGAGCTGACAACGTGGTTCGGAAGTAATCCATTCGTTTCAAGCATGTTAAGCCATCGCAGGGTTTGGTTCCCATATCGTTCGTCGAGCACGTCATCTCGTGGCCAGAGTAGCATTATGATAGCAAGGCGAATCCTGTTGCGCTTCTCTTCCAGCATGACTGCAACCAGGGCTTAGCTATCCTGTCAGACCTGTAGAACTGAATAGAAAAACATACATATGGTTTCTCGTGGCATTATATCATCAAAGTGTGACCAGAGACTGAGGAATGACCCAGTGTAGCCGAGGACAATCGAAGATATTGCCATTTGCAAAGCAGCTTCATTTTCGAGAAGATATGCAGCTTTCATGCTGTGCAAATATGTCTCGAGATGAAAGTCGTCTCCAGGTGTTTGGATTGAAGAAAACCAACACGAAGAGGCGTATTTCAAAGTAGACGCGAGGTCATACTTGTCGGCTGCGTAAGCAATGGAGAGCAATTGCTTTGGCGATATCTTCTTATGTGAGACCTCGCGTCGAGAGTGAATGATGTTGAAAATGACTTGCATAGAGAACGGGTCGTCTTCTGGCAACGGAATTTCTCGAGGTCCGGAATCAGTCCGCGGTTGCCCTTCGCGGAAGGATGGGCCAAGCATGGCAGCAAACACTTTCGATGCATTCGTTAGAAAGATCGAATGGACGAGAAGCTTCACCTTATTCGGGCCACAAAGGAAGATGGTGTCGCCGCCCGGATATATCTCATGAACACCACCCTCACGGTCAGTTTGGCTCTCCATGGTTTGATGCGTTGAGGTGATCAATGGTGAGGTGACGGTCAGTGAACCTTTATTAAGTATATTCTCTCATTGTCTCCATGCCCCTTTTCCACGTTTTCTCTTGTCAAGCAATAAAGCCCCATTGGCCGAGTGAAAAAGCCACCGTTGCCTTTCCCACTTTTCTTCCTCCTTCGCTTCGTTAATTTCATTCTCTGCCTTTCATTTATCCCTTACCTGTCTTAGTGCACTGCACCGTTACATCAGAGATTTTACTTCTCATCAATGTTCTCCCTCGCTTGTAAAAAATGTGGGAATCGTAAATCAATCGGAGATATGGGGATATTCGAATACACGGCTTTTGCAGCACTACCTACCTCTAGCGGTGGATTGTTGTGCACCTTCTCGAGATTATACCACGGGGTGTGGATAATCGTTGGCGACCGTGATAACACCACTTTGTCATTGCGCTCCTCCATGATTTCACCTGTCTGTACTCTTCCGTCTTCCCAAATACACACATACCGATCCTATTTCTCTCTCTTGTGCTAGTCGTCATGGCTGTGGGTTTCGCAGGGAAGAAGCATGTCGCGCTGGCACGATCGGCCCGCCTCCGAGAGCCCCTTGCAGCATGCCAGTGGCTCACGCTCTCCGTGCAACGGGCCCTGATATTCTACGTAAGGCGGGTTATCCTGTAGATCACTCCCAATTCTTATTTGCGTCTTCATGAAGCTGGAGGAAAGCTCCTTGCCTGCGACACAATGACCACACGTAGCAACAATTTCTCGATTCGAAATCTCATCCACAGTACAGCTGGCTAGTCATAAAAGCTATAATTACCGTTCGAGAGGCTGACGCGTTTCGAGAATTGGAATACCTGATGATAACTCGGGGATCGGATCAGCTCCCACCCACGAAAACCCATTCAATACCTGAGTTACGCGATAGGTTTGACTTTCATCATAAGTGGAGGCTTTTCCCATACAACGTGACACTTCTGGCGCTGCATCCAATCCTTGCTGTCATCGGTGGCAACGATATCAAACTGCCGGAAAGTACTTGCCAGGGCCAACCGCATCTCATGCAGGGCAAGACTACAGGGATGTAAGCATAGGAAAAAACTGGCTGCGGCTCGTAGAAAAACGTACTTCTTTCCAATACAGCTCCTGGGCCCCTTCGAGAAAGGCTGCACTATCCCCCTCTCATCATTCACAAATTCCCCTTCAGCCGAAGCTTCGGGAAGCCACCGCTCCGGAATGAACTCTTCCGGGCGGGCAAAGTTGTGCGCCGAGTGGTACGCGGGCCACTGATGGATACCGACCACGGTCTACGCCCAGCGGGCCAACGTCAGCAAAACATCCCATCGACAAACGGAGGACAGCGCCTCAACTCACCCCAGCCGGCACGAGCTTCCCGCACACCATCGCGCCCCCCTCGGGCACAAGCCTATACAGCATATCCGGTGTCGGCGGATACAACCGCATCGCCTCATTAATAACCGCATTCAAAAACGGCAGCTTCGCCAACGTGTCCATCGTCAAGTCCTCCTCCCCCCTCAACCCCCTCACCTCCCTCGTCACCTTCCCCATCGCCACCCCATCCCTCGCCAAAAACCACACCACCCCACACAACGCCGTCGCCGTCGTCTCCGTCCCCGCCGCCATGAACGTCGCCGCATTAATATGCATCTCCTCCCTCGTCAACACATCCATCTTCTTCTCCACCAGCGCCCACACATCCGGCCTCTCCTCGGCGGCACCATACGCGTCCGCATCCAGCCGCCGATCCACCAATCCGGCGGCGTAGTCTATGTGCGCCTTCCGCGCCGCCACGACTGCGGGCCGCGACAGCGCGCGCGTCATCAGGCCCTCCAGCTGCGGCAGGTAGTACAGGATGATGGCGCGCAGCGACAGCACGCGGAAGACGGCGAAGACGTTCTTGACCCACGGCGTGTACTGGCCCGCGTCGAGCAGGCCCAGCGGCGCGCCGAAGGCCAGGTCGGCCATGACGTCGAAGGTGAGGAAGTTGAAGAAGGATGAGATGTCGAGTTCGGAAGAAGATTCGCACGCCCGCTGCAGCTTGGCGACCATCTTGCGCACGTGGCCGCGCAGCATGGACTCCTGCTTCATGAGCGAGGTGTTCGAGAAGGCGGGCGCGAAGATGCGGCGCTGGCGCGCGTGCGGCGCGCCGTCGGTGACTTGCACGAGGCCTGGTGGGTAGTCGGGCGATGGCGAGTTGAAGGTCGGGTCTTTGGGCAAGGCGGCCTTGCCGTCGTTGCGGCCGTAGATGTCTGCGTTTTGGCGGGTCAGGAGAAGGCCCGTTTAAGTAGAGGGGTGGATGGATGGGCGGGGGAGTTTCGCACCGTTCCAGGAGTCGTAGCTAATGTAGCTGAGTTCGCCAGGGCTGAGGCGCACGACGGTGCCGTACTTCTCGTGCGCGTGGTGGGCGTGCGAGATGTTGGTGCCGACGGTGCGGTGCCAGATCCGGGGTAGGGAGGAGGCGCGGCAGAGCCAGGGGCCCGGGTAGGAGCGCAGTGGGTGGAGAAAGAGGTTGTAGAAAAGCCTGCCCGCGATCCAGAGGCACTGTTGTTTGCGTTAGCATCGACAGTTGCATGGCTAGGTGGGCAGCACTCACCGCGGCGGAGAAGAGGAGTGAAACGAGGAACATCGTGAGTTGTGGAGGACGAGTTAATTGCTCGTTCTCTCCCGGTTTGCTTGCAACGAGGTGCTTTAACAGTGAATGCGCAGGTTATTCCGGATGAATAGAAGGGCCGCTCTCAAGGATGCAATCCTGCACGTCGCTTGCGATAAGCTGATGGGCGCTTCAAAGGTGGGGCGATGTCCGAGGTTTTATCCCATGCGCGGCACGTTCATCCATGGCGTCTTGGCATCCCGAGTCGGTATTTCTTGAGGAACTTCCAACTTGAGCATAACAGAACTGTTACTATCTAACCTATAAATAGATGTTCATTACTCAAACAGCTGCCACGCAGCGGCCCGTGTTGAACCCTTGCTCAGAGACACCATGGTAGAGTCTATATATGCCTTCCTGTGTCCGAAGTTCATATATCCTCCTCTTGGCACCTGCAGCCAAGTAATTTTCGGGAAGCCGAGATTTCTGTGGCATGTGCTAACCATAAGATTGATGTAACAACTGCCGTCCAGTAGATGAGAATTCTAGTAGTGTTGCTCGTAAAGATAGCGTTTCCGAGTATTCATCGCCTTCGCTGACAAACCCTTTTCTAGAGCACAACCCAAATCCACCTCATATCGAACCGGAAACACCCCACTAGCACTCGCTTGGATGAATTCCAAATCTTCTCAACCCCTCTCGCCAAGTTCTACAATTTTCCAGCGACGGAAAGTAAGGAACTGAACTTCATACCTGTTTGCGTAAAGCCTTTATTCTTGCGGTTATTTATCATTTTTAAAAGCTTAATCCTCTGAATAAGGACCTTGACTGCCGCGGTCAAAAAGTCAGATAGCGGCGTAGCGAGTGGCGTTTGGGTATATTTGGCATCATATAAGTTCGATTTAGTGTTCGAACTGTTAGTAACACATCAATTACTCAACCTCCCAAGAATTCAAAAGGCCCCCATCGGACTCGGCCCATGCACCGTCTCATCCTGCTCTCTCTCCACCGCAGCGCCTTCTCGCTCCCCCCTCAAATCCGGCCACGGCAGGACCGCAATCTCATGCCCCGCCCCCTCCACCTCAAACGTCTTCCCTGCGCACTCAATCCAAAACTTCACCCGCAACGCATACGACCGTGCCAGTCCGTACGTCTTGAAAGTTGGACGCACCCCTTTTGACACCACCAGCTTCCCCTCCTCTGCAAACGATGCCAGCGACACCTCCTCTCCTCCTGCATCGAGCAGTGGCGGCGCATCCAGTTCGTCTTTCTCTGAGTCCCACCGCCGCTCGGCCAGCGTGATGTCGTGCATCCGCCGGTCCGTGATCTCGCTGCCCTGCAGCCCCGTGTACTTGACGCGGGCCTTGTCGACGGCAGTGAGCGCGACGCAGAAGCGCGTGAGGTACAGCGGCGGTGGAGCGACCAATTCGGGGCTGCGCTCGCCGTGCGTGATGCTGAAAAAGATCGGTAGCTCCTGGCCACTGCGGGTAGTGGCGGGGGCGCGGGTGACGACGGTGAAGGAGGCGTGCGGGTCCGACGACGAGGTAGGCAGCACTTCCTTCAGCTTCTCGCGCAGCTTTCCGTGCGGTTCGTAGGACGGATCGAGCTGCTTGCTGTGCCGCTTGAGGGTGACGGCGCGCTCGACGAAGTTCGGCGCCTGCGCGGCGGCCGGGTCGAGGCACGAGGGGACGAAGCGGATCATCTGTCTGTCTTCCTTGGAGCCGGAAAAGATCTTGAGCGCGGTGGTGGTCATGCGCGCTTCGACGAGGTACTGGACGGACTGGTAGTGCGTGTCGACTTCGGCGGACATGCTGGGCGGCAGCGGGTGGCCTGGGTCGCACTCGAAGTTCGGGTTGGGCTCGAGGCTGTTCATGCCGCGGCGGGAGGACGTGTCGTGGCACTGGGCGGTGGACGGGAAGCGGAAGCGGAAGGGGAAGGAGACGAAGGGCCCGTCGCGGTTGGTGGCGTACGATTCGATGGCCGCGGCGCTGCTGTTGCCGGTTTCGAAGAGGCGTTCGTGGTAGCGGAAGAGCGTGCTGCGGCCTTCGCAGGTTTGGTGCGTGCTTCCTATGCCGCTGGCGTGGATGCGCGTGAGGCGGGCTGTGGCGATTCCTGAGAAGCTGATGGAGACGCTCTCGATCTTCTGCCGTGTGTCGACTTTGACTACTCCACTAACTACATCATTGTTGGAGTAGACCCTGTTCGGGTTATCTGATCCATCGATGTGGAGCTGTAGTGGCCGATCTGGGGGTCTGGAGAGGTTCATTTTTAGCCGCGAAGTTGTGCATACGATGGTGGGAACGAAAGACGAGTAGCAGCTACATACCTCAGACCATGATATTAAATGTCCATCAGCATGTGATAGCTGCACGATAAGCTCGAAAACCAGTTGTCCTGTTTTTCGCGTTCCGGTTAAATCCTACGGCTGTTATTAATAGTAGTGATGTACAGGTTCGGCACCGCTCAGCCGCAATTGCTGACTATAAGGCCCACCATGATTGCGTCATAACTCTTGTGGGACACCAAAGTAGAAGGGACATGCCATCGTCTGCTGTGTGCACATCATTATCTGGAAAGTCGATGTGAGCGGGCTACGTGAATGCTGAGTTGAGTCTCGCCGGGTGTTTGCGGCGTGCGGAGGTTCTGATTGGTCAGATCCCATCCGCCTTTCACTGACCACCCCTCCGCGCGTCAGGACTAGTTCCAACTTGTTTTATTATAGCTTCAACAAAACATAAAAAAGACCGGCGAATATTAGTGGAATAACGACAACAAAAAGGTCTGATTGCCCGATACGGCTACAAAACCAAACGTTGCCGCATGCAGACTCGCAGCCTATGAACTTGTGTCCCACAATAACTCATCAAGCTAATCAAACTGCATGTCAAATGATATCTTACAACCTCGCAGAGCTCAGGTTCGGTATACTATCTAGAACGGCTCTACCAATCTCTCTAATCGTATTTGTTCCCGTATACAACACCCACCTGAAAGTTTCGATCTCAAGCTCTCGATCTCCGTCCTGAATTTTTATTAAGTCCATTTAATAGGCTTTGAAATGTTATTTCTGAGGTTTCTCTCAAATTTCTGTCAGCACGGATTGGATAGGGTCTTGCGGCTCGAAATGCATAGTTACTCATAGCGCACGTACGGAACTCCGAAAAAGAGTTCCCAGGAACAAAAGGCTCAGACTTGCCGCACCATGCAAAATGGCTTCCAGATCTAACAAAACCGGCCATCCCATGAATTTGAATACTCGCCTGGTGCTTTCAGCGTCATACCAGTTGCTGCAACAGATCCGGCGTCGGAGCAGGAAGTTGTGTGCATCGCCCAAGACCACCCAATACCCTTAGAGATTTCGATGTTGCACAATCTGTCTTCCCTGAAATTTGCTTGAATCTGGTCACTCTGAAAAATCAAGCATGGTTCCTACTGGTCATTAATTGCGCCGTTTGTATACTAGTTGGTTACTCCTCAACATAAGGCCCATGGAAAGAATCCTGGTCAGCCTCGTGGTTTACGTGGATCGAACATCCTTGCCAAACATTACCCACGGCAGGAATGAAATGCAGTGCACCGTAACCTGTTTCGGATGTAGATCCTCTTATTTTACACCTAGCAGGCTACTCTGTGATCGGTATCGCGGTATGCCTTTGATCAGCCACGGTCGAAGTGTCACACAGGTGACGCAAGATCCTTTCGCCTCTCGCTGTTGGGACAACCCCACAAACTATCTAATAAAATGTTACCTAACAGCATATGCTCTCTTTGCGGGGCTCTCGCCGTACGAAAGCCTTGTCACTCCATGTAATATCATTGTTTACCTTAGCATACCTCAAACACGACATCCTTTCGCAAAATTCGCTTCCCATGAATTTGTGTTATCGTGCACTAGCCTCTAATGGAGAAGTTCCATCATCTATATTACTTCCACCTCCGTCATCTTTCTCTTTGAGGTACTTCGCCTTTTCCGTACCAGCGACCGTCTTTTTACTGATGTGGAAGACACAAAAGCAATACACAGCCCACATCGAGGACACTGGCGACGATATGATAGCTCACTCCACAACATCTTCAGTAGATACAACTTCAGCAACACACACTGCACCAACTCAGATCGGTGCTGTTATCGCAGCCGCTCGAAACACTACGAATTTGACTTGGATGTCTGAGATTTACTCCGCGAGGCACCACTTGTATGGGATCCCACCCATGTTCCCTATCCAAGAGACACTATGCATAGCTGGAAGCCATATCCATATAATTTTGATAACTGATCTCCACTCAAGTAACTCGTGATTCCATCAGCTGCAATAAGCTACCGAACTTCGCCGCATTTACTCATGGTCATCGCAGAGGCTGGCACGAAGAAGGCGACATCGTTGACGTTATTGAAGGTGGCACTTGAGGTTCGTTGGAACTGTGAGAAACAAAGGAGATGCTCTTTTGTCCGTCTGCATTTCAAAGGAGGGAAAAGAGGGGTTGCTAAACTTGTTGTTCCACCCCGTTGGCGTCCGCGGCCCGCCTGCGATCGGACATCGGATAGCGTGTAATTGGTAGGTCAACTGGTGGACAAGCAAGCGTCTAGTGGGGCTGGACGGTAAGTTACACGCTGTTGGCCGGCCAATTACACGTTTTTGGATGTTCGATCGCGACCTGAAGCCAACGGTATGGAATAGGGAGAGGCTGGCGCAAAGAGCCAATCCGAGGTGAGTCTCGAAACATCGAGAAGCAGTACAACGACATGTACAGAGCTAGGTGTTGTGTGTCATTTTCGGACACGAATACAGCGGCGGATATAAGTTCGCGTCGGGCCGGTAACCGAGGGGGCGTCAAGAGGAACTGTACAATGTATCGGGAACCGAGGCGTGGGTGCGTGCTCTTGATCGGACAATGGCAACTCAGACGGAAGACCGTGGAAACAGATAGCCGGGGCATGCGGATAAGCTTTCATTAAATAGCATCTATAGAACGGATTTGTCGATGGCACAATTGACTCATCGAATTGCGATTCAGCCCACAGCCATGACTATTAGACGCCGTCTAACCCTACTAGGGCTCTTTCTCCAGGTTTGCAAACACCACCCCCACAACACGGCCGTGCAGGATGGAGACCAAAGCCTCTCGTACAGCGAATTAGACGCAAGATCGTCACAGCTGGCCCACCGGCTGCAGAAGGCGGGCGCAAGGGCCGGTCAGGTCATCCCCATCGTCACAAACTCATGCCTGCACATGGTCGTCGGGGTGCTGGCAATCTTGAAAGCAGGAGCAACATACGTCCCGATAGACCGGGACCAGTGGCCGAGAGAACGAATCGAAAATGTGTTAACACAGGTAGGCGCGGAGCTCATCGTCTACACGGGCCCTGACTTGGACCTGTCGGCCACCGCGATCAAGGCAGACCAGCGGTATGCGGCCCAGCGTGAAGTCACGCCGGCAGAGGGGTGTGCGGATCTGGTGGCGATCATATTTACTTCTGGCACCACCGGGAAGCCCAAGGGTGTGATGGTGCGGGAAGAGTCGCTGACGCGGTTCGTGACGACTCCGAAATTCAATTATGACGTCGCCCCCGGCGACCGGGTGCTGCTCGTGCTCTCTGTAGCATTCGATGGTACGTTCAACTGCTCATCTACCAATTCAGAAGCGAGCTAACCTTGGCAGCTTGCATGGGCACTCTGTTCAACACAATCTGCAACGGCGGAACCGTCGTGCTAGCAGACAGGTTGAACGTCCAGCAACGCGCGCGCCAGTGCAGCATCCTCGTAGCCACTCCATCCATCCTCGAAGCGCTGGAGCCTCCGTCGTCCCAATCAGACTACGCCTTCCTCGACCGGATAGTTCTCGGTGGCGAGACAGCATCATGCAAACTGCTCGAGACATGGGCGGTGTTGCAGAGGCAGATATGGATCGCATACGGACCCACCGAGGCGACGTGCGCCACCCTGACAGGGCTTGTGGAAACGTGCCCCCAGACCGGCGCGTTCCGGCCAACGATTCTGGGCGGCGTCATTGACGGCGCCGAAGTGACCATCGTCGACCAAGATGGCAATGACATTGACGCCCTGGACCAGGAGGGAGAGCTCCTCATCTCCGGCTCCGGCCTCGCCGCTGGGTATTGGAATGACGAGTGTCGGACAAGCGAGAAATTCATTCTCCACAACGGCAAGCGCTCGTACAGGACGGGCGACCTTGCGAAATGGACCACCGTGGGGGAGGGCCAGAAGGCTGTCGACTTTTGCGGCCGGGCAGACCGGACGGTCAAGATCCGCGGTTTCCTCGTCAACCTGGATCTGGATGTCGACGCGGGAATCATGGGGCTGGAGCGCAGCTTGAAGGCAGTCCATTCTGTTCGCATAGGAACAAAGCTCTGCACCGCTGTTTCGCCCCCTCCCAGCGACCTCGAAGGCCTCAAGTCCCGATGGAGGGCCAAGGCACCAGCATACCTGGTCCCGGACTTGATCATCGGCTTGGACGCGCTCCCAACCACGCCAAACGGCAAGCTGGACCCACGCAGGCTGCGGAAACTGCTGCAGGACAGCATGCCAACAGCCAACCGAGAAGCCACGGAACCGGACCTCGACCCCGAGAGCTTGAGCGACGTCGTCCTCAAGGGCATGTCCCAAATCATCGACGTGCCCGCAGCCAGCATCGACGTCACGCAGTCGTTCGTCAGCCAGGGCGTGCACTCGCTCGCCGCCGCCATGCTCGCCTCTCACTGCCGCAAATACGGCTTCTCCGTGTCTGTCCTGGACATGCTTACAGCGCCGTCGATCCGCAGCGTGCTGGAGAGCACCGAAGCCATGCAGGCCGTGCGAGCGGAGCGCTACAACGCGTGCTACAGCAACCGCGAGGCCCCGCTGACGACGCTGCAGAAGGAGCTCGTCTACGGCACCGCCCAGGACGCCGCCACCAACGTCGTCCAACACATGGCGACGTACCGCAGCGACGAGATCCCGCGCCTGCGCGCCGCCTGGCAGGCCGTGGCGGCCGTGGAGCCGCTCTTCCGGACGACCTTCGACATGGACACGCTCACGCAGCGCGTGGTCGACGAAGCGCCGTTCGAGTGGCAGGAGCACCACGTCGGCTCGCAGCGCGAGATCGAGCAGCGCACGGCCGAGGCGGCGCAGGCCGTCGGGCTGGGGTCGGGCTTCGCGGTGCTGCACTGCGAGGGCGGCGAGGAGAGCATCGTGGTGTGGTCGACGCACCACGCGCTGATCGACGGCTTCTCGGCGGCGCTGCTGCTCAACAAGGTCGCCGCCGCCCTGGCCGGCCGCGCTGTCGAGCCGTCGCCGCCCTTTAGCCTCGCCGTCGACGGCCTGCGCCGGGCGGCGGAGCGCGTCGCGCTCGAGGCCGACGTCTTCTGGCGGCAGCAGCAGCGCGCCTTCCCCGGCGCCGCGGGCGACATCCTGCTCCCGCCGCCCGCGACGCCGCCTGCCGGGGCCGGCCATGCCGAACACTCGATCCAGACGGAGTTGGATGCAGCCATGCTGGGCCGCGGGGCGCAGGCGGCGGGCGCGACGCCGGCGGCGGTGCACTACGCGGCGTGGGCGCTGACGCTGGCCAGCTACGCCAATGCCGACACGGTGGTGTTCGGGGCGGTGCTTTCGGCGCGAAGCCTGGCGTTTGAAGGCGCGGAGAGCGTCGTCGGGCCGCTGATCAGCACGCAGCCGTTGCACGTCCGGATCGACCGCGATGCTGGCGCCGGCGCCATGGTGCGCGAGGTGCACCGCTCAATCCAGACGCTCGCCCGCCTGCAGGCGGCTGAGAGGAAGGGCGAGCCTGTGCACTTCGCGTCGGCCATCGCCATCCAGTACAGCTCGCCGGCTCTCGACGAACCCGCGGTGCAGCCGCTGCGCCCGCCGGTAGTCAAGGAGTCGACGAACATTCCGCTGAATGTGCTCGTCGAGGGCGACGGCCGTGTCCGGTTCCTCTACCGCAGTGACCTGTTCGCCGAGGATCACATCGCCCACATGGCCGCCGTGTACACCAACGTGCTTCGCGCACTGGTGCAGCCCGCGGCGACGGTACGGCTGTGCCTGGATGCGAGGTTGGGCCCGGACGTGTCGGATATGCTGCTCGCCGTGGGGAACCACCGCTCGCCCATGACCTACGTGACCGAGAGGGGCCGCAACCTCGGGACGGCCATCGAGGAAGCGGCCCGGGCCAATGCAGACCGTGTCGCCGTCGAGAAGGCTGCGGCGAAGCTAACGTACGCGGAGCTGATGGCGGCCGCGAACAAGGTGGCAGCCGCGGCCGAGAAGATCACACAGCCCGGCGATGTCATCTGCGTCGTGGCCGACCGCTCCATCAACTGGATCGTCGGCGCCGTGGGCGTGTTCATGGCCGGCTGCTGCTACTGCCCGCTGGACGCAGCGCACAGCGTCGAGTACCGCGCGGATCTGCTGCGAATGAGCGGCGCGAAGCTGCTCCTGTGCCCCGACAGCGCGCGACTCTGCGAGCCCATGCCCGACGGGCCCGTTGCTCTGGCTGTCGACCAGATCCTGGCAAACGGCACCGAGCCGAAGCGCACGCCGCCGCGGCTGCAGAGCTCCCTGGCGCCTGCCTACATGTGTTTCACTTCGGGGTCGACCGGCAAGCCGAAAGGTGGCTTCTCCTCTGTCCTTCTCCCTTTCATGTCCAACTGACTGACTGCTTCAGGTGTCATTTGTAACAACGGAGGCCTCACGGCCCTGCACTCGAAGCCAGAATGCCGTCTCCACGCCGCCCCCGGTGTCCGCATTGCGCAATTCCTCGCGACGGGATTCGACTGCTGCGTGCAGGAAGTCACGGCAGCCCTCTCGTACGGCGCGACCCTCGTCCTCCGAAAGGACCCGGATGACCCTTTCTCGCATCTCGGAGACGTCGACGTCGCGCTGGTGACGCCCTCTGTGGCGGCGGAACTCGACCCGGCCGAGTATGCTAACATCAAATACGTCCGTCCCTCCCGCCCCATGCAGCGATGCGCGCAGTGCTGACATTTTCTCTGCAGTTCTACATGCTGGGCGAGCCGCTGCAGCAGGTGACGCTGGACAAGTGGGCGAAGGGCCGCACCGCATACAACCTGTACGGGCCGACCGAGGGAACCGTTGGCAACACGCTGAAGCGACTGACGGCGGGCGAGCCGGTGAGCGTGGGCCGCCCGATGCCGGGCACGCGCGTGTACGTGCTGGACGACCACATGGCGCTGCAGCCGCCGGGCGTGATGGGCAACGTCTTCGTCGCGGGCGCCCAGGTCAGCCGCGGCTACGTCAACATGGCCGACGCCACGGCGCGCGAGTTCGTGCCCGACCCGTTCTGCCCGGACCGCGCCGACGAGCGCATGTACCGCACCGGCGACCTGGGCTTCTGGGGGCCCGGCGGCGACCTGTACGTGTGCGGCCGCCGCGACCGCCAGGTCAAGCTGCGCGGGTTCCGCGTCAACCTGGACGACGTGGCCGCCGTCGCCATGCGCGAGATGCCCGCCGTCCGCAAGGCCTTCGTCACCAAGCACCGCGGTCGTCTGGTGCTGTGGGTCGAGCCCGCGCGCGTCGACACGGCCGAGCTCGCGCGCCGGCTGGGCGCCGCGCTGCCTGCCCACGCACAGCCCAAGACCATCACGGCGCTGGAGCGGCTGCCCGTGTCGGCCAACGGGAAGATAGACGCAGTGGCGCTCGCGAAGGCGCAGCCAGCGGGCTCGGAGTCTACGGGTGCTGGTCGGGCGCGGGCGCCGTGGGCCCCGACGCGCTTCGAGGCGCTGGTAGCGCAGCAGTGGCGGCAGTTGCTGGACCTCGGGCCCGACGCGGCCGTGGCGCCCGACGACGACTTCACCGCGCTGGGCGGCCACTCGGTACTGCAGCTCAGCCTGGCCGCGCGCTTGCGCCGCGTGTGCCGAGTGCCCATTAGTGTGCGCGACGTCATCCATGCCCCGAGCCTGCAGGAACTGGCTCGTGTCGTGCAGGCCCGATGCCAGCAGCCGGATGCCCCCTGTCAGCCGCTGCGGCCCGTCCCGCTGGGTGACGAGGGCGCGCTGTCGCCGCCAGAGCACGAGTGGTGGTTGCGCTACACCCACGCCTCAGTGCGCAGCGCCTTCAACGTCCCCTTCACCGCCGCGCTGGCGCCCAGCGTCGACGGCCGCCGCCTCTCCTTCGCCCTCGCCATCGTGCTCAACCGCCACCGCGTCCTGCGCTCGCGCTTTGTCCAGCCCGCCGGCGCTCCCGTGCGCCGCGAGTTCGCTACCGAGCCTATCTCCGTTGCCGTCGTCGACTCAATCGACACGGCCGCCTTTGTCAATGAGCCTTTTGACCTCACCCATGGCCCGCTCGTCCGGGCCGCCGTCTCGCCCGCGCTGATGGCCATCAGCGTTGCCCACATCGTCTGCGACCTGACGGCCCTGGACACGCTGCTGGCCGAGACGGCGACGCTGTACAACGGCGGCACGCTGCAACCGCTGCAGCGCGAGTACTTTGACGCAACAGCCTGGACGCAGCCGCCGCCGCACGACGACTTGGAGACGACATCCTGGTGGACCGCCAACCTGAGCGGCCTGCAACTGCACCGCCCGGACGACGCCGAGCACCCGCCGCGCTCTGGCCGCGGAACCTCGCTGCTCCAGGTTCTGCCCACCGACCTGTACGCCGCCATCGCCGACCTAACGACCGGCAGCGGCGGCAGTGGCGGTGGTGCCTACTCCCTGCACGGCCTCACGCTGCACCAGCTCGGCCTCGCCGCCTCGGGCGCCGTGCTGCACACGCTCTGCCGCCGCAACGACGTCGTGCTGGGCGCACCCTACCACAACCGCGCCGCCGCCGACGACGCGGACCTCGTCGGCCTGTTCCTGCAGCCGCTGCCGGTGCGCGTGCGGCCGCCACCGCGGGTAGCAGGTTCTTCGCCGTGCACATCGGCCGACGTGCTGCGCGCCGTGCAGCGCGCCTCGCAGGGCTCGCTCGCCCACGCCCTGCCGTGGCCGCGCCTGCTCGACCGCCTCGGCCTGCCCTTCGAGTCGTCCGCCCGCCAGCAGCTGTTCGACTGCGTCGTCACCTTCCACGACGACCGCCGTGGGGCCGCCGCCGCCTTCGCCGTGCCCGGCGCCCACCCGCTGCGCGACGTCTGGGCCGAAGGCGCCAAATTTGCCCTGCTGTTCGAGTGGCACGCCCTCCCCGACCGCCTGTCGCTGCGGTTGGAGTACGACTCGGACGTGCTGCCTGAGGCGATGGTGCGCGTCGTCCAGGTGCTTGTCCAGCGCGCGGCTGAGGGGCTGGTGCTCGATTTGGAGGGCGGGTACGAGGCGTTGTTGGCGGAGTTGGGGGAGGTGTTGAGCCGCGAGTGTGGGGAGCGTGGGTTACGGGTTGATGAGGTGCGTGAGATTGCGGTTAGGTTTCTTAGGGGCGTATAGGTTTTGCGTTTTTTTTTTCTATTAAGTGCATGGGAGTTAAGGTGTATGGGACTTCATTTTCTTTTCTCAAAAGGGTAGGCATGCTAGTTTCGTTTTCTCCTATTTCTAAGTGCAGCCTAGGCATTAGCGTGATGCATCTAAATTCAAAGAGTCTCTCTTCCCGCCATCGTCGTTTCTTCATACACCCCGCTTGATGCTTTGCGTGTTTGGCAGGCTTTCTTCCTTATGGAAGGCAAAGCTCCTGTGCGTTTGTCTTCGGCCAAGTATGTACAATGTGCTCGGTCTCCGGGATACAGCCGGCCATGATTAAGGAGTAGTGAAACTCCTGCTCTTCGCCTACACGGACTACCTTGCCACCACCTTGGGAAGCGATCAGGACATGCCTTGAAGTAACCATGTCTCATACATCGTCGACGTACGTCCCGCCAGGCGGCGAACACTACATGGACCTTTACGACTTTCTCGTGCTGTGCGAAAGCATCGTCGAATCCGAAGAAAAGCTCATCACTGAGGCCGAAGATGGCTCCTCTACCACCCGTCTTGACGACGATGAGTTTGCCACGTTCTTCAATCTCGACCCCGAACCCGAACCCAGCGGCTTTGGCAGTGGAACGGCGGAATGTTTTGACTCTACCGAACTCTTTGGCTGGGAGCCATTGCTGCCAAGCAAACCGTGTTCAGCCGGTGACATCGTCACAACTGCGCCCCCATGTACGTTGGAGCAGGAGAAGGAGGTCCAAAGCGCTACAAATTTCAATGGTGAGTCCGTGAGATCCTCACAACAATAGCGTAGGGACGTCATGGCAATCTACGCAGCCCTGGTGCTCCCATAGTAGGAGGCATGTCGCCCAGACCTCCTCCAGCTCCAACATTCACCGTATACCATATGCTTACACAATCGAGGCATGCCAGAATTCCAACTGTGTCTGGATCCAGACCGACAGACTCGGAGCGAAGCAAGCGCGCCTCAGCCGTCGTCACCGTCCTTGTCACCGTCGCCGCCACTACCCCAGGCTTTCTCTTACGTTTTCCCACTTCAACAGTGGCCGACGATCGAAAATACGGCGTATCCGTCTCCGGACATCACGGCCAGAAGCCATGCGATGCGCATCGCCGAAATGGAGGAGGACAAACGCCGTCGCAGCAACGAGGCCTCGGCGCGGTTCCGGGCCAAGAAGAAACAGCAGGACAAGGAGTTGGAACGGCGCGTCGCGGAAATGAAGGAGAAAGCTAAGAGGTTGGCGGACCGGGTTCTTGCGCTCGAGACTGAGAATAGGGCGCTGAAGGATGACCTGCTCTCTAGGCGGCGAGAAAGCGGCGATAAGATAGATGGAGAGAAGAGCAAGTGAAAATGTCGCTATTTGTTGAAAACATTTCTTGTAAGTTCTGTATGACTATTGGTGGTGTAGAGCAGTGGGGTCTCCGCGTTCACAGGGTCTCGGGGATTTGTTTGTTTTTTCTTTAGCTTATCAGAGACCCGGGGATTTTAATATCTAGCTCGAGACGCCGCTGAAAAAAAAAGAAAAAAAAACACTACTCCTCGTCACCGGGTTATAGACTTCTCAATCACGCCCAAATTCCACCACCCACAGTTCATCAACTTTGCCCAGAAATCGGATGCCTTCAACGTACGGATCCATCGGAGCAAACGATGTCGAACGACCAGCTATTCCGGAACGTCGCCCCCGTTCTGTCGGCGGCCTATACATGATGCTGCCTGTGCCACTCTTCTGTTCCATGGGCATGGCAGCTACAAGCTCGACTACCATTTTTGCCTACGAAACGCTCCTGTGCAAGGATCCGAGCAACTGCTCATCCAGCGAGAAAAAACGGTATTCAGCGACTGTGGCCACGTCTGTGGTCATTGCAAACTTCTGTGCAGTCTTGGTGCTTTGGATCCTTCCGCTGCTCCCCCGGGCAAACCCGAAAAACACGCTCTACTTTTGGATCCTAGCGCGGGCTTCTAGCGTGCTGGTTCTGGCTGTTGGAGGTTCGTCCCTGCCACGCGTAGGGTTCAGTGTACAGCTAACCACCCTTTTTGCCAGTCCATTACAGCAGCATCTGGCTGGCCGTGAGTGGCCGTGTGCTCGAAGGATTTGCGACAGACAACGTCCTCCAGCTAGTGCTGAACACGCTGTATCTGCGCGCGTCGGACCAAACGCACGTTTCTCGTCTCTTCGGCCTCTCCCTCGCGCTATTCATGGTCGGCCAGGGCCTGAGCCCCATCATAAGCGGCTTATTCGCCGACTTCCGCGCCAGCTTCGCCATGGCCACGCTGCTATTCGGGCTGTGCTTCTCGTACGTCTGGATCCTCCCAGCAGCCTGCATCCCGGAGGAGCAGAGCAGCGGGATGGACGTCTCGGATCGCCCGCTGCAAACAAAAACCACGTCGTCGACAGCCGTTATTCTGGAACCACTGCGAGCAGCCGTGCGCACCCGCGCCCTCTGGGCCCCCGAAGCCGCCCTCCTGCTCTTCCTCGCGGCGACCTCGTACCTCTACCCGGCCATCCTGGTCTTCGCGTCGACGCGGCACGGCTTCTCGGCCGCGCAGAACGGGTGGATCGTCTCGCTCACCGCGGCCAGCTGCAGCTGCTCTCTGCTGGCCGTGCACGTCGTGTGGCCGAGACTGCGACGACCAGCAGCGGACCAACCGGACAACAACAACAACCACAACAAACCGCGGCCATCGCGCGTTGCATTATTCGACGCCAACTACCGCAACGCAGCGGCCTCGATGCTGCTGCTCGCCGCCGTCTGCCCGGCCATCGGCCTGACGACGCGCGCGTGGCAGGTCTACGTGCTGGCGGCGCTGGCGGCGCTGGGCTTGTCGGCGCCGGCGTTTGTTAAGAGCTACGCGGTGGGCCTCCTGACTGCTTCTTCCTCCTCCTCCCACTCCTCCTCCTCGTCCGACGATGACGACAGCGACAACGACGGCGACGATAGGGACGGGAGGAAGAAGCAGGCTTTGACGGCGCTGGCGCTGATGGAGACGTGCGGCGCGCTGCTGTCGCCTGTCGTGCTCGGCGGCGCCGCCCAGCAGGACGAGGAGGGGTCACGGGTTTTCTTTGTGGCTGCTGCGCTCGTCGCGGCTGCGCTTGCTGTCTTGACGCTCGGGGCGGTCGATCTCGCGTCTGGTGGTGGTGGTTGCCGTTTTCGGCGGGTCACGGGGCTGTGGAGGGCTGGTGCGGGTTGTCGGTGACCGACGACGCCCTCGGCTCGCGAGGCACTCGACCTGATGTTTTGCTTGGGCCTGAGGCTTCAGGCAGAGTCCGTGCAGGGTGATTGTCAGGCCAGACTCTGCTAGACTGAATGGAGTCGGCAATGCTATTTTGCTCTCTACCGCGAAGACTGCGCTTATATTGTGCTATTTCTGCCCTGGCAGTAACCCACCGATCAGGACGCTGAGAAGATATCAAAACTTGCCACCTCCCGTTCGAGCGACACACCACTCATGCACGTAGCCGAATCCACCTCTGTAGAAAGTTAGCCGGCGATCGGCTTCTAGTAATCGCATTTCCAGCCATTGAAACTGAGCGTTACGTCCATGTACCTCTCGCACGTAGTCAGCAGTGGTAAATCCATGATAATATGTTCGAACCTGCTAGTGACACTAGATAAAGCTTCGTTCTCATGTGTCGGGATCCGAGAATTCGATTGTGCGAGAGTCTTGCCACCGGTCATCGAAGAGTTGCTGCGGTCTGGCAGGTGTAAAGTACAATACCTGGTGGCAATAGCGATACTATTTGCAGCGAAAGGGCGAGATTAATAGGTTTGCCATTTTCCGTTCGTATCTCGACATAGGAAGAATGCTGCCAGTTTTGGTTGTTGCCCTCGCAGTGGGCGTCTTGTACGCCGCCGGCCTTATCGAATCCATCCTTTCCTTCGTCGTTAATGTAAGATAAACCACATGCAGCATTTTTGATTCATGGCTGACTGTTGTAGCTCATTCTACAACACCAGCACAGGGTCCCACACAGCGCAGGACAAAAGCCCATCCCAACAGTCCCCTTCACCTGGCCCAACGGCCAGGGCACCGAGAAGTTTTTTGAGGGCCGCAAGGCCGCCCTACGATGGCGAGACAAGTATGGCGCAATATACCGCATCTGGTCCGGATTCCAAGCAGAGATGTAAGCAGTCCACACAGCTTTCCAACGTGCACCCAGCTCACCCCACAGCGTTCTCTCCAAGCCGGAGCAGGCGCAGCGCTTCTACCGCGACTCCCATCTGCACATCAAAGCCAAGGACAACAATTCGGGCTGGCTTTTCGGCGAGCTTCTCGGCCAATGCGTCGGCCTCGTCAGCCTCGACCGCTGGCGCACGCTGCGGCAGGAAGTCGACCCGCCCTTCTCGCGGCCCGCCGCCATCGGGCACACGGCCATGCTGGCGCGCCAGGCCCGAGACTTCGTCGCCGAACGCTTCCTTTCCCCACTTCCCGCAGACGACAGCGACCACACGACGACGACGACGACGACCCTGACCCTCCGTCCAGCCGCCGACCTCAAGCTCTGCCCCTTCTTCATGGTCGCCGACATCTTCTTCGGCGCGCTGGACCCGTCAGAGCGGGCGACGCTGACCGCGCTGGCGCCGCTGCGCGAGGACCTGTTCAAGTACGCCTTCCGCGGAGGCATCAACCGCTTCGCTTTCGGGAAGTACCTGCCGGGCGGCTCGCCCGTGCGAGCTCGCTTGCGCGAGTTCCAGGACCGGTGGTACGCGTTCGTGCGGGATGCGTACGGGAAGGCGGCCGCGCAAGGGCAGAAGGGACTGCCCGTTGTGGAGCTGTGGGAGGCGGTGGAGGGGGGGCGGATTCCTATGGTTGAGGTACGTGTCGTGTCATTGAGTTTTGGGATTGTGTTGACAGGGAGGGGGGAAAACAACAGTTCATGCAGACGCTCGACGAGTCGCTGTATGCGAACCTGGACGTCACCACGCATGCCGTGGCGTGGAATGTGATCCTGCTCGCACAGCACCCGGCCGTGCAGGACGAGGTGCTGGCGGAGGTCCGAGGCGTAAAGACCCGTGGGGGAGGAGCAGAAGAGGAATATGTTCGCTATCTCAACAGCGATGATACGTTGCTCGCGGCGTGTGTGGTGGAGGCTGCCCGCCTACGTCCAATCTTGCGTATGTTGCCAACACAGAAAGGAAGACAGATAGGAGGAGTGCGGCAGAGGGCTGACTCATAGATTACTGCTCGCAGCGTTTTCGAATCCCGAGTCGGCAACAGAGGACAAGATTATCGATGACTACGTCATTCCTCGCGGTGTGAGTTCTCAGAGCATCAGCCGTGCTGAAAATGATGCTGATTTTTAGCAGACCGCTGTTATTGTCGACACACACGCAATCAACGTGGCGAACCCGTTCTGGAAAGACGGAGAAAAGTACATACCGCGTAGACATATGGGCTTGAGCAAGCAGCAAGTAAGCAACCAATGATGCCACATTGCTATCAGGGCGAGTTCTCACCACGCCGAAATTAGATCCGCTACAATATGTGGAGGTACGGGTTTGGTCCGAGACAGTGCCTGGGCAAGAACGTTGCCGACCGCTTGATTCGCGCAATCATTGCAGAGCTCTTGTCAAACTTCCAGCTTCGTCTCTCCGTACCGAGTAAGACTGGCGACCAGGAGTTTTTGCTTGAGGATGAAAGCTGGGTGGGACTACCTACCACCGAGGTCATCATGACGAAACTAGAATAGACCGTCTTGCTATCGATGATTATCTAGCTTTACCTTAATACCTCTTGTAAAAGGCGCGGGTTGATTGTCTGGTAAATGTAGTACATTGTAGTTTTGAATAGAGGAGAACAGGAGGTGGCATGCAACGCCCTTGCCCAGTGACTTCATGGGTGTTGATCCGTGGTACAATCATGCACCGTTCTTACCCCAACTCATTGAACCCTAATTGAACCCTACTTGAATTGATAGTACGTTCCAATAGATGCATTGAGCAAGCAATACAATAAATGCACGGTAAAACTACTAATCAAGCTTGAGTGTTGGGCAAGATTCTGCGGAAAAGGGTAGGAAAGCATATCACAAATCCAGAATATTGATACGGAAAGATCCAAGTTGAATATCGCATTTCGAGGATGTTCTACAACTTAAACTTTCTTCACCCCAGCATTTTCCCTCAATTTCCTCATATCCAACCCCTCCTTCTGCGCCTCAGCCCACGTCTTCTCAACGATGTCGGCATGCTGCTGGCTGCGGATCTCAAAGTGGCAGGGGAACTGGACGGGAGTGAGGAGGAAGCCCGGCTCGGCGTTCAGCGGCGGCTCGAGCACATTCCCGCTGGCATCGACAGACTTTCGAATGTTGTAAGCCCACAGGATGCGGGCGATGTTGATGAAGAGCGAGTTGTGCGCAACGTGGATGCCCGGGCAGTAGCGGCGACCGGCGCCGAAGGTGAAGTGGCCGCGCGCCATCGGGTCGGGGGAGTTCATGGCCTCGGCCGGCGTGAGCGGGTCGTCGATATAGCGGGATGGATCGAAGCGGTCGGGATCGGCGAAACGCTCCGTGTCGTAGTGAAGGGCCCTGGCAGGAGGTGGTCTGCATTAGCTCGATGGCGTCACAGGGGGGGCTGCATCACTTACCACCAGTTCAGAACCACCACCGCTCCTTTCGGAATGAAGTATCCCTTGTACCAGTCATCCTTTGTCGTGGCGTGGCAGGTGCCAACCTTGGTCGTGGCACGCCAACGCAGCGTCTCCTTTGCAAAACCTCGGATGTAGGGTAGATTGGGCTCATCGTCAAAGGTGGGCATCCTGTCCTTGCCGACTACCCGGTCAAGTTCCTCGTGTGCCTTTTCCACGACCTCCGGATACAGCAGACATGCCAGAATGACGTTATTTAGTGCAGTGGTTGTCGCATCGCTGCCCGCTTCGATGAGAGCGCCCGCCGTGTATGCGGCCAACTCGGGCCCGACGTTGTTCTTGCGGGTCCCGATGGTTTCGATGTCCTTGATGAAGCAGTCGGGTGCGGTGCCGGCCTTGATCTGCTCCAAGCAGTCGTTGTATAGTCGCATGTAAACTTTGGCGTCCTCCTCATGCCACTTTCTGCCAATGTTCTTCCAGTTCTGCAGCAGCCGCGACGGAATGTACTTGGTGAGTGATGGTATGGTATCAGCGATCCAGACGCCGGGAGCGGACGCGAGGGTAAAGTGCCGGATGATGGTGAAGATCTCGTCGTAGAGCGGATCCGCCCAGCTGGTGATACGGCGTCCATACGTGACGAGCATGATGACGCTGGCTGAGTACCGGCGGTTGATGTTGTAGAACTCGTTGTCGTCCTTGACATGGAGCAGTTCCCAGAGGACTGACTTCGTCTCAAAATCCTGCACCGGCTTGTACATGACGGATGTTTCAAGGTTCAGAGCGGCATGCAGCAGGTTGCGGACCTTGCGCCATTTGTCGTTGTAGGGCATGAAGTTGACCCTGTTGTCGTTGGAGACGAGGTTGATCATGGGTGCGTGGGCGCGCGACGAGTAGATGTTGCCGCGCTTATCCATGAGGTCCTTGACGGCCTGAGGCGAAGACAGCCAGATGTAGTGCTCAAGGCCGACCTTGGTGTGGAAAATCTCGCCGTACTCGCGTGCCCATTCGGCCGCACGCTTGGGCATGCTGTCAATATCAGACATCTCAACCATCGAGCCAATTAAGGGGAGGCCCTTTGGGCCCGGCGGCAGGTGCTTGAGGCGGCTGTCGCGCGCCAGCAGCCAGTAGGCAAGGGCGATGAACTGCAACAACATATTAGTAATGGGTCATGGTAACAACGCTTGGAGTCCAGGGCGCACCGTCACGGCCAACGCCAGGTAGGCCGACGGCGGAGCCGTGCCACTGAGAAAGTTTGACGACATGGTGCAGGGGTCGGCGGTGGATACCAGGGGACTCTGATGCAGAATGTACGACGTTCCAAATGTGATATATTTGGCTCGGCTTTTAGCCGCACCAGTTGCTCGGTAGCACCGTGTGGATCCGTATGTGGTGCTCGGCTGCCGGCAGGCATGAGAAGTTTCCGCGAATGTCTCCGGAGCGACCAGGGGCGGCTCCCACTCTTCCACGCTCCCATCGGGGAGATTCACGCACAATAGCGAATGCAAAGTGCATAGGCTGATTCCACTCGTTCTGTCCCTCCCGCCGTCACAATTGCCGCAGTCGCAACGATGTCCTCGAAACCAGGCAGTTCAACCCACAACACGCAGGCCAAGGGACTTGGGGTATCTTGGGAAGACCTCACAGTCAAGGTCAGGGGAGCCACTAAACAGCATGTCAGGACGTTTCCGGATGCCGTTGTTGGCAGCTTCGGCCCTGACCTGTACCGACTCGTACGCAGCTGGTTCCCGTCAACCGCCGGTGCCGACACCAGAACCATTCTCCATGGATTTTCCGGCAGCATTCGCAGGGGCGAGATGCTCCTCGTGCTTGGCCGCCCTGGCTCCGGCTGCACAACATTTCTGAGAGCCATTGCAAACCACCGCCACCACTTTCTGGAAGTCTCGGGCGACGTCAGCTACGGCTGCATCTCGGCCCGTGAACAAGCAGAGCATTACCGTGGCGAGATCACCTACTGCCCCGAGGATGACGTTCACTTTCCTCGGCTGCGTGTCTGGGACACTCTGCTCTTTGCTTTGCAGTGCAAGACTGGAAAGCAGAGTTCCAGCACAATATCCGACACGGCTCACGGCCTTCTCGAGACCTTGAGGCTAGAAGGAGTCAAAGAAACTCGCGTCGGCGATGCCTTCATCAGGGGTGTTAGCGGCGGCGAGCGGAAGAGGGCAAGTCTCCCAGACTCGAGAGCCACACGAGCTTTACTGATGGCTGCCAGATATCCATAGCCGAGATTCTTGCGGCTGATTCTGCGCTGACGTGCTGGGACAACAGCACTCGTGGCCTGGACAGCGCAACCGCCCTGGAGTATGCCAAAACCCTGCGCAGCGTCACCGATGCAGGAAATAGGACCACTGCTGTGACGCTCTACCAGGCGGGCGAGGGTATCTATGACCTCATGGACAAGGTCTTGCTCATTGATGATGGTCGATGCGTTTTCTTTGGTCCGGCGGCAGAGGCGAAACGGTAGGGTGCCCACATAGCCTTGCGGCACTTGAGCGGAGCGCTGATACGTACACAAGATATTTCATCGACCTCGGCTTTGAGTGCCCACCTCGCATGACCACGGCCGACTTTCTAGTCTCGGTGACGGATCCCATAGCACGCCGGATCCGCGCCGGATACGAGGACCGTGTGCCACGCACTGCTGAGAGCCTTGAGGCCGCATACAAAAGCTCGACGCACTATCGAGCCACGATACAGGACACACAGGACTACCGAGCAGAGCTGCAGGACAGCCAGTGTGCCGAGACAGAAGACTTCAAGCGGCTCGTTGCCGAATCCAGGGGCAGCCGTATCCGGAAGGGCTCCGTCTACAATTCCAGTTTCCCGAAGCAGGTGATTGCTTGTGCCCGGCGTGAGGTGTGGCTGCTTGTCAATGAGCCGATGATCTCCGCAACGAAGTGTTGGAACATCCTGGTCAACGCTCTGGTTGTCGGCTCGCTTTTTTACGGTCAGGGCCTGGACACGTCGGGAGCCTTCAGCCGCGGCGGCAGCCTTTTCTTCTCTGCGCTGTTCATCTGTTGGGTGCAGCTCCCAGAGCTCAATATCGTACTGGCCGGACGTCCCGTCGTCCAGCGACAACACGGCTACGCCTTCTACAGGCCTGCAGCCCTGGCACTCGCCAAGGCGCTGGTCGACGGTCTAGTGTTGGCCGTTGCGTCGATCCTGCTTTCCATCATCTTCTACTTCATGGCTAATCTCGACACCGATCCTGGCAAGTTCTTCGTGTACCTGCTGTTCGTGTTCATGGTCTCGTACAGCATGACGGAGCTTTACAGGATGTTTGGGTCCGTGTCTTCTACCTTGGACACGGCCATTCGCTTCAGCAGCACCGCCCAGAACCTACTCGTGCGCCACTTCCCCACCTCGGTCCAAAGCCATTGCTAACACTGCAGTCAGATCATCTTCTCCGGTTATATCGTGCCCAGAGCGGATATGAGCAGCTCCGCGCCGTGGTTTGCCTGGGTATGTAATTGGCTCATGTTTCTGCTCTGCTCCTTCTGACATGTCTAGTTGTACTGGATCAACCCTGTTGCATACGGGTTCGAGGCTGTGTTTGCGAATGATTTCAGAGGCAGGACCATGACCTGTTCAGACGACCTTATTGTGCCTCGCGGATCCAACGCGGTTCCTGGTTTTCAAAGCTGTGCCATTGAAGGGTCTGAATCCAACAGCCTGCTGGTGAGCGGTGAAAGGTACCTGGACACGGCATACCAGTATCGTCCTCGAAACATCTGGCGCAACTTTGGAGTGCTGATTGCGCTGACGATCCTCTACGTCCTCCTCACCGCGCTCTTCTCCGAGCTCATTGAGTTCCCCGATGCCCGGGCTGGCGGGCTCGTATTCAAGAGAAAGGCCCGCAGCTTGTTGAAAGTTCGTCCCCACGACGAGGAAGCCGCAGTTGCTGCGAAGAAGGATGTAGAGATCCACACACGCGTGTCCGACAGCGCAGACGTCTTCATGTGGAAGAACTTGAACATCACCGTTCCCTACGGCTCTGGAGGCGAAAAGCATCTTCTGAGGGACGTCTGCGGCTACGCCAAGCCGGGCAGTCTGGTGGCTCTGATGGGCGCGTCGGGAGCGGGGAAGACGACGCTGCTCAGCCTACTAGCGCAGCGCGACACGCCAGGCACCACGTCGGGCGAGATTCTGGCCAACGGCAAGCCCGTCGACGCGTCTTTCCGGAGGGACACGGCCTTCTGCGAGCAGTTCGACATGCACGACGGGAGCGCCACGGTCCGCGAAGCTCTCGAGTTTTCCGCGCTTCTCCGCCAGAACGGCGGCACCAGGCGCGAGAAGTTGGAGTACGTCGACACTGTCATCGACATCTTAAATCTGGGCGACGTGCAGGATGCCATCATCTCGAGCCTTGGTGAGTTTCCATCGCCCCGAACCCCGCGTATTACACTGTGCTGACGCTTCTCAGGGCTGGAGTTGACGAAGAGGACCACCATCGCGGTCGAGCTCGTGGCCAAGCCGTCGAAGGTGCTCTTTCTTGATGAGCCGACGACCGGATTGGACAGCCAGTCGGCCCTATCCATCGTGTATTTCCTTAAGAAGCTAGCTCGCGCAGGACAGGCAATTGTCTGTACCGTGCACCAGCCGAGCTCCGAGCTTTTCGAACTGTTTGACACCATACTCGCCCTCGGCCCCGGTGGCAGGACCTTTTACTTTGGTGAGATTGGCCCGCAGGGCCAGGCCGTGCTGGACTACTTCTCCGCGCGCGGCGTCCACGTGCCCGAGGAGACGAACATCGCCGAGTTCATCCTCGAGGCATCCATGAAGTCGGCGCCGCAGGGCGGGAGCATCGACTGGACCGCGGAGTGGGAGCAGTCCGAGGAGCGCTCAGCTCTCATGGCACAGCTCGACGGTTTCAACAGCGCGCAGACGAAGGCCGAAGGGCCCGAGCCGTCTTCTCGCCCGCGCCGCAGCGAGTACAACGCGCCGGTCGGCCTCCAGACGTGGCTCCTCACCAAGCGCGCGCTCGTGCAATACTGGCGGGACGCGCCGTACGCCTACGCCAAGATCTTCGTCGCCGTCGTGATCGGCGTCGCCAACGGCTTCATCTTCTGGCGGGCAGGCAAAGGCAGCTCGCCGACGGACCTGCAAAACGTCATGTTCTCCTGCTTCGTGCTGGTCATCATCCCGGCCGCCATCGTCAACGGCATCCTCCCCAAGTTCCACGCCAACATGGCCCTCTGGGAGGCCCGCGAGCTGCCGTCGCGCGTCTACGGCTGCTTCGCCTTCTGCACCGCCCAGATCCTGGCCGAGATCCCCTACGCCGCCCTGACCGCCGTCGTCTACTTCTTCCTCTGGTACTACCCCGTCGGGCTGCCCACTGACGCGAGCACCGCCGGCTACGTCTTCTTCATGACGCTGCTCTACATCTTCCACATCACCACCATGGGCCAGTGGTTCTGCGCCTGGGCCCCTAACTTCACCGTCATCAGCTATGTAAGTCCCCCCCTCCCCAGCCGCCTGCCCGCCCGCCACCCGCCGCTAACCCTTCATCCCCCCAAACAAGACACTCCCCACCGTCCTCGGCATCTTCTCGCTCTTCAACGGCATCATCATCCCCTACGAGGGCATGTCGGTCGTCTGGCGTTACACGCTGTACTATCTCAACCCGACGACGTACTGGATGGGCGGCGTGCTCGGCGCCGTGCTGCGCGACAAGCCGGTGCGCTGCTCGGTCGCCGACTCTACGCGTTTTGCGCTACCTTCGAACGCTACTACGTGCGCTGACTACGCGGGCGAGTTCGTTGCCCGTGCGGGCGGTTACTTGCTTTCGGAGGGAGTGCCGGATGGCGAGTGCGCGTACTGCAAGTTCCGTGTTGGAGATGACTACCTGCGCACGCTGCATGTTGACGCGGGTGACAGGTGGCGCAACTGCGGCATCTTTGCTGCGTTCTGTGTGGCTAATATCTTGTTGCTGTTCTTCTTCGTATACACGTAAGTCAAGTAGTGGTGATTCTCTGCGGGTTGGTTGGCTGACTGACGGTTTTCATGTTAGGACTCGGGTTCGTAAATTGACACTGGGATTTGGCAGCATTGGAAAGGTGGTTGGAATGGTGTCCAAGAAGGTTGGAGGATCTTGAAGGGGGGAATGATGATGCCGGGGGGCGGGGGCATAAGTTTCAACAAAGGTAATGGCGATGTTATATAGATACATAGATTTAATACAAGTCCCCTCATCATCGAATGGCTTCTTCTCGAACTTGGACGAAGTTGAGCTTCCCGCCATCACCACTGCCCCAAATATGGCGGTGGATGCAGTCATGATACTTCCACATCAGCTTGTAAAAGAAAACGCAAGTGAAGGCAACCCATGCGGGACAGTTGCCCTCGCTGTCGACGTTCCAAGTCGTAAGACGGACAACCCGTCTGAGGAACGGCCTCCACGTGTACTCGAAGATGAGTGCTCCCACAGTCGGCCTCGCAGGCTTCTGGTAGCGGGGGAGAGACTCGAGATAATCGATATACGTCTGAGGGAGGCCATTACCTTTTGCCCCACTGATGAAAAGGTCCTTCGGAACCGCTGTTAGACATGTGCTCTCCGCCACCAGCAGTGACCGCGTACTCACCAAGTATCGTGCACTCGGCGCACCATTCGGGCGTATCGGATGCTTCGCCTTCAACGTGACAGCGTCGATCGTCTCACCCAGGTCCAGCAGCTTCGCCTTCACAGTAACGACTTCATACACGACGCCGCTGCCCTCAGTCACGAGCAGGCGGTGGAAATCGTCGGGCGTCAGCAGGTACGCGACGCCGCAGACGGGCGGCACGGCGAAGCGCTGCGTGCCCCAGACCAGCTCGACGCCGGAGGAGGAGGAGCATCCGTCGACGGGGAAGGCCTCGACGCTGGCGTATGAAGGCTCGGAGTAGGGGATGCCGAATATGTCGAAGGTGAGGTAGTGCGTTGTCGCCTGGACGGTCGCGCAGCGCAGCGGTTGGACGGAGCGTTTGGCCATGGAGGCTTGGCTCATGTTCGAGCCGTACGCCAGGTACCATATCGGCTTTGATTCCATCGGAGGAGCTGTCGACTGTGCGGGTTGGTAAGGTGCCATTGCTGCAATTCAGCAGCGATGAAAGGTTGGAGCGAGCACTTGGGATGGCGAGTGCAAGGGCAGCAGCCGCTTGGCAGCCGAAGAAGCTTTTTTTTCGGTGTCCGAGCCGGCTGTCGATTCCCGAAGCTGATGCTTAGGAGAGTCTTCTTAAGCTGGCGGTCGTGGTGCTGCTCTGTCTGGACCATTAACGAAACTCACCATGATCGACATCACGTCCTCGCGTTCGCTCACCTCGGACATTCCCGACATCCCCTGCCTTCTGATTGTGGAAGGCCGGTACCAGAACTGGATCAAGCCTGTGATCTTGTTCGAGGCCCTGGGCGTGCCGTGGGACCCCGTCGTGCTCGATCGCGAAGCTGCGGCTGCTGATTGGTTCCGCAAGATCCATCCGCAGCTGTACGTGCCTGCGCTCATTGACAATGCCGATGGCGCACGGGTTCAGCTTTGGGACAGCACGACAATCTTGATGTACTTGGGTCAGCATTACGACACTGCGAAGAAATTCGTTGGGAAGTCGGCCCAGGAAGATGTCGACATCGGCAACTGGCTAATGTTCGAGACGGCTTCACTTGGGTACGCC
The DNA here is from genome assembly GCA_023087525.1 of Lasiodiplodia sp. KE8368. Classification (NCBI taxonomy): domain Eukaryota; kingdom Fungi; phylum Ascomycota; class Dothideomycetes; order Botryosphaeriales; family Botryosphaeriaceae; genus Lasiodiplodia; species Lasiodiplodia sp. KE8368. Next base: position 150,109 of record JAJMYN010000023.1, read on the forward strand.
GGTTGAGACCAACTTCGGTGGCATCCGCTGACACGATACAGACCGACAGCCAAGTACTGGGTGTGGTACGACATGCGCACAGGAGCCGACGTCAACCAGAAGGCTCAAGACAAGTACGTGTCCGCGTTCGGCTGGTCCCTGCGCGTCGTTGCTAATGATGAGACTCAGGATGATGACGGATCTGAGAAAGCAGTACTCTATTCTCAACCAGAGGCTCTCTGAGCCTGGGCAGAGCTGGATCGCGCTCAAGGACAGACCTACCATTGCCGACATATCGATCCTACCCTTCACGGACCACAACACGCTTGCGCGGATGCAGGTTGACATACAAGAGTGGCCCGCCCTGGCCGGCTGGTACAAGAGGATGATGGAGCTCCCATACGTGAAGAAGGCGTACGATGAATTAGAGTCACGGCCGGCGAAGAAGATTGTGTAGATGTTGCTGTCATTCGTCTACAACTTAGGCAGAAATCTAGTAGATGCAAACCCATTGCCCTTGTGGCGCTATTGCGACTCCTTGCTCGCCTCCAGCGAAGCCGCGCCCTCTTCGTTGCACAGCTGCATCGAGACGACGGCACCAGCGCGGCATCCTGGTGATTGATTAGCCGGACAGCCACGTGCTGGGGTGGGGCAAACGTACCTGCGCCCAGGGCCAGGGAGGCCTGCTTGACGACTTCGGAGGTGTCACCAGCAACAATGCAGCCGGGGACGCTGGACTCGGTGAACAGCGCGTCGACGGCCACGTCGCCGGAGGGCGTCGTCTTGAGGCCGAGCTGGTCGATGAGGTGCTGGGCGCGGTTGCGAGTGGGCGGCTTGTGCAGCAGCAGGCCCAGGGTGGCGCTGGGCCCTTCCTCGAACTCAAGCGTGATTCCACGGTCCGGGCCTTGGCCGTTGTTAACCAGGCGGCGGATGCGGCGCGTGTCGAGCGTGGCGCCGCTGGCCAGGGCCACGCGCAGGGCGTGCTGCACGGGAGCGGCGTCGGACACGGGCCCGTTGCTGAAGATGGTGACTTGCGGGTTGAGGTGCAGGGCCATGACAGACAGGTGGCCGTAGGCGGGCGAGTCGAAGGCCAGCACACCCATGGGGTGAGCGCGCTCGTCGTAGCCGTCGCAGAAGAGGCACTGCACAATGTGGTCGGGCCAGTTTTGGCGGTAGCCATCGATGTCGTCGGGCAGCACATCTTCGGTGCCTGTGGCCAACACCAGCTTGCGGCCGCGGAACACGGCGCCGGCGTCGTCGGTCAGCTGGAAGCCCTTGCGGCCCGGCTCGAGGTCGATGTGGGTGGCGTGTGTGACGTGGGATGCTTGGAAGGTGATCGTTGGGTAGCGCTCGATCTGGCGGCGGGCGACGGCGCGGAACTCGGCCGGGTCCATGCCGTCGCGCGAGAGCACCGTGTGCATGGCCGTGACGCCGGCGTTGCGGTACACGCCCGTGTCGAAGACCAGCGCGGAGCGGCACACGCGGCCGAGGGCGAGGGCAGCGGCGAGCCCCGCGGGGCCGCCGCCGACAATGAGAGCGTCGTAGAGCATTATTGCTATTGATGTGCCGCTGCATGCGTGTTGTCGTCCGGGCATAAATACGAGCAAATGTGTCCGGAAACTCTCCGGCGGCTCGCTACCCGACGCAGGCATATACTTACCTGCCTATTGTAAGTGCCGCCAGCATGTATCCACTGCGATGCCGCCCGCCGCCCTCTCCGCCCGCATCCAGGCCGACATGGCCTGGTTCAGCGACGCCTTCCGCCGCCACGTCGCCAAGGAGAACAGCGTCGGCCCGGCTCCCATCGACCTGGGCACGGCCGAGAACCGCCTGGCCCACGGCGACATGGTCGAGCTGCTGCAGCGCGCATCCGTCGACTTCCCTGCGCACCTGCTCTGCTACGCCAAAGGGCTCGGCGCTAACCAGGAGCTACTACACGCCGCCGCCGCCTTCTTCAACCACTTCTTCCGCCCACGCGTGCCCGTGTGTCCCGAGCACATCGTCGCCGGCCCGGGTGCCAGCGCCCTACTGGAGACGCTCGCCTACTCGCTCTGCGCCGACGGCGACGCCATCCTCGTCGAGGCGCCCTACTGGAGTGCGTACTGCCCACCCGCCGCACCGCTGACACCGCTGACGGCGCCGCAGGCAGCTTCAACGTCTACTCGACCGTGCGCAACCACGTCCAAATAGTGCCCGTCCACTGCCCGCCGCCGCCGTGCAGCCCTGCCGAGTACGTCGCCTGCTTCCGCAGCGCCCTGCGCAGCTCGCGCCGCCGCGTCCGCGCCATCCTGCTGTGCAACCCGCAGAACCCCCAGGCCCACATGCACGCGCGCGGCACCGTTGAAGCGCTGCTGCAGTTCTGCGAGGAGGCCGACCTGCATTTCGTCTCGGACGAGATCTACGCCCTCTCCGCCTTCGGCCCGCTGCCGGGCTGCGGCGGGCTGCAGTCGCCGTCTCTGGCCTTCGATTCCGTCCTGGCCATGGACTTAGAGCGGCTGCGGGTCGACGCCTCTCGCGTGCATCTGCTCTACAGCATCAGCAAGGATTTCGGGAGCAGCGGGCTCAGAATGGTAGGCAAAATAAAAGAAAAAGCTCTGCCGCCGGGGCGCCGCTGACTTCGGGGCACCCGCAGGGCTTCGTCGTCACACAAGCACACCCAGAGCTGCGGTACAGCCTGTCCGTCCTGAACTTCGCCCGGTTCTCCAACGTCGCGTCGTGGGCGGCGACGCGGCTGCTGGGCGACCTGCCCGAGGTCCAGCGCCTAGTCGACCTCAACCGCTCGCGCCTCCGCGCCGCCGCGACCCTCGCCGTGCGCTTCCTGGAATTCCACGACCTCCCTTTCTACCAGCCCGCCGCGGGTCTGTACGTCTGGGCGCGGCTGGGCCCGGCCGGCTGCACCTGGGAGGATGAGGCCCGCCTGCTTGCCGCGTTCGCGGCCGCGGGCGTGTTTGTGGGGGCGGGCGGCGAGTATTCGAACGCGGAGCCGGGCTGGTTCCGGCTGACGTTTGCCATACCGCGCGACGAGCTGGTGGAGGCTCTGCGGCGCATCGAGCGCGCCTTGGGGGTCGTCAAGCATTGGCAGCCTGACGCGTGATGCCATTGGTTGTGTCGGCTGCCGATATTGCCTATTTTGGTTAGAGCGTCGCCGGGGACCGACGGATCGTGACGGCTGGCGTTTTTTAGTTCCCGTCTTTGTCGCAACGTCAAGACTATTCATAAATAGGGAAAATTCAATCACCGCGTAGCTTCAACGGCCAAGGTCGTAAATAAGGAGTCCACGCCCCTTGACACTGGAAACCCGGGCGCGCAAATGGAGCAGAAATGCGGAGAGCAGCACCCCGTTGCCGGGCGCGAGTTCCTGCCGAGAGCCCAGCAGCTTCTACGTGAAACCCCTCTCATAGGTCAGCTTCCCTTGCCGCCGATCTTGATGCCGTCCACCCCCACTGATGCAGACCAAGACGGTCACAACGATTTTCCGTACATGATCCGAGCATGGTACTCGAACCAGTTCGACCGCCCGGACTTCAACGTGCATGACATGCCCGTCGGCCACACCGACATCCGACGCCTCCGGCAAGGCATGCTAGGCGGCCAGTTCTGGAGCGCCTACGTCCCATGGTGGGTCTCCAATCGGAATCGCTCCGGGGGAGGACGACGACGTGCGAGCTAACGTCCCTCCGTCCGTTTTAGCCCGAAGGTCGACGTCGACAACGCCATCCCGCAAAGCAGCTACCTGGAAAGTTTCCGGCAAACGATCGAGCAAGTCGACGTCATCCACAGCCTCTGCCGGCGCTATCCCGACACCTTTGGCTTCGCCGACTCGTCCGCATCCGTGTGGAGCGCCTTTCGCGCGGGCCGCGTGGCCAGCCTGATCGGCGTCGAGGGCCTGCATCAGACTGCTAATAGCCTGAGCGCGCTGCGCATGCTGCACCGGCTCGGCGTGCGTTATGTGACGCTCTCGCATAACTGCAATAATGAGCATGCTGATGCTGCTGTGCGTGACGACGACCCCTGCTGCCGGTTTGGCTGGAGCAAAAGGCTGACATGTCAGCTGTGTAGACGACGAAGGCGAAGCGCCATCGAGGTCTCTCCGTGCTCGGGGAGAAGGTGCTGCGTGAGATGAACGCGATTGGAATGTGCGTTGCTCTCTGCTCTTCGGGGTGGAGGCTCTGAGAACAAGCGAAAAATTAACCATCGTGCAGGATTATCGATCTGTCCCACACCTCCGACGAGGTGCAGAAGCACGCCATCCGAATATCCACAGCTCCTGTCATCTTCTCCCACTCGTCAAGGCATGTTTCCTCGATGCCGCCCCTAAGCCCGATAGAGAGAGACTGACGCGCCAGAAAGCTACACGCTGTGTCCGCACCCTCGGAACGTCACGGACGAGGTTCTGGACATGCTGCAGGAGAACAACGGTGTCATTATGGTGTGCTTTCTCAGAGAGCTGACGGACGCAGACCAAGAGAAAGCGACGCTTTCGAGAGTGGCAGACCACATTGAATACATCGGCCGGAGAATCGGCTATGCTCACGTTGGCATAGGGTCGGATTTTGATGGCATGCTCCGTGGACCAGACGGTCTGGAAGACACGGCCAAGTACCCGTTTCTCATTTGTGAGTTGCTCAGACGGGGGATAGGAGAGGAGGATGTCAGGAAGATTATGGGGTTGAATGTCATTCGAGTGCTGGAGGACGTAGAGAAGACTGCTCGCATAGCACAGCAGGGGCACTCTTCCATCCCCTTCGATGAGGTCGAACAAATATTTGATAGCAAACTTCGAGCTCAGATACTCCAGGAAAGGGCGCGAGGGAAAGAGATTAGTGTGAGCCGTAGGTGCACTGAGGTGGAACAGGGGGCTCACTGCTGATGGAAACGAGAGGACTAGAATGTTACGGAATTCAGTAAATAAAAATTTAACTACATTCCATATACGAAAATAAACTGCTAAAGAAGAGAAAGTCCTAAGAAAAAGGAATTCAAGTAGAAAGACAAACGCGCCAAGTAGAACCACGTAGTTTCAAAGCTTAACAGTATTTATTTTAGCTAAAAGCACTTCTAAAAGATTGTCTAACACCCTAGCATACACACCCCGATACACAGCCTCAACACCACCACCACCAGACCCAACAACCCCAGCCGTCCCCTGCAGCCTCTCCACCATCCCCCTAATCTCATCCATCCGCCTCACCGCCAACATCCGCAACACCTCCCTACTATCCCCATCATTCACCGCATACCCCCCGCACCGCAGCATCGGAGCCTCACCACCGCTGCTACCCCCACCACCACCACCATCACCGCCGTCCGCGTTACTGCAGCAGTAGTCCGCTATGCCGAACGTGATGTCCAGCGCCCGCTCCAGCGCCAGGCACAGCAGCATGAACGTCGACACGCGCGCCAGGCAGTGGCCGCAGCGCGCCATGCGCGCGCAGTGCTCGACGTAGCTGCGCGACCGCTGCACTGCGCACAGCACCGCCGCGCCGGCTGAGCGTCGTATGCCGCTGCAGGGCGGGCGGTCGAGGAGCTTGAGCAGCTCTGGGCCGGAGGCGCAGCAGGGAGAGGACGATGGCGAGGAGGAGGATGACGACGACGATGATGATGATGAGGAGGAGGATGATGAGGAGGAGGAGGAGGACGGTGGTGGTGTGCTGAGGGTCAGGGCATTAGGCGCAGTCTGCTCGCCCGACGATGGCAGCAGCCCCGGAGAGTGCAGCAGCGATGATCCCGAGAAGAGCCCGCCGTCTGTGCCTTCCGCCTCGTTGAACGGGGCCCCGAGTGATGGGACGGAGGAGAGTAGCTGCTCCAATGGCGTTAGGGGCGTGCTGAGTGCCGTTAGCGTTCCGGTTGCCATCGGGTCGTAGCTGTCGAAACTCAGGAGCGTGCTGGTTGAATCGTCGGGTCCGGCTAGGGCGAATATGCTTTCGAAATCGCAATTGGTGGATGACGATTCCGCAAAGGTCGTTGGGAGCATCCAGTCATGTTGGTGTTGGTTTTCATGTTCTTGTTCTTGTTGTTGTTGTTGTTCTTGATGGTGTCCTTGTTCTTGTTCTTGTTGGTATCCCTGCTCCTGTTCTTGGTCTTGCCCTTGTCCTTGCCCTTGTCCTTTGCCTTGTTCTTGGTTTTGGCCTTGGCCTTGGTCTTGGTCGTGGTCTTGTCCTTGTCCTTTCCCTTGTCCCTGTTCTTCCAGCAGCTGCAGGTCCTGCCGCTTTGGCGTAAGCACAGGGGCCGAAGAGACGATGGTGGTGGCGGTGGCGGTGCTGTGGGTGCGTGGGCGGCCCATGCGTCGCGATGGACTGTACACGCAATCAATGTGGTGTTTCTCACAGCGTGCACATGTCGGGCGCCGCTGATCGCAGCGAACCTTGCTTCGCTGGCAGCTGTCGCATGATTGGCGTATCTTGGGCGCTTTGGGATGCTTCATTATAGAGGCGATGATGCGAATTCAAGTGCTGATGGCGACATCGGCTACTTTGAGAGGCTGAGATATATATATGTACAGATAGCTCCCTTACTCAGGCTTCCTTCCCAGGAATCTGTGCTGACCATGGAGGATGATACCCCCTGGCGAGTGGCACATCTATTCTCTATGGAATCCATCCTAGTAATCAACGTTTTGGGAAACTCGCTCCGTGGCCACCGCGGCTAAGCATCCTAGCCCCCTTCCGGATACCGACGGACCCTGTTTGCATAATTCCAATTCCCAACGCTTATCTGGTCTGGTACTTGTCTCGGAGGGCGCGGAGTTGACTGAGGGTGCAGCGTACCAAGTCATGGCACGCTGAGAAGTCACCGCCCTTTTCGGAAAGAGTCCGCTCGAGCGAGGCTACGGTGGAGGAGAGGCGATTTAGCCGCAGCTCTATGAGGCCGTGGCTGAGGATTTTGGCGTCGGCGGGATCAAGAGCGTAGTTGTCAAGGGACATGGTGGCTTGCGAACACCCCCGGGTCTTGGCATCAGAGTCCCACAGCTGCTCCAGCCACCGGACCACAGACATGCTTAGCATGGCTACGGCGGCGAGAGAGCTTTGCTGTTGGCAGCATTCAATGCAGTCTAACAGAGCCAGACAATCGTTCTCCGCGCGCTTGGACACCTCCAGCGCAGTCTCGAATGGCACCGTCGTGCTAGCGAGCTGTTCACTGCGGAGTAGGGCGCGTACAGCTTCCAGAGTGCAGTGGCAGCCGGCGTCGGATCGCGTTGCCATGATTGAAGATGTCTGCAGCGCTCTGATTAGTGGGCAGGGAGGGGCTGGAGAAAGGCGTCCCTCTTACTTGCTGGCGTGTTTTGAAGGATTGAGGCGGAGCGGGAGAGATGAGTCAAGGAGCATACTAAGACTCATTCATGAGTAGCTACAGCGCTAATACATAGTAGCTAATCGGCTGCACAGACTCCGATGCCGCATGCGGTCGGTGTACGACATTACCATCAGCACAGATCGGATGGCAGGTGGGCGCGAAGCTGAACCCAAACTTCTGGTTCAATCAGTTTTGTATTGAAACCACGCTAACGCTTGGGCCATAGTACAGGTTGGAGGCCTGGACTGAGGTCCAAGCGTGGTTTTCGTCAGCGTGTTGCAGAAAATCAGTAGATTACGGTAACCACCTTTCCGAGATTCGCGACCAATCTGCAACCTTTTAGGAAAGCGGACAAGCGGGGTAGCGAACCTGGGTGGAGGATTGCCATCTTGCGCCGATCCGGACTAACCCCTCAAGAGACTGCGACCCACCAACAACACTACAGTCTGGCCAGGCCCACGATAGTACATAGACACACACTCATTACAGTAGATAGAGACGCTCGTGGTCAAACCCAATCATTAATTTACCTCCCCTATTGCTATCCTCCACATCTTGCTCTAGGGATATCCCGATAACGAACCGTGAGGCGCTGCACACGTCCCTGCCTCGGATGCGTAGCGTAACAACCGAGGTAGCGGAACGTCAGCGCGAAAAGTCTGTGGCAACCATGCGGCGCATCCCCACTGCCATACGATCCTGTCAGAAAAAGTACATACCAGGCATCGGCTAAGTTTTATAACTGTGGCTGCAGTCGTAAATCATATTAGCTCAGCGGTATACTTAGACAATTACCGGCCTTGTCTACATATCATATGTACTGTCTGGCCAATCCCTACATCCAGTTACAGAAATCTGTCCTCAAGCAAACAAAGATTACGTGTCTCACACGGATACCACGCTAACACGATTGATAGCTCAACCATAGTACCCGGCGCGCGGGTTTGTACACCTTGTTGTCCACCGCTGGTTCGGATTCGGATATCTGTCAGCTCGCAATATATTGCTCCTAAATTCCTTTTGGAATCTTCAAGCGGGGGCCCCACTGTATATTGCGGTCGGGCGGGGTACTGTTTTGTCTCCCCCACTTGGGCGTTAACCGTCGTTTCCAACATTCTGTGGGTTTCTTTGGCTCCTGATCAACAGATCCACAGTAGAAAGGATAGATCTCCGACCACGGTAATAGGCGGACGCTGGCGGATGTCTACGGATACCTCGGATTACGTATTCACGCTGACATGGGAAAATCGGGTCGTGTTTCGCAATCTCAGTGCGTGCATTAGAAAGGGTTAGTAATACGAATAGTAGATGTTTTGGGGCGACGGAGGGGCCATTTGCGCGCTTGATTCAGCGCTTTGCACCAATGCACTCGAATCTGCTCACAAAGCCTGAAAGTTGGATGCCTTTCTGGACCCCGTTCAGAAAGGAACCCCCTCTCGTTTCGGAGTACGGCTGTGTGTGATGCAAAACTTCTCTATCTACCCATCTCTATAATCGCGTGTCTGTGACGGTGCCTGGAATGCCTTCCGACGAATTACGGGTCAATCGAATAGCGCAATCTAGTAATTCTAACTGGGGAAGACAGGGTCCTATTGCAGCGGTGTCATGACTACCATCTAAGCAAGCCAAAGATGGTGGCTGATGTCTACTGTGTAACGGAACATGAGCCCAATTGCCCAGACCATGCTTCAACCTGCCCCACGTGGGAAGGCCAACCACTTTATGCGCTTCCAGGTTACAAGATGTGCACGAAACACCATATCGCCGACGGACATACCGGTGGCCGATCTGTCGGCAACCGAAAAAAGACGCGGCCATAAGAGAAGCTGCAAAAAAGAAAAAAAAAAAAGATGAGCAGCACAACGTTCACGACAACAACAATGTTAGCAGAAACAGTGTTACAGGAGCTGGAGGAGCTGCGGCAGCACGCCGAGCGCGTGGCCGAGTTCCTCGCGAAGCCCGACCACGCCGCGCTTCTGGCCGAGCAGCTGCACAACCCGGACGAGCTGCCGCGGAAGGACCTGTGGCAAACGTGCGCCGGCGTCGTCGACAGCCTGGACCGCGTGCAGCTGATCATCTCCCCATCCGTCTCGCTGCTAGCCGATTGCTTCTTCGGTAAGGCCCGTCCCGCCGCCCGCCCGCCAGCCACCCGCCGCCCGCCGCCCCATCATCCCTGCTCCTCATCCCCCGCTGATGATGACTGACTGACCGCGTCCAGGATACCTCCCAACCAAAGCGCTCTGGACCGCCGTCGACGCCCGCGTCCCCGATCTGCTGGCGGCCCACGGCCCGCAGACGGTGGAGCAGCTGGCGCAGCGCGCGGGGCTGCAGCCGCAACGCCTGCAGCAGTTGCTCGACACGCTGGCGCCGCTAGGCATCTTCGCACGCAGCACCACCACCACCTCCTCCTCCTCCTCCTCCTCCTCCTCCTCCGCCATCACCATCACCAACAGCCGCGCATCATCCCTGCTGACGCGCGACCACTGGGCGCAATGGCACCGCTGGGCCGACCTATACGGCACCGACTTCTTCGACGCCTCGCGCGCCATGCCCGCGGCGGTGCGCGCGGGCGAGCGCCGCAGCGCCGCGCAGCTCTCGTTCGACACGCAGCTCAGCCTGTTCGACTACATGGCGCAGAGCGGGCTGGCATCCAAGTTCCACGCCACGCTGGGCGCGGGCCAGGTCGCCATGGCGAAGGGCTTCACGGTCGACTATCCGTGGGGTGAGATCGTCGACAGCGAGCAGCCGTTCGTCGACCTGGGCGGCGGGTCGGGCGCGCTGCTGGCGTCGGTGCTGCGCGCGCATCCGCGGCTGCGCGGCGCGCTGATGGACTTGGGCCATGTTGTTGATATGGTTGAGCCGGACTTTCGGAGTAGTGGTGGGAAGTTTGCTGACGTTGCGGACCGCGTCGTCGCGCTGCATCGCGGGAGCTTCTTGGAAAGCGTGCCGCCTGCCGCTGTGTACACGATGAAGTGGTGCCTGCACGACTGGTCCGACGACGATGTGGTCAAGGTCTTCCGCGTCGTGCGGCGCTGCATCGTCGAGTCTGCCGTCAGCCGCCTCGTCGTCTTCGAGGCTGTCAAGACGCCGAAGCGTAGCGGACGTATATCGCGTTATGGCGATCTGGTCATGATGGTGACGGCGAATGGTCAGGAGCGCGCTGAGGAGGACTGGCGGAGGCTCGCTGAGGCGGCTGGCTGGCGGCTTGCGAACGTGTATCCGCTGCGCGATGCTTGGGCCGCGGGGATAGAACTGAGGCCAGTTTAGCCTTCTCCTTTTTTTTTTTTTTTCTGTTTCCATCATGTAGCAAATGTCAAAGCAGAATGTTCCTTGTATCTCGCAGCTGAAGCCTTCGCTATCCGGGCATATGAGCATCGGGTGCCGATTGTGGTAGCAGTTATATATTCAAACGCGGATTGAGACATGTACCTGCAATTCTGCTAGACGCATTTCCACGAGAATTCAATTTCCAGCATGCAGCCTCTCACTCTATACACCCATCGATCTGTAAGTCATTGCTCCTACCACCATCCCCCTAGACTGATAGCCAAAGGGGCCGAATCCGTGGAAAGTGGCCTTCTACCTGACCGAGCTTGGGATACCCTACACGGAGGTATTCCTTGACTTCGACCAAGTCAAGAAGCCAAGCTTCATGCGTATCAACCCCAACGGGCGCGTCCCAGCTCTCCACGACCCCAACAACGAAATCACCGTCTTCGAGTCGGGTGCAATCCTCGAGTACATTGCCGAAAGCTTCGACAAGGACGGCAAACTGTGCTACCCAAGCGGCAAGGAAAAGTACCAGCAGCTCAGCTGGCTCCACCTGCAGATGTCCGGCCAGGGGCCGTACTTTGGCCAGTGCGCCTGGTTCTCGTTGTACCACCCAGAAAAGGTGCAGTCGGCCATCGACAGGTACGCGGGCGAGATCAAGCGCCTGCTCGGCGCCATCGACGCCCATCTCGCCGCGACCAAGTCCGATTACCTGGTCGGCGACAAATGCACCTACGCTGACTTGGCCTGGGTCCCGTGGAATATCGTGGCGCATGAACGGTTGGTCCCAGACTGGGATGCGAGTGTGCAGCTTCCGCATTACTGGGCGTGGCACCAGAGGTTGCTTCAAAGGGAAGCCGTGCGCAAGGTCTGGGAGCAGAGGCGGCTAGGGATTGAGTCTTGATTTATCTGTCCGCCTTTCCAATTTCCACTCTTTTTCGTTAGGAAAAGGAAGAATATACTTGAATTCACCTCTTTGAGCCAAACCGCACTGGATGATGCTTTGCACATCCTCTTGCCTGCCCTTCTTGCGTCCTTGTTCTGGATCCCGTCATCGCTGTCGGCCACCGGCCGATATCCGTCCTACGTTCGGGTGCCGAGCTTAGGACTACGCGGGCTGGGCAGAACCAGCATGTTATAATCGTACGTGAAGACGCAGCAACCCTTTCCGTTATCCACTCAACTTCACCTTTCACTACTTCGAGGAACACCCGAGAAAAATGTCCGCCCCCAAAGATCTTGCTGCCACGCAGTCGGCGAGGGATCGGTACCCGCTGCCATTCCACTTTGCGGAAATGGATCGGCTGCGGATCCAGCACGAGTGGGTCAAGGGAACATGCGGCTGTTTGATCAAGGCACCCATCGACTACAAGGCATCCGGGCTGCGGGTGCTCGATTCTGCCACGGCCGACGGTAAATTGCGCCAGTTTCGCTTCTTATTCCAATTGCCAAGCTGACCGTCCGTCTCAGGATTTTGGATCACCGACGTCCGATCGATTCTCCCAGCTGACGCAGAATTCGTCGGATTCGACATTGCGTAAGATATCCCACAACCTCCTCACGCTTTGTGCCGCCCCAGCCGTTGACGTGAAACGAAACTTTTGCCCCAAAGGCCGGAATTATTCCCTCCAAAAGGCTGGACCCCTCCAAAAGTGTCGCTCGTGACGCAGAGCCTGCTGGAAGACTTCCCCGCCGAATGGACCGACTCGTTCGACCTAGTCCACCAGCGCTTCGTGCTGCCCATCTTTGCGCCGGCCGAGGCAGAGAAGGTCGTCGCGCGGCTGGTGCGCTGCGTCAAGCCGGGCGGGTGGATCCAGCACTTCGAGCCGAACGCCACCGTCGCCGAGTGCCACCCGGACGCGAAGGCGCTGAGCCTGCTGCCGAAGCTGTTTGCCGTGTACATGCTCGACACGAATCCGTCGAGCAGCCTGGTGGCGACGCTCAAGAAGAATGGAATCAAGAATATACAGCAGCAGGACGTCGACCTCCCCATCGGCAAAGCGCATGAAAATGTCGAGTTGGGGCTGAGGGGAAGGAAGGACGTGCTGCATATGTATGAGACGTTTGTGACGAGCTTCAGGTAAGGATCGTTGGTGTTCGTTGCTGCGAGTGGCGTGCTGACATTTGAGTAAAGCGCGGATAAGTTGGGGATATCGCAGGAGCGGTTTGACAACCTCTACGCTGATGCGGTAGATGAGATCGACCGTTTTGGGATGTCGGTGCGGTTTACGATTACCTGGGGTCAGAAGTGATGATACCTTGATGGCGGTTACTGTCAGGGCCACGGGCGGGTAGAGAAGGCGGAGGGGGTAGGGATGAAACGCGACTCGAAAGAAGCTGAAGATACAGGACGGACTCGTACGACCGGTCGGCGACGCCTCTTAGATTTGAGAATCTGTAGCCATTCGCATGAATAATGCCTTTTTGCGAGCATGTTGAAGATGGCTTCTATGCCAAAATGATAAAGAGTATTGCGGCAAGTACGGTCGTATTACAGTTTGCACAGATCAACAGGCTACAGGCAACCCGAGTGCTATCTGGTATAGATGTGTCATTTGAGGGAGATGTCGTTGTCCTATTGATGGCTAGTATGGCTGTTAGCCCTTATAATGCCGATAGTTAACCCAGAGACGTTTCGAGATGAACGGTGTATGAACAGGTCAGTCGAAGATCAATGACAACTGTTTCAACCGGTCAAAGATTGGTGGACAGATGCCATCTTTCGTCTTGAAGGTGGACGAAGTTCGGAAAACTTGTTCAGAACTTTCGATACGACCCTGAAGTGAGGGCTGTTGGGTTACACCTCGGTTGGGGATGTTGTCATTTGGTGTAACAGAACACTAACGGCGGGCAGTTGTGCGCACGATACCATGTGGGTTCAAGCTGTCGAAGCTCACTCAAGAATGTGATTGAGCACGAACGTAATTGTTTCCAACTGAGAAAGAATCTCCTAAGATGAAGAGCAGGGGAGTTATGACTGTGAGTAAGCTTGAAGGCAGTAGGGCAAGGCTGGCACAGCTGAGCTGCAAGGCCCCCCGCCTGCATGTTCATTGAGGGCACCTCAACATTCAGCTCGCGCCACGTCATCCGTACAGTCCCCTCTCGCAGCCGATGGCTAGCGCGTTTTATTTTTACTCATATTGTAGGTAATTGAAGCCATCTTTGGGACGTGTATGTAGAATTTTTAATTCGACATTATCGTCCGGACGATAGCTTCAACTACCTACATATGTTATTTTTCAAAGAGAAAGCTGAGGTATAGTTACGGCTGGGGCCTTACTGTTCTTCACGCTAGCCGTCGGCTGCGAGACCACCCTGTACGCTTCTCGAGGCTTTTGTAGAACACCATGACGCAACTCTCAGCCAGGGTTCGCGCTTGATCTGCTTACCAAGCGCAAGCGGGGTCCGGGGGGTCGCTTGCAAGCAGATAGGACCTCCGTGGTCAATTCCAATCATTGCCTTGCACCCCTCTTGTTACCTTCCCTGCCTGACTACGGCTGCTATCCTCTGTACCCAGTGTCCAGTGACATTCCAGATAGCGGTAGTGAACCATTGACGCTGCACGCCACCCCGACGCTCCCGCCTTACCCCCTCTTCCCGAGTCCCAGCGTAACATCGGCGCAGGGATTCGCTTGACGCTGCGTCCCCAACCTCTGTCCTCCTGCAGGTGCTCCGTAACATGGATGGCAACGGGATAGGACACACGAGCCGCATCGACCCAGCGCGATGGCGACAAAAGCCTAGATGCTAAGTAGGTGTTCCCCGCTCAGCATGGCGAAACCAGTGAGATGCACCGGTCAGAAGCAGTTCGCGCAAAGCTAAGCCGTGCAGCTTACGTGCGCCAATGCCCGTAGGATCGGATGCGGGGACCTACCATGCCAGGCTCCGACCGGCCTATGGACCGGCCAACACCCCCTCTTCCCAAAAGGTCGACTTCTGGCATCACTCACCTAAAAGCGAGCTCATACAGCAAAGGTCAGACCATTCGATATTTATACACCCAGTCGTCTCGTTACCTTACATATCCCAACCTCACACTCCAGCTTCGCAAGGCAGCAGCGCAGCCTTGTTAGGTGCTTCTATCTAAAATGTTTTTAGTGATAAATACTACTAGTCGATTACGCAGCCATTAGCTGTAAAGTTACCCCTTACGGCTCAAACATCTAACCCTAATTCTAAAGCTTTCCGATTAAAACTAATGTAGTTCTTTTATACGCCTAGTATCAAGTATAATGCTTTACTAAGATCTAAATTAGATAAGAATATTAGCGGCTAAGCCGGTCTAAGCTGCACGTCAATCCTAGACTACTACTAGTACGTGAGTAAAAGAAGAGGAAAACAATAGTAGGATGTAACCTTAGGCTACAACATGATGCTACTTAGATACTTCTAGGCTGCGGAGCCAGCACGCGCCAAGAAAATAGTTCGTCTTGGCTGGGACCGCTTACTAGAAACAATATTACGTGATGAAGTAGACGATATCGCTTTCTAAGAGGGATCAGCAGTAATATTAGATATTATATACCTTCGGTGTAGCTGTATTAGTCTATTCGCAGGCGTAAAGGCTGGTCGAATTCCGCTAAATTAGCGGTAAAAGAATCAGTTCAAAGCAACATAATCCCTAGTATCGGCATTAGATCGAACTTTGCTTATCGGCTTTTGTCGCTTCGTGGCGTTGTTCTAGCCACTTATAACTCTAGCCCTAATTACGGGGCGGGGTAGAAATACGCGAAGCTGACTGCATATACGTCAAGGGTGAAGATCACTCACACAACCCCTGTTGCCCATGATTTTAGCCCCATCCCGCCCTGCTATGCAGTAAGAACGCCCACGTCGTATTTATTAGAGCCTTAAGTCCCTACTCTCCATATTTAACACCGGCGTACTCATCATTGCTGAATGCATTATCCTCTCTTCGAATCTTCGAATGATTTGTTCATCCTTCTCCACGCCCGAAAAAAAGAACTAAAAAGCTTTTCAACCGATAAACACAACAAATGCCCCGGTTGCTATGGCTGGCTACAGACGTGCCTGGTTGGCCCATGGCGATTACGACTATGACGATGAGGAAGGCAAACTGTACTCGTTCGATCAGGATACGGATAATTGGAGTACCATCGCCCAGCCGAGTTCAAGGAGCGCTCGACGACAAAGACGCCACCGGAATCGTTCCAGCGCAAGACATACGCCAACGCCCCATGACTCAAAAGCGCCCATCCGCCCCTCAGACAACTCATCAGACGTGAGGGACTTCCGAGGCTTCTTCTCCTACGAAGAATCAATACGGAGCAACCAGATCCGCCTTTTGTACCTTGATCCGCCTGATGGCTCGGGAAAAATCTGCTGCACAATCGAAACGGTCTGGCGTGAGCAAGCACCTGAATACGACGCCCTTTCGTACGAATGGGGTTCAAGTGAAAGGCAAAACCTCATCACGATGAATGGCGTCGAGGTCAAGGTCACAAGAAACCTCTGGAACGCACTGCACACTATTCTCTCAGACTCCGGGAGACATCCACATATCCTGTGGGTGGATGCTCTTTGCATCAACCAGTGCGATCGGGACGAAAAGGCTCGGCAGGTCCAAGAGATGGGATCCACTTACCGATCGGCAAGTCGTGTTATTTGTTGGCTTGGGAAGGCCGATCGTGACAGCGATCGGGTCATCGATTTCATCAAAACGACCGCACACTTCCTGAGGCGTTTGGACCCACGACGAGAGGAAAGTGACGAGACTGCCGCTACGTTACTTCAACAGATTCAATCGACCGTAAACCCGGATCTATCACAAGCCACAAAAAACTTCTTTCGACGCGGCTATTGGACAAGGATGTGGATTCGTCAGGAAATCGTCCTCGGTCAGGATGTCACCTTGCAGTGCGGTACTCGCAAGTTGCGCTGGCCTGATGCAAGTCGCGTGTGCAGCATTCTATCAAAGCTGATGCCCAATCTGGGAGAATGGATACATCTTGCACATGGCATGCAGGTGAATACCCTGGATCATGCTCATTCCCACATTGAGAAAAGAAAAGACCCGAAGTGGTTGCTTCAATTTCTTGAGAGAAGTCGCAGCTCGTTTGCAAAAGACCCGAGAGACAAGGTATTCGGCCTGTTGGGTATGTTCCACTATCATCCGCCAAGAGATGGGCACCGACTTCAGGTCGACTATGCGCACAGCTTTTTCTATGTCTGCTTGGATACATTCAAATACCTCTGCTTTACTGAGAGTGGAGAGCCCCGAGGCTTTGGATGCCTAGATGCACTCGCCGCGAGTCGCCCTGAGATGTCAAGAGAAAGGCTTCCGTCCTGGCTTGTCGATTGGTCCTCGCAACAACGTTCCCCTATAAAACACTTGAACGACTACGAAAAGCTCGGAAATCTTGCGACAATTTGCCAGAGGAAAACCGTAAAAGCGAGAGTCAGTCCAGACGGGCTGCTTTTCAACTGCAAAGGACTTGCCCTTGGGAAGGTTCAAAGTATTGGATACGCCATGGATGACCCAATAGGAATGGTGGCAGCCTTTCAGAATTGGACGGAGATTGCCCGATGCAAAGCTGGGAATTTGATTGATGTCAACCATTTTCTAGCTCTTCTTGACCTGATTTTCGCCCGGAATGGATTTCCAGTCTTACGTCGACAGATTTCAGCGCTGAATTCAGGCTTACGAGTCTGCTCCTGGACGGACAATGGCATCGAACTTGGCCTAGTATACAATTACGCTAACCAACGTCGATTGGTATTTGCCACCTCAAACAGCGACAAATATCTTCTCGTTCCGCAGGGAGCCCAGCCAGGTGATGTACTGAGCATCATCTTTGGCTGTACGTGGCCAGTCCTCTTACGAAAACAAGGCCATGGCTCCTATAAACTGGTCGGAGACTGCTACATGGATCAATCCATGCTCGAAGAAGCTGCTGATCAATTCAACCAAGGGATCCTTCAAAGTCGCCACTTTTCACTTGAGTGATTGTCCCTAAGCTACTCGATAGGTGCGACATCTTCGGCTGCAACAAGTATAAGAGCGGTAAGCCTTTACTGAATTTATACATGCTAGACCGCCGCGACCTTCTAACAGGTATACTTAGAATCGATAGCGATAGTCTAAGATATATACGCTCGTTAACGCTACTCTTTTAAATTAGCTCTATATAGGTTTTTTCTATTCTATATAAGTCTTTACGTAGTCTAACTGCCGTTCTTATTCCACTTACCGCTACTGCGATACGTTTTCTTGAAACCCCCTGCTAAACAGGTGGTTGGACCAGGCTGGCTGGCACGCGATTTTGCTCCTGAAGCCCAGCGAAGCAGGGCATCATTTCGTCGCGGCAGTAATGAATTTGAGAGTCAATGAGACGATGGTCGGCAAAGCATGTAGTGATAGAGGCTTGAGTTGCGGGCTGGGATAGACCACAAGCCCGGCGCACTCTTATATAGCGCGCCCATACATCCTCAGAAGTCTACCAACCTGACAATCACTTCATGGTATGGGCTGAGAGGAAGCTGCGTTACCTGCTGTGGCGGGTGGGGACATGTAGCATGTCAGTCAGCGACGTCTCGTTTCTAATTCTACACTTGAAATCTCATCTACCTCGTACTACAGTACATCTTCAGCCTAGAACAGAACGGCTTATCAACGGACGGACCATCTGGATTTGAAATCTCGGCTCACGAAGACATCCTCCAAGTCGTACAGAGACTATCAGCAGAGCCGCAATCGAGACAAGATGTGGTGCAAAGCCTCAAAGCATTACGACTGCACCCCTCAAAGGCGGAAAGCGAAAAGGAATGTACCGGTCAAGATTTAGCCCCCAACGTCGACGTCATCAACAACGCAATCGATTGGGCGGCAAGGCTGCTGACAATGATGGACACTGGCCAACCACATTGCGCCTATTCCGCCCAGCGCCCTCTCAGCTGGGAACAAGGCTCCCTACGCGCATTCGTGTCCAATCGTCTAGAACCAGAAAGGCAAGGTGCAGGAGGCTACGTACGCCTGCCCAAGCTATTCAACGCGCGTAATCTTGAGCTCCTTGCCGGAATCAAAGTTTCTTGGACCAATAATCTCTCCGACCATCTGCGGCTGAGTGATGATGACAAAGAGGTTCTGATTTTCCACCACGCAACGTTCCTCGAGAACGGCCGCACGTAAGCTGCAACCCCCACACCCAACGATAGCCCCCACACCAAAACTTATCGTTTCCCGTAGAGATATTTTTCCACCAGGCTTCTGCAAAGAGACACTGCGCACGCTCTCGCTTCTTCTGCCAGCGTCAGACAAAGACACGGTAAAATGGTATAAGAAGTACCGGTCTGTGGAGAAGCTGGACCGCAGAGCAGTCAAACTGCCGAACCTCCGCACGGACGACCGCCAGATTGAGAATTTCCACTTCTGGCGAGAACGCCTCGTGATCCTCAAGCAGGTCTTCGACGAGGCTGAACCCAGCACGCTCTCTCAATGGTGGTATGACGGGCGGAAGGGTCCGCAGTGGTATACCTTTTGGGTCGCCGTTGCGGTTCTCGTGCTGACGGTATTCTTCGGCATCGTACAGTCTGTCGAGGGCGCGATGCAGGTGTACCGTGCTTATCATCCCGGTGGGCCGGAGGAACATTGAGAACATATAGGCTTGACGCTTGTACAGTTTCATCGTTCTTGCTTCGCTTCTGGGTTGTCTCGTGGCTTTCAGCGCGCCACACACCAGAAAATAACGACGACTGCACGACTGCAGATACCCACGGACATGACTGCCCCCACCCAAAGATGGCAAGGACACTCAGTCTCATTGCCTAGTGGCCGCAGCCACGCAAGCTGGAACATTGCATAGTACTGTGAACGATATCAGTGCAGTCGAGGCGCTCCCGGAATATGCTTGCCGGCGGCGGTAGCCCGGCTGGTCTTTTCAAGGTATCTGTATTGGAATAGGGTCCATCCAAAAGCTGCTCGTCTCCTCTCCCTCACTCCATGCGGAGTGTGCCTTTTTGCTTCCCATGGACAGGTGGGAGAAAGCGTATAGAGATACGATGTTTGCATGAAGCTACAAAAATGCTGGCAAATACAAATGATCACTCGCCTGTCTCCTCAAGGAATTTTTCGACATACGTGGGTACATGAAGCTATTATCCGGACATTTATGTGTATATAATAATTCGACATCTAAGTCCGGATGGTAGATTCAACAGCGCGTGTAAATGGTGTTTAGAAGCTTAAAGCAATTGACAGGTTGGCTCAGGTCTTTCGACACCGACTGTGCTGGCCGCTCACATGTTCTCTTGAGTAAATGCTACCTTTTTAAAAGACTGCCATGTAGTTGGCTACATCATACGGAAGTAGTGAGCATATGCGTCGACGACATAAACCTGAAGAGAGAATTTGTAATTCACTATTAACGTGACCACCTTGTGCTCCTTCCAGGCGTTCCAAATTGCGTCCACCAAGATAAAGAGCGCTCTTTCCGTGAATCTACTAGGTCTGACACCGAACTAAGTATTTAGGAGAAGGTTGTACTTCTAAGCGTAGCACGATAGTCTTTATTTTGCTATTGGTTTAGTCCTAGGCCGAGCTTTGGTTAGTAAGTGTTGAAGTTTAGGTCATATGACGAAGTCATGTAACTCGTCACATGACCAAATCAGGTGATCGAGCCTTTGACTTGTTGTATATATATCAAGCAGCAGCCCTCATCTAGGTCATCTAACTCTTTCCCTTTCTTTCTACTCTCAGCAGTGAGTTCCCTCCTGGTTAAACTCTACGCAAGAACTGACGTTATTCATATATTGATCTCTGTTATTTCTGTTATCTAATCGAGAACAATGTCTCAGCCTGATATTCCGTCTCAGCCTACCGCTGGGGGTGCTCGCAACGTGCTTCGTCAAGATTGGACGGCATCTTCTCACGTAAGACGCCACCAGTTCCGTCTGCAGCATCCAAGAACTCGGCCCATATATAGGATGCCAAACCCCCATCGGCCATGCCTGCCAAAACCCAGCCTGATGTTCACAAAGTCTTCGTTCCACGCCTCCCTAGTCTCGAAGAACGCACAAGAATCATCCCTCAAGTTTACACTCTTACCAGACACGTAACCTCCTATAGGTTCGCGATTGTCGCCAGTGATGGAAGAACCAAACACTACGATAAAATACCCCATCATTCCAGCCGAAGAATATGACCCATTCGCACGCGTCAATGTCATGATTGGCATGCTCGAATCTAGCCGGAACGCCAATGGCAAGCCTGATATGGGCCTGTTTCACGAGATATGCACCGCGACCTATCTCATTGCGCACGGAAAGATCAGGCATGGCCGTCAGATTTCCCGTTCGCTGACAGCCAAAGAGAGGAGTTCCGGCCTGAATGGTTCCTCTCAAATGATCTTGGTTCCCTTGGAAAGGGGCAATCAAAGAGAGCTGGATATGCTCTACGAGGAGAATGGAAGAATCCATATTGTTGAGGCCAAGAATGCGAGGAAATCCGATACCAGCCAGCTGAAACTCAACGTGCGTTTGGCACACCGGATTGGAGGGGCGGTAGTGTATGCTCTGCCCGAGAATAGTTCGCAGGAACGAGCTCTCAAAGACCAGTACAGCACAATTCCTGAAGCACAGCGGCTCCCTCCCATCGTGGTCTTTCAAATACCACGGGATGAATTTCTCAAGACGTACCCGCCCTCTCCGCTGGCTACGTACGAAGACTGGTACAAGAGAAATGAAGCTGCGTTCAAGCTTCAAGAATGGCTTGAGGACAATCCTCGTACCTGGTCTGCTTACGGACTATTTCCTTATGGGGGTGTGTTAGAACCTCAGCTACCGACTTACATTCCGATGGGGCAAGAGGTGTCCGTGGCAGAACCCTCGGCAGCCACAGATCCAGAGCAAATTCTGTCAGAGGGCTGCTTCCTCCCAACCTTCATTGGTGTCCATTTGCCAGGGTGCATCAAAGGCTACATGAAATGGTGGAAATGGGACGTCCATGCACAGCTATACCAATATGGAACGCAAGGGGAGGTTCTGCGCTCACAAAAGGATGTTCCTTTCAATGTTTGGGTATACTGCTCATCTCCTTGGGAGGGACAAAAGCATTGGGCTCTTTGGAATGGCACGGAAAGAATTTGTCGCTGAGATAGCGAGGCCTTCAGGTCGCGTGTAGGTGGAGACCATGATTTGCAGTTCGTTCGTGGCTTACCTTGTGTGTAGCATGGTGAGCATGGAATGCAGTCAGTCTTGATTGCGTGGTTCGCGGCAAGTCTTTCGCGCCAGACATTCGTTCTTTTCTATGTTTCTTAACTTACAATAACGAGCACGATGATTTCATTGAAGGCTTTAGGGGATAACAATCTCCCAAATACTCGCTCAGGTCCCTGCTATTCATGTATGCCTATATGTAGTAGGGGTAATTGGTTATGTAATATGATCCCCGCCATGCACCACTACCTGTCAACCCACCGGTGCTCTATCAGTCGGCTTACCGACGATGCTTGAAGCTTCTGAATATACCCTATTCATGGAAGAAATGTGAATAGTTCATGTCTCATCATCCAAAGCTAATCAGCTAAAGGTCGCTAATTCATCTTATTCTACCACATGTATCGGGTAATTGATCAGCGTCTTTGTGTTTCTTCAGAGCGCCTTGCCCTGGTTCTTCTTCCTCATAATGTCTTTGATTCTCTCAATAGCACCTCACTCTTTCCGCATACTTTCCCAATCCCCAGAGATGAATCTCATGACAGATGCGTATTAACATTCTGTTTATACACCGTTCATACTGGCCGGAAATCAATTATTCAATACGATGACGGTTGCTCAACTTCTCAAGAGCAAGCTGTAACGGTATGACACAAGGAGTTTAGATTAGGGTATTACTATTCTACAAGTGGTCAAGCCCCAATTACTATCCATGCGCAGCAGGTACAGTCCGGGTTCCAGCCACCTCGAAACCTGCGTTCGACATCGATGGAGTTGATGGCAGTGTGTTAGATAACTACTGCTTCTCCAAGCCGTTTCCAGGGGGGACGGGGAAGTCGCAACGGTTTAGAAAGTTCCGGCAGGGAAGATCCGCTGGATCGTTGCCGACTCTGGATATTATCATTAGTAAAAAAGGTCCTGTTTCACGAACCGGCGGCCAAGAACTTACTTCATCAGTGCGACATAGTTAGGTCCGAAACCAGTATTGATCTATAGTTTCGCGCCCATCGTTAGCATCGAGACTGACTTATGTTACGAGGGGTGTGGAATAAAGCATACGTTGATGCATCCACCCTCGTGGTGATCTTCGTGGTTGTTGCTACAGTAGGAGCAAGTCTTCGAGTCGAACTTGCTGCTCGTCGCGATGATCATGTTGAAGTAACCGGAGTACGAGAAGGAGAGCGCCTCGTGGAGGTCGGGTCCGCTGACCCGTTGGTCGGTGCCCTTGCCGACTTTACCCTCCCACATGTTCGTGCCCTTGCAATCGCGGTCGCGGAAGAAGGTGACGGTGCCGTCGGCAGCATATGCGAGCTGGAAGGCGCTGAGGCCGAGGAGGATGGTGGAGATAAAGTTTACCATTGTTGCAAAACGTTGAGTGAAGATGAGCTTGGTGATTGTAGGAGTGGATGAGTGCTTGTGTTTGAGCTGGATAACGCAGAGCATGCCTCCTTTAAATACCGTCTCTCTTACTTCATTTCCATGGTTTGGCCCCCAGCAAGTCTCTTTCGATGGTGATGTGGGTTGCTATTTTTTTACGAAAGTCTCGAGATCTTCACTCGGACTGAAAACGCACTGAAGATGTTGGAAGTCCCAGAAACCAATGGTATCGTGGTGAAATGGCCCCCATGGGGTGCCTGGATGAACGGGGGTGTGCGGCGCCACCCGCGTCTGCCCTGTGCGCTGCCGCAACTCCGACTTGTCCCATGGGGTACCGATTTGGAAATTCCGAGCTCCACAATACATAGGGGACAATTCGAATCCTTCTCGTGTACAGTTGCTTCAACCCTACATCTCTTACCATTCAACTCCCTCGAGCCCCCATGAACGTGCCAGTCGTTCACACCAGCGATGACCGTGCTGCATGAGGTATTTTCGTATTAGCAAGAGATTCTAAAGCCCTAAAGCGATAGGAATGGTAGCTGTGCAGTGTGCGTGCCCCCATGTATACATACATTCGACCGTTGGAAAATAAATTTCGCGCACTGTAATACTCTATGTCTCTGGCGTCAGTCCCGCGCGTTCATACCAGAGAGTTTAGACAGTACGTAATTCTGATATACCGCTCCTTCTAAGGGCCCACACAAACGCTATGTACAAACGGTGGCAGACGAGATCCACTGAGTCCATTTTGGACCCCAGTCAGACCACATGTAGTGGTGCTGAAAGTAGATACGACGTGCTTTTCTCCGGGTGTCATTACTGCAACCCCGAGGAACTAAACTTGGTGGAATGCTGCAATTTTTCTCCCAAGTTTTACAGCGCCCCCCGGCAGCGGGATGCGAGCGCGGGAATCGTTACAAGGGAGCATGTCCTTGATCCTGTGAGATTATAGGTTAGAATCGGGGTTTTTCTTAAAAAAAAAAAAAAAAACAACTTCGCGCTAACGATCAGATGCAGAACCTCTATGTGTGTTGGAAATTGCAAACGCCTTTATGTTGTGCCTCTTCTCTATCTTTTCGGAATTAAGGCAGTTTTCCGAATGTTGAGCACAAAAACGACCGAACCCCCGAGCAAAAAGTCAGTGCGCCGCACGGGCAAAAAGAAAACCGTACAACAGCCGGGATTCCCCAAGGTCACTCACTTGAGTACTAATCGGCCGATTCGCAGCTTGAGTACGGCGTAGCGCCGGGCAAAGTATTTTGTTCTTGAAGGTCTCCTTGACTTTGGCATACTTCGTTGCTGATGGTGATGCGCGCGGATACAGTTCATGGGGCTTTGAGCAGTCTGCATAGTCTGCATATCTCCATGCAGGACTAGAGTATGATCTGGGTTCGACTTCAAATGTAGGTTCTTCTGGGTGAGGAGCGGGCTCCTCGAGAACAATACCTTCTATGGGCTCCTCAGGAACAGCATCTTCTGCGGGTTGCTCGAAAGCATCCGGTGGCGATGGAACGTCCGACAGAGCTGGAGTGGGTGATGTATCCTTGGAAACCTGCTTAACAGTGGGAAATGGTGTCGTGTAGTCCCCTGTGTACGCGAATTGGCAGAAGCGTATGAAGTCTTCTTCGTCAACATCGCCCCAGATAGCAGACCTGTTTGACCCCTCAATCATGTTGCCGTTCATGAGACGATCTAATGCCTTTGATTGAAGCGCAAAGGTAATGCGAAAGATGAATTGATCTAAACGCATGATCCTGCATGCGAACACAAAAGTTATTGTCGACGTCCATCGCTTCGCTCAAAAGAGGCATATTAACTGGCAATTACATGTACTGATCATAGGACTCTCGAGGATCCCCGCGCATTCCTGCGCTTTCACCCTCTTCTCGATGAGAATAGGCCATTCTGAGCTGTGTTCTCGAGCTGGTCAATACCTTGGTATGACCATTTGAATCTGGAAAGGAAATATTGAGAGGCGACGCTCACGCAGGTAGATCAGGCGGCGCGGGAGGTCTTCTCTTAACTGCGAAGCGTGATGGGCTCGTTGTTTCTACCGAGATCACAGCTGAGCTCTGGTTGGCGAATTGGATGCATGATGCTGGGACAGCGCACACAGCAGTGACGTTATGCAGCATTGCCACGCCGTTCGACAGAGACGTCTCATTGCATGAAATGAACACTGAGCTAAGCATTGTAGCATAAAGCATGAGCCTGAGCGGGGTAGAGATTCCTTTCATAAAGTCTCAACTGCAACGTGCAGATGTAGGCGGCCGACTTGAGTTGACGTTGGCAAGATCTTCAACCTGCTGTTGATCGCCACATTTTTGATATCCCAGCACTTCCTAGTCATGTGTTTACGCTCGGCCGCAGTAGTGGTATTATTTTTAGAAGGCAATCAAGTTGAGCGGGGTAGACGAGATGTCAGGCACGAATCGAGCAAGCCCGATAGATTCATCGCACGAAATGCATGGGTAGCGGAAGACAGGTTTCGAACGATTTTATTGCAATTGTGCATCTCATCTCGGACATTTCTCATGTCGTCATTCCCTATTCCGTAGTCTCAGGGCAGGCCTTGAAGCCCCTGCCCTTGTCGCCATCGCGGTCGCAGCATTGATCCTGATACCAAGTCAATCTAATCTGTCATATGAAGCCAAAAACAGACGATTCAACTTACGGGAGAAACGATGTAGGCGCAGCAGAGGTAGATCTGAGTAGAGACCTGGTGAGGCATGTCGGCCGGGCATCCAGGGTCGACGCGAGGCTGGAGGGCGGCAGCGTGGATGCCGGCGGCGAAAAGAATGGCGGCGAGCGAGAACTTCATTGTGTGTTTTCAAAGTGATTGACTGGAGAGTAAAGAAGGTGGGGATGCCACTCCATGACTCTACTTTTGCCCTCTTATATAGGCATATGGCCAAGTTAATGTGCTTAGAACGGGGCCCGGTCAATTGGCTCCTGAGGTGAGCGTGTTTCGGGTCCAGTCGCTTGCGGGTGTTGTTTCCCCGTATGTAACTCCGGGCGTAACTTAAGCTTAACTAGCACATTCCTGGTAAAGGATTGATAGAGAGTCGCCCGGTGCGTACAGATACGAGGTGTGCACGGATATGAGCGAGGAACACCAAGACCCTCCCCCCGACTGATAAATAGCACTAATGTAACAAGAAGCGATGGGCTAGCAGACGCAGAGAGGACGGTAAACGCTGCAACATACATTGATTTAAGCTTAATTAATAGAGTGTTTGAAGCGATGATGCAATGCACTGGAAGAAAATCAACATAAAGCAAGCGCCCATCTGGCTCTAGGGCCTCTCTCTTAGACTCTCGTCCAAGTTTCAACTATTATTCCCCGCATTAAAATAATAAGACAACGTTCCTTCACGAAGACGTTCGAAGGGGCATAGAAGCCAGGTGGAACCTTGGTTTGACACGAGATGAAGAGCGGGGAAACGGGTGTTTAGGGGCCCAACGATTTCTTGGCCGGTTAAGGCGCGCATAGGCTGATGACACGACTCAGGAGCTATCTCTGCATCAAAACACCGCCGCAAAACGTCCCGAGGACGAAATGTTCTCTCTAAACTCCAACACATCGCCAACCGTCCAACAAAGGTATGTGGGCTTTGGAAAATCTCTCGGCAGAGCGCAATCACAGTAGTAACTACTCAGCTTGCCGGTACCGTGGACGAGATGCCCAGATGCCCAGATGCCCAGACGCCCACTCGTTTATCCAGCCGAGTTCGCGAAACTCGGGGTTGCGGACCGAACTGTCGCGGTGTTGCATGACAGTGGATGCCGATCACTCTTCTTCGATTGTCAATCTTGAAACGACCTTCCCCCAGTTCGGAGGAGCCTCAGAGTATATGTAGGGACAGCGTCCCGTCTCCTCGCGCAACGTGACAAACCCCAACACATCGCCAGCCGCCCAATAAAGGTACAGGTCTTCCATAATTCAGTTTATGCGAGTCCCAGCGGATCCTCCACATCAGAAGACCAAGAATGTCCTGGATAAGCGTGCACGACCGTGCGCGGCCGTAATCAAGGAACACTAAATTCCTCGTTAACATCTACACACCTCTAGCATGGTCCTTCTCCGGACTTGGCTGTACATTGCAGCAACGCATTGACAAACAAAACTTCTTCAAATGCATCGGGTACTGGCCCTGCTTCTCATTGTTGCATAGCTTGCGCATTACTACGCCCAGTTCCGACCCCGAACACCCGAACACCCGAACACCCGAACACCCGAACACCCGAACCAACGAAAAAAAAAAATAAAACAGAAAGAAAGAAAAGAAAAGGCGTCGAGATTATAGTAACAGAGCCATGTCATCAGTCAAGCTCGTGCCTTCACTTGCCTGAGCGCCGTATTCATCCTCATCTGTGGATCTGGTAGGGACCCAAACAGCGAAAACCCTATATTCGGGTATTTGGTGCCCGTCATGAACTCTGCTGCCAATGAGCTCCGCTTTGAAAAGCAGTGTCCCACATCAAGTAGGGTCCGCACTCCTAAGTATATTTTTTCTAATTCTTAATCTTTAAGGGAATAATTTACTTACTCGTGATTCTATAAATTGACTTAAAGAGCTAAGAATTGGTTACTACGTTATTGATATTTTTCGAGGGAGCGGATAAGATATCCTGCATTCTGCGACCTATGGTCGTACGTGAAAGATTAATTGAACAAAAGTCATTAAGATGACAATCAGTCAACAGGCAGTCACGGTCGCATACTAGTGGTGAACAAGATATGCGATTACGTCTTTAACTCCGTTAACAGGCAGCGGTGTAAGATGGCTGAGTTAAGGAAGAACATTGAGCACGATAGATAATCAGAATGAATCGGTGAAGAACAGATTCGTCTTAGTGGTTGCATTGTTTACATAGATCTACACATGCTGTATAACGTGACCCATAGCAGTGACTTTGCGCTTAACAGACTTTGTTAGGCTAGGTGGGTCCTCATTTGGTATCATTGGGTGCTGGCCAACAGGTAAGAAGCGAACCGCCACAAGCAGCGCTACAATTACCCTTATCGCCAGTCAGAATTTGGACGCGGAACATATAGTATGTAGGCAAGCATTCCATCTTCCCGACCATCTCAGCCTCAAAAATCAGGGACTTTGTAACGTCTGTATCCATTTGACAGTCAAAACCTGCTTTTTATTTGCAGTCGCTTTATCAGACATCAGTTCGTATCACCACTTTGTCCGCAGAATCCTGTTCTGGTCACACTCTTGACGTGGCCCTCAGTTCTGGTGATAGTGGCTGAGCGTTTCGCAATGGATTCTAGATTCGGCATCTTCTCTTCAAGAGAGTCCAGCCTCTGACCCACGGCCAAGTGCGCCAAGCCCTCGCACAGCATACTTCATCCAGATAGAGCTAATTATAGAACTGCAGTGCTGCAGCCTCTCTGGCATGGACATTTCCAATTGTGCAGGACCTTCCACGAGAAAATCTTTTGCTTTTAAAAAGGGTACTCTCGCCGTCAGTTGTGTTGCTCTTTAAACTCTTTGATTTTCTCCAATCGGGGTCGCGACGTTTCAACTTCCACCACGACACACTCTTATCCTGCATTTTTAGTCTATCCGTTTCTTGCACCTTAGCTTCTCTAAAATCGCCTGTGAGACATGGCGTCTTACGGCTACTACAAATACCAGCCAAACACAGCCGCAGCCGGCATCTTCGCCGTGCTCTTCGCCATCCCGACATTCTACCACTGCTTCCAATGCTTCCGCACGCGGACTTGGTACTTCATACCACTGATAGTCGGCGGTTTCTGTGCGTTCCCTCTCTACTGCGACTCCCCCTCTCCGTCCCCCTTTCAACCCTCAGCCCAAGCTTACCCAACAACTAACCCACCATCACAACAACACTGACCACAACCACAGTCGAAACGATCGGCTATGTGGCCCGCGCGATCTCCTCCACCAAAGTCGACGACCTTGGCTCCTACATCGTGCAGATGCTCACCATCCTCATCGCGCCCTCCCTCTTCGCCGCCTCCATGTACATGCTCCTGGGGCGCCTGATGCAAGTAGCCGGCGGCGAGCGGCACGCGCTCATCCCGCGCCGCTTTCTGACCAAGGTCTTCGTCATCGGCGACGTTGTCGCATTCCTCCTTCAGTGCGGCGGCGGCGGTATCGTAGCAGTCGCCATCTTCGACACGTCCGGGGCACGCGACGCGGACAAGATGAATCTCGGAGAGAAGGTGATCGAGGCGGGTCTGTTCGTGCAGCTGATCTTCTTCGGATTCTTCCTGGTGATCGGGTCGTGGTGGAAGAGAGGCGTCGAGAAGGACAACGAGCCGGCACCCGGCAGCAGCAGCAGCAGCAGCGAGCCTGGGGTTGCGTGGCGCAAGCACTTCTGGGTTTTGATGGGGGCGAGTTCGTTGGTTTTTTTGCGCTGTGTGTTTAGGGTTGTGGAGTATATGAGTGGCAGGGACGCGGAGTTTCAGAACCAAGAGTGGTTCGTGTATGTGTTCGATGCGGTACTGATGCTGGGTGTAGTGGTTTTGTTTAACGTGGTGCACCCGAGTGAGGTGACGCGCATGTTGAAGCAGGAAGATGAGAGCGTTCGTGGGACAGAGTTAGCCTGATCTTTTAACGGTTTGCTTATTTATGTATGCCTAGACGTTGTTGGGTATATTGAAACTGCGCACGCACTCATTCCCTCATTAACTGTTTTGACAGTAAAGTAACACTATGGATGCTTGTACCTTCGTAGCAGTGAAGATCAGTCTACGAGACAATAGCTGCGTGCCTACGCGGGCGATGAGGGTATCATAAGAGACAGCGATAATTGTGTGCCTGGCTGGCAAGGAAAGATACGGAGTAGTGCGGCTCAGTGGCAATGATCCCGAAGCTGGCTGATAACGCCAAAACGTCTGCTATACGCGGCCACACAAGTCGTCGCACCTGACGCTTGAAATGTGACACATCTGCTACTCAAGCTAAGCTGCAGAATTAGAATTGGGCTCATTCTGGAATGATTTTGCAGCCGAATTCGCAATGACAGGGGGGTTTTTTTTTCTTGCCAAGCTCCCGATTGGTTATGCAGTGCGAACCAATCAGAGCGCCGAGGAAGAGTCGGGCAAGTAGGTTAGAGCCGTCTGTTGAACTATATATGTATTCTCGGAACGCACATTAGCTCTCAAAATAAGCACAAAATAGAGAGAAATTTACCTGGCTGTAGGAAGCTGCCAGTGGACATGCTAATGAAAGGCGCCGAACAAAGAGATACATGATGCCAGAGGAATGAGCACAGCCAGATCTGCACTGGGGAAAGGAATGTTCCAGAAAGCTGTTGCCTGCTGCGCCTCTTACGAGTCGACGTCGGTTGATCTTTTTGCGAAGCTGCGTGCTGTCCGAAATCTCGCACTGCTTTCCAAATCGGGTAAGCAGTGCGAGCCCCATTGCCTCCCACGAATGCCAAAGGATTCCATATATTGCTGGCCGTGTGATATGCACGCCTCCAATTCCATCAATACACAGCCACATTGCAGCATGCGACGAACGACTCGTATTGCCGTTATCTCGAATTTCCTATCGCTCTCATCATTTTAGTTCCAGGTGGTAGAGAACAGAAACAAACAAAGGCCGACCATGTAGGAACAATAGCGCAATACTCTCCTTTTTTATATCTCAACTGCAAATCAACGAATGTGTCCAGAAGATCACGAGGCCAACAACAACATAGGAAAGCTTTTCACGAACCCAGCCTCTTTCAACAGCCCCTCCTCGTCAACAAGCCGCCGCCACCCCAACCACCTCACTGCGCCCCCTTCTTAAACGGCTCCATCGCCTCCGCCGTCACCATCGCATCAAACGCCATCGTCCCCTCAAGCTTCGGCAACCACGCGTACTTCTCGCGGCAGTACACCTCCATCTTCGGCTTCCACTTCTGGTTGAGGGTCAGATCGTCCAGCGTGCCGAGGCGCACGTTGAGCATGCCGACCGAGTCGGCGAGCGTGCCGGTCAGCCAGCACGTGGTGCCGCAGTCGCCGCAGAAGTGGTTGTGCACGTCGGCGCCCCCGTCGCTCTTGCGCGAGTAGACCTTCGGCGTGGCGCCGGTCGAGGTGAAAGACGCCTGCGCGACGGTGAGCGAGGCGGTGTTGGTTGAGCCCGTTTGCCGCTGGCAGTTGGTGCAGTAGCATAGTGCCTTGGCGTGGGGAGATGCGCGTTAGTATGGAGTCGTCCTGTGGGGAGCGGGGTAGTTACGGTATGGATTGGCTCGCTGGTGAAGGTGTACTTGACCTTGCCGCACTGGCATCCGCCTGTGTAAGACATGTTTGGGATTGTTGGGTGATTGGGTTTTGGTGGGGTTGGGATGCTGTGGTTGCTCTTTGGTAGGAGCGATATCACTGAGATTATATACTCGATGGAGCTGGGAGATGCAGTCAGCAAGAAGTTGTTTGCGCGAATGTCCGGATTGAAGGAATACGCGTATACGGGTCGGATGTAAGTTAGCGCTTAAGTGATTGGCTGGAGTGCAAAGGAATAAAGCTGATGTCTTGGCCCTTTATTGGCGAGCCTCGGCCGACGTCTTTTCTGCTGACATTGTACGACAATGCAGCCGTGGTTCCTCCATCTCATTCATAAAAAGCCAGGATGATGTCGCTCCAACTCGGCCGAGCCTTTCGGTCTCTGAATATTGAATTTCACAAACTGGTCGATGACGCGCTGCCAGATCGGTGGGGGGAGGACGACATAAATGGATGTATGCGGGGAATTAAGTACTCGGTAGCAAGACTACACTAACAGGCTACATCTGGACGTAAACAAGTGCAAGGAATAGATATGATGACTGCTTAACTAGGGCTAGGCCAATGTAAATACAGCAGCAATAGCACAGAAATATTGTCCCCGGAAAGACTCGATTTCTCATGAGACGGAAGGTAATTCGAGTTCGTGAAACCCTACGTAGAACAACGATAATCCAAGATATGACCGCCTTCAGGGCATTGGCGCGTCTGGTGGTTGATATTCAGGTCACAAATTTCGACTCCCTTTGGATACGTTGTTGGAAAAACCTACCTTTGAGCCGACTCTCCGGAACATCCCTGGCTACAACATGGCGGAAGTCATCGTTGTCGCAGAGAACATAAACCCACTCTTTCTCAACAAACTTTGCACCCGCAACGCGATATGGACCTTTGGAATCCGCAGGTTTGTCCTGGCTGATAAATTGAACTTCGTCGGCTATGCAGAAGCCTGCGCATGGAGGATTGGAGATCCATTGGCCAATTTTAGACATGATGTGCGTTTTGCTGGTTGCCACTTTGATTCGAACCCACCGGCTATAAATCCTCATCTCCTTTCAAGTGTTCGTGGGAGACGATTGGCCGAAAATATTAAACTTTTAGCTAACCATGCCAACTAGGCCACGCCGTCGCTTATCAATCACTACCCCGCTCTTAGAGATGTCGATTGCCTCTCGGACGAACTTTAATGAATTAGTTAATGATGACTATATATGAGGTCCTGTCGCATTTTTGAAAGGCGCACCACTTAGTCACAACTGACTGTCACTGTCAGACCAACGAGTACCCTTAGTAACCGGAACCTGGCCAAAATAATGGAAAACGAAGGATGTATCATGAATTCGGACACAGCTTCAAAACTCTTGCATCCTCCATTGACATCGGAAGAAGAGCTGCATCCATGGAAACTCAACCGCTTTTCACCCTTCAAGGTCCCATTCCTCAGGGTATGGGACTGCTTCTCAGGCAGTCGGCCGAATGAGAGAAACTGCATGAAATCTAGAGCGCCGCGGGAACGCCTTGACACGTTCGAGTCCCGAAAAAACTCATTAACCATACACGTGAACCACAGAGAGTGGACACCAACACCTTATATCTCGTTCACCACATCAGAAAGAGCTGCCGAGTCATTGGCGGAATTCAGATTAGTAGAAAGGCAGAGACCCAAGCAAACTCTCACGGTCGTCAATCCGAATGTCCGAATCAAGAATGGTCTACCTATACTCGATATCTCTGCTGAGATGGATCACTACGGAGTGCGAGACCCATACGGCAAGTCGATGTATTACAAGGATCATTTTCTTTGCATCTGGGAAGTTTTGGAGGATGAGATCGTTGGACACTGGGAGTGGAAGGATCTTTCTGCGAATGCGCAATGGTACGATGAGATCATCATGCCGGCTTTTAAAGCACATGATGAAAGAATGAAGATGAAGTTGTTGGAGGATGAGATGTTGGGATTATCAAGCGCCATGAGCAAGACTTCCCGTATGTTCTTGATCTTTTACTTGATTGTAAGGTACAGCTGACTCGAGTAGTTACCGATGTTTCGCTGCCCATTGCACGACGACGGAGACGAATCTTGCTGGACAAAGACGGACGACGAATTGGAAGCGTATGCTCCTGATGTCAGGATCAAGATTCTGGAAGACGGGCCTGAAGGATTGTTCACTACTTTGGCAGAAAGCTTGTGTATTAATGCTGCCACATGATACGATTTGTTTCGATCATAGAAAACTCATCATGTCCATCATCTTATCCAAGAACTATTCAATATTTTTTTTAGTCTAAATGTAAAGAAACGCTCAAACGCTTCACTAAATACAAACGCCAATTCAACCAATCCCAAGTCCCAAGCCCCAACCAATAACGCCTAAAACCATCCATGTCCAATATCCAATCTAATCAATCTAATCCCACCACCAACACCACCACCCTAACAGATCAATCACCTCCGAATCGCCAAACCCTCGCCATTAGCGGCAATACTCGCATCCAGTGCCGCAAAATGCCATCCAAACCCCACCTTCTTCGCCTTCCCCGCCCACTCATGCGGCGGCAACCTGCTCCACTCCTCCTCCCCTTCCTTATCCTCCACCATCTCCCTCTCAACCAGCCCCGCCACATCCCTCATGCTCAACCGCACAGTACTCGGGTACCTCCTCTCCATCACCATTGCAGCGCCCGCCTCATCACCATCATCTCCCACAACCGCCTCGCACAACTCCCTCGCCAACTCCTCAACCCTCACGAGGTCGAAGCTCCCCTCCCACGCACCCGCCTCCGCACCCTCCAACGTCTCCGGCAGCGCGCGCAGCACCCTCGCGACATCGCGCAACTCCCTCAACAACTCCTCCGGCGCCTCTCCTTCGCCCTCCGCATCAGCAGGCATAGCCCTGTGCACGCGCACCGGCAAGCCCATCCGCTCCGCCGCGTCAGCGAGCAGGCGCTCGCTCGCCCACTTGGACAGGACGTAACCGCTCCCCGCGTCCGCCGGGGACGACAGCGCGACGGCGCCGGCACTCGACACGAAATGCAGCGGCACGCCGCGCGGGGCCGCGAGGCGGACGAGTTCGCGGGTGGAGGCGACGTTGGTGGCGCGCAGGTGCTCGTAGTGGTCCCAGAAAGAGCGGTTGGCGGCGCTGTGGACGACGGCGTCGGCGGTGGCGGCGAGGTGTGCGAAAGCGTCTTCAGACAATCCGAGGCGAGGGGAAGTCAGGTCGCCGGTGTGGACGACGACCTTCGAGTCGTCAGCAGCGAGCGAGGAAGGCTGGCGGACGGCGAGGCAGTGCACCTCGACGACGCGCTCGTCAGCGACAAGCTGCTCCAGGATCCTGCGACCGAGATACCCCGTCGCGCCCGTCAACAGCACCTTCAACCTCTCCGGCTCACTCCGCGGCGCTTCAGTGCTCACGCCGCCCAAGTCCAGCGGCTCCGGCGCCACCGTGTCCTCCCTCACCCACGCGTCCACATCTCCCTTCACCCCACTGCTGCTCCGCTTGATAGCGGCAGCCATGGCGCCGAGCGTGTTGTCCTCGAGCAGCTGCCGCAGCGGGACGGCGGCGCCGTCAAACTCGTCGCGGATGAGCTGGGCGAGTTTGACGAGCAGCAGCGAGTTGCCGCCGACGTCGAAGAAGCTGGTGTCGGCGGAGGTGGCGTGCGGCGCGTCGGCCGAGACGACGGCGCGCCAGAGGCGTTCGAGGGCGATTTGATCGGGGGTGAGCGTCGTCGTCGTCGTCGTGGCGGACGATTGGTCGGCCTCAGCAGCAGCAGAAGCAAGCGGGAGCGAAGCAGCAGCACGACGATCAAGCTTGCCGTGTGCGGTCAAGGGCAGGCGGCCGACAGGGACGAGGGTGGCGGGCACCATGTACTGGGGGAGGGCCTGGGCGAGGCGAGGCTTGAGAGTAGTCGCCAGGAACTTGTCGTCGTCCCTACCACCATCGGCGGCGGCAAACTCGACGTGGGCGACCAGGAAAGGCGGGTTGCCTCTTACCGACGCGACGGCAGCGGCGACGGCGCCGTCAGAAGCCTTGACGACGGCGCTCTCGACGTCGCCGAGCTCGATGCGGATGCCGCGCAGCTTGACCTGCGCGTCGTCGGCGACGCGGCCGTGGAAGAAGAGGGTGCCGTCGGGGCCGAGGTGGCCGACGTCACCGGTGCGGAAGGCCTTGAGTCCTACTACAGCGTTATCCAGGTCCGGGATGAACTTGGCCGCGTTGAGCGCCGTGTCGACGTAGCCGGCGGCGACGCTGGGCCCGCCGACGACGATTTCGCCGGCGACGCCAGCGGGGAGCGGGCGCAGGTTCTCATCGACGATGCGGATGGTGTAGTTGGGCAGCGGGCGGCCGAGGGAGATGGCGCCGTCGTGAACGCGAGCGGCGTCGGGGGTAGATGGGATCTCGGCCTCGGCGCAGGAGAAGGTGATTTCGCTGGGGCCGTAGGCGTTGAAGACGCGCAGCAGCGGGTTGGCGAGGGCGACGAAGTCGTCGCGGAGGGCGCGGGTGAAGGCCTCGCCGCCCGAGGTGGCGAAGCGCCAGTTGGTGGCGCGGGCGATGTCCTTCGCGCCGTAGGCCAGCCAGGCCTGGTACTCGGACGGGGTGGCGACGGTCCACGAGATGCCCTCGGAGGCGAGCAGCGAGGTGAGTTGAGCCGGGTCGCGGCGCGCCTCGGCGGAGGCGACGTAGAGGGTGCCGCCGTGGGTCAGGGCGGTGAGAAGCTGGCGGAGGGACATGTCGAAGGTGCAGGCGCTCTGCTGGAGGACCGTCTCGCGGCCGACGCCCCAGTGCCTGTCGGTGCCCTCGATGTTGTTGCGGATGCCGCTGTGGCGCAGCATGATGCCCTTAGGCACGCCAGTGGAACCGCTGGTGTAGAGAATGGCGGCCGGCTCCTCGGGGCGTGCGCGGCTGGCCCGCGGGGTTACGTCTTCGGCGAGCATGTCGACGTTGATGACGGCCATGTCAGGCGTAGACAGTGTCATGGCACGTGTGAAGGTGCGGGCGTCGCAAAGGATGGCGCTGGCGCGGCAGTCGCTCAGCACGGCGGCGATGCGCTGGGGAGTGTGGCGGGTGTCCAGCGGGACGTAGGCGCATCCGGCCCTCCACACGCCCAGCACCGAGCAAGCCCAATTGGCCGTTGGCTCCTGCAGCAGCGCGACGGAAGCGCCCTCAGTGACGCCGTGTTCCTCGAGAGCCGCGCAGATGGCGTTGCAGCGCGCATCCATGGCCGAGTAGGTCAGATTGGCGCCGTGGCCGTCGCGGATGGCAGTGCGCTCGGGGTTCTGCGCAGCCATCACGTCGATGCGCTGCGATACGGTTGCCGGCCAGGTCAACTCCATAGCCGGGCCACGGCCCGCATCCAGTGCCTCTTGCACTGCAGCGTCGTCGAACAAGGCAGGCTCGCTCTCTCGCGCGTCAGGACGAGCAGCGAACACCTCCAGCATGCGGATGTAGCTGCGCAGGAGCAGCTCGGCGGCGCGCTGGGGGTAGAGGTACTTCTGCGTCTTCATCGACACGGAGACCTCGCCGCCGGCGTAGTCGGTGATGTCGAGGGTGACGTCGTAGGCCGTGTTGCCCAGGGTCGCGTCGCCCTCGAGCTCGGCGCCCAGGGCCTTCTCGGTGCGGATGGCGAGCTGGCGGTAGTCGAAGAAGACCTGGAACAGGGGGCTGTGCGTCGACGAGCGCGTGATGGCGAGCTCCTCGAGCAGCACATCGAACGGCACCGCCGAGTGGGCCAGGGCAGCGTAGGCCTTGGTGCGCGCCTCGGTCAGCACGTCGGCGAAGGAGCTGTCGCCGGCCGAGCGGCGCATGCGCAGCGGCAGCAGGTTCAGCAGGAAGCCGATGGTACCCGCCGTGTCGCCATCGGTGCGGTTGGCGTCAGCGAGACCGATGCTGACGTCGTCCGCGTCCTCGAGCCAGCGGAAGAGGAGGACCTTGAGCGCGGCGAGGAAGAAGTGGAACGACGTAGCGCGGTGGCGGCGGGCCTGCTCCTTGATGCGCTTGGCCAGGTCGGCACCCAGCGTAACGGTCGCCTCGGCACACTCATAGTGCGTCAAGGCCTGGCGGGTGCGGCGTTGCGCCAGGGGGAACAGCGGCAGCGGCTGCGGGCAGTCCGGGTACTCGTTCTTCCAGAAGTCGAGATGAGTCTGGAGCTGGCCGGTCTCGACGGCGCGCCGCTGGCGGGCGGCAAAGTCGCTGAACTGGACGGCGACGGGCGGCAGAGACTGGCGGCGGTACGCGCGGTCAAGCTCATAAAGGAAGACATTGAAGCTGAAGCCGTCGATGGCGATGTGGTGGAAGCCGAAGAGCAGGTGGTGCGTCGTCGGGCCGTTCGACAGCAGCATCAGCCGGGCCGTCTCGCCGCGCTCGATGTCGTAGCGGTGGCTCGAGAGGGTGCGGCACGCGTCGAGGACTTGCTGCTCGTCGACGATGTTGGCAGTTTCGAGGCGCAGCGACGAGAACGGCAGCACACCCTGCATGGGCGCACCGTCGTCGCCCGAGAAGAAGGCGGTGCGGAAGGCCTCGTGGCGTTCGGCCACGGCGCTAGCGGCCCGCTGCAGATCGTGCACACGGAGCGGGCCGGTGATGCGGGCCCGGAAGACCAGGTTGAAGGCGGTCGGGTCGTCCAGGTACTGCTGCAGGAACCAAAACCGCGTCGACGCGTACGCCATGGGTACCGTCTTCTCGAACGTGGGCAGCGGCACCAGCTCTTCGACCTTGGCGCCACTGCAGTCCTCCTCCTCCTCTGCCTCATGCTCAGAGAGCGCTGGCACCTCCTCCGAGAGCACCGACGAATTGTCATCGGAGCTCACGTCCTCGGAACCGGAGCCCGCGTTCTCAGGCCCCGATCCCTCCTCGCTAGTAGAGTCAGATTCATTGGCATTCTCTTCAGCCGCAGCCGCCGGCGCGGCCTTGGGGACCAGCTCAGGCGACATGCGAGCAACAGCGTCCTCAACAAGCTCAGCGACGGTGGCGCCGCCGAGGATCTTGAGCACGGGCATATCGAGGTCCAGCTCGTTGGCGAACCACGAGCGCATGTCGACGGCGACGAGCGAGTCGACGCCGAGCGAGACGACGGGCGTCTCGGCCGTCAGCGAGCCGTCATCGGGCAGCTTGAGCGTCTGCTGCAGGGTCGCAAGGAAAGCCTCCTGCAGCACCTGCTCGGCCTGCTCCATGCTCTCCACCTCGAGGAGCTGCTTCTTGACGGGATCCTTGGGGCGGCCGGCGGCATCAACGGCAGCAGCGGCGCTGTTGCGCTGTGACTGGCGGTAGTGCGCGAACTTGGGGTTGTCGATCCAGGCCGGAGCGTGGGCGAGGGTGGGGTCGAACGACTGCAGGCCGGCCGACAGCTCGGGGTTGCGGCCCGACTCGGGGCGGCCAGCCTCGACGCACTCAGCGAAGAAGGTCAGGAAGTCGCGCTCCGACACGGTTGCGTAGCCCATCGTGTCGAGGCGGTCGAGGATCGTCTCGTCGGTGCGGTGGATGTAGCCGAGGCCCTTGATGCCGGCCAGGTTCATGACGCTGGCCACGAGGCCCCTCTTGCGGCGGCCGTGAGCCAGGGCGCACATGTACGAGTTGGCCGCCGCGTACGGCGACTGTCCGTAGTTGCCCGTGACCGAGGCCAGCGACGAGAACAGGATGAAGAAGTCCAGGTCGTTGGTTGGGAAGAGCTCGTCCAGGATCCGGCTGCCGTCGACCTTAGGCCGCAGGACCTTGTTCATCGTCTCGTAGTCCATGTTCGAGAACAGCAGGTCTTCCAGCACCATGGCGGCGTTGGCGACACCCGCAATCGGCGGCATGGTGCGGCAGATCTCGCGGTGCGCCGACAGCACCGAGTCCTTGCTCGTGACGTCCCTGGAAAAAACTATTGTCAGCCCAGTGTCTCCCCACCATCAGTACTCACTTACACGGCAAACATGTTGAGAACCACTCCCGCAGCCCTCATCATCTTGACCCACGCCTGGTCCTCGTTGGGCCTGCGGCTGCAGAGAGCGAAGTGCTTGGCACCCCGCTCCACCATCCAGCGGCAGAGCGACCTTCCGAGATCTCCCGTCATTCCGAGCAGGAAGTAGGTCCTGTCGGACCTGAATCGGACCGTCGACTCAACCGGGCGCACGCTGACGGTAACCGAGGGCGAGGCAGTCCAATCGACAACCTCGAGCGTGGCGTTGTTGGCAGCATCGCGGCGGCCGGCAAGAGAGCCAACCGGCACTTCTGTAGCATCAGTAGACGACAGCAGCTCCGGCTGCTGAGCCTGGGCGACGGCCTTCGAAAGGCAAACCTCCAGCTCTTCGGCAGGCCAAGCGGCGCGCGTGCTCGAGTGCGAGCTCAGGAGGCTCGAAGCATCCATCAACGTGCATCCTCGAGGCGCGAACTTGCCAAGGCGTACGGTGTCCTCGCTCGCAGCCAAGTCGACGAGGAGGGAAATGTCCTGCGGGACGCACTGGCGCGCGGCACGCTCCGGCGCCCACGGGTGGATGATAGTGGGCTGCTGGTCATTGAGGGCGTACCTATCGTCGCTAGAAGTAGTCAGCGCGAGCTTGATCTGCTTCTCAGCCGCCTGCTTCTCGAGCAGCGCCGCGAGCAGCGGGGCAGGCTGGTGGACGAGCAGAGAGCCGCCCTGCTCCACGCCAGCGAGAATAGCGGCAGCCGTGATGCTAGAAGCGGCCGCGACGAGCAGCTGGCCGATCTTGTCTTCGAGCACGACGTCGTCGCAGGCCGCAGTCCAGGCCTTGGGGACGCGGACGGCCGACGAGCAGCTGGGGGCCAGGGCAAGCAGTGTCTGGCCCGAGGCGCGGTCGACGCCGACAACCAGGAACAGGAAGCCCATGCGGCCGATCTGCAGGGCGGACGCGGTCGAGCGCAGCACGCGAATGTCGACGTACTCGCTGCTACCGGCAGCAGCCTCGTCGGCGCCTGGCAGGCGGCCCTCGCGAAGCTCAAGGGTGTCGTCGTCGGCGCGGACGACGTCGACGACGGATTCGTCCAGCGACACTTCGGCGGTGATGGGGCGGCGCGTGGAGTTGAAGCGGTCGTTGGGTCCCTGGCTGGGGCGATAGCGGGGGACCTCGATGACGCCGCTGCTGGTGACCGAGAGCTCGTGCTCGATGGACCACAGCGTGGAGCTGGCCCTCTGAGAGGCGGCCGAGTCCCCGATTTGGAGGCGCAGCAGCGACGCCGCGATGAGCTCGGCGTTGGGCTTGACGGTGGTGTCGAAGTCGAGCATCTGCATGCGCAGCGTGCGCTTCATCTCCGACGCGAGGCAGCGCGCCACGCCGTACATCATGTTGGCGTACGGGTCGTCGGCGCGGTTGCCCTGCGTGACCCAGAGCACGAGGCGGGCCGAGTCGAAAATGTACTTGGCAGACTCCAGCTTCCGCGCCGTGAAGGGGTTGAAGAAGGCGGCTTCCAGCTCCGACACGTTGAGCACCGTGGCCTTGGGTGGGACGTAGTCGACGGCCTCGAGGCTGTCGAACGCAGTGATGTTCCGGCAGTAGGGCGCGACGGTGTTGCCGATGGCTTGGACGAGACGCGAGGTGGCGAAGGTGGCACCGCCGACGATGACGAGGTTGTCGATGACGGGCTTGGCGCTGGCAGGGTGGGCCAGCGGCTCCCTCAGCAGGCTGATGTGCGAGTCGACAGCCTGGGCGGCCATGACCGAGAACGGGATGAGGTCGTTCTTGGAGCTGGGCGTTGTGGTGTCCACGCCCGCGAAGCCGGCGCGGCGGAGAACTGCGTCCCACTCCCGGCGCGTCACCAGCGGCGTGAGCCGGCGTCCCTCTTCCTCACCGACCCACCAGCCGGGCAGTCCGCTGAAGATGAAGCTAATGCGCAGCGGCCTGTTGTTCGTGATCTCGAGCAGCAGGAGGTGACCACCAGGCTTCAACAGGCGGCGAGCGTTGCGGAGCGTGTTCTCCAGCGAACGCGTGGCGTGGAGGACGTTGGATGCGACGATCACGTCGTACGCATGCTCCGGGAAGCCCTGGTCAGTGGGGTCCTGCTCAACGTCGAGCGTCTTGTAAGTGAACCGGTCGTTGTGTTCTGCGAAGAGCCGCTGGGCGTCTTCGAAGAAGGCGGCCGATATATCGGTGTACGTGTACGAGCTGTAGCGGCGGCCGATGCGCTTGAGGATCGCGTTCGCCGCACTTCCAGTGCCGGCACCAATTTCAAGGAAGTCCATGCTGGGGTAGCGGTGCGCGAGCTGGTCAGCAACCTGGGCGAGATAAGTGTTGTACTCGGGCAGACCGATGGAATCCCTGTAGAAGTGGTCCAGGAGATTGTTGGAACGGAACTGCTCGAGGATGGTCGTCTCGCCGCGCACAAACGGCACCAGCGTCTCTCCGACGAGCAGCACAATCTGGAAGTCCTGGAAGCGGTCCATCATCTTCTGCACCTCGGCCTGGATAAACTCGTACGAGTCATCCAGCCACTCCTTCTTGCACGTCGGGTGCTGGCCAGCCGCGGCGAGCGCCACAGCGTGAGCAGCCCACTCCAGCACCCTAGCCTGGTGCCAGTTGCAGCGCTCGCGCTCTTCAGGCGTGATCGTCTCGTGGAGCCTGCGCAGGTAGAACAGACAAGTGCGCTCGCAGAGGGCCGACGCGGCAGCCTCATCATCAGTGAGCACCCACGGCTTGTAGATGCCCTCCAAGTCGAGCGAGAGCGGGCCCCAGAGGGTCTCAGCCACCAGCTGGCGGTCGTCCTTGGCCGTGGGGGTGGCGAGGGGCGACACGTGCAGGCCTTCGATCTGGACGATGGTGTTGTTCTCGCTGCTGCTGCCATCCCGCACGACGACGTCGCCGCGGATGCCGTCTGCGAGCGCCAGGTCGGCCTCGAAGGCGAGCGGCAGCTCGAGGCAGCCGGTTCCCATGCAGGCTGACGGGTTGAGGCGGATGCGCTCGATCAGCGTCGGGATGTGCAGCGTCCAAAGGTCGCCGTCGCCGGGGGAGGCCAGCGCCGCGAAGATGGCCTGGAAGGCCACGTCCAGCGGAGCCGGGTGCAGCACCAGGGTCGACTCCTCGTCGCCCTCGCGGGGCACGAAGATGGTGCCGCGGGCGGCGTCGCGCGTGCGCTCCAGGGTCGTGATGGCCTGGAACATGCCCGAGTAGTTGTAGCCCGTGTTGCGGAGGCTGGCGTAGAAGGTGTCGACGTCGACTCCGGCCATGTCAGCGAGCGGTGCAGGCTTTGAGGGCAGGCAGTCCGGCGCAGGGCTGCCGAGGGTGACCCTCAGCTTGCCGTTGGCCACCGAGGTGAAGCCCGAGTCCTTGGTGAGGGAGGCATCGCAGCTGAAATCGGCGACGACATGTCCCGCCTCGGTGCGGACGTTGGTGAGGCAGAAGAGCGTCTCTACGCCGGTGCTGTCGTCGAAGAAGCTGAGGGCGCGGTGGATGCTGAAGTCGGTGATCTCAATCAGGCGCGTCTCCTCGGGAGTGGCGAGAGCCCTGCAAGCCTCAAGGGCCATGCACGCGAAGCCGGCGGCTGGGAACAGCGTCTGGCCCTGGATCTGATGACCACGCAGCCATGGGAGCTCTGTAGGCTTCAGGTAGTTGCGCCAGCGGTGCTGGCCCTCGGCGTCGCTGGGGCAGCGGGTACCGAGGAGCGCGTGGACGGGGTCGTCGCGCAGGCGCACCATGCGAGACTCGCGCGACTCGCTCCAGAAGGTCCTATCGTGGTCCCAGGGGTATTGAGGCAGGTTCTTGGGCAGCACGCGGGCAGCGGGGCCAGAAAAGGCCTCGTCGAAGCGCTCCAAGTCCACAGCAGCCGAGCCCAGGTGGGACCAGATAAAGCCAACGCAGTCGGCCAGGGCCTCGACATCGTTGCTGCCGCGCTTGATAGTGCCGGTGTACGGGCAGCCGCCCTTGACCATCTCCTCGATGGTGAGGCTGGCCGGGCCGCGCAGTGCTGGGTGGGGGCCGACCTCGATGGCGACGGCGGGAGCGCCCGTGGCGGAAACGGCAGCAGTCAGGGCCTGCGAAAACAGCACCGGCCGGGCCATGTTGTCGGCCCAGTACTGAGCGACGTCGACATCGGCCACGTTCATCTCATGGCCATCCAGCACGCTCGAGAACCACCGCGGGGCGTTGGGCGGCGGCGTGCGCAACTGGATGCCGGCGCGGCGCATCGAGGCGATGTAGCCGGGCAGGCAGGGCAGCATGTGGTGCGAGTGGTAGGCCGTGTCGACGACCAGCCTGCGCGCGAACTTCTGCTCGTCCTCCATGACAAGCTGTGCGCGGTCGACGGCGGAGGCGTCACCGGAGAGGGTGACGCTGGCCGACGAGTTGCTGGCCGCCACGCAGAGGCGTCCACGGAAGAAGGGCAGAGCGCACAGCTCGCTGGCGTCGGCCATGGATGTGCCTGCCGCGAGCATAGCGCCGCCGCGAGCACCCGTGGCGTGAAGACCACGCAGGTAAGCGATGCGGATGGCGTCGCGGGCCGAGAGGAAGCCCGCCGCGTAGGCTGCGCCAATCTCACCACTGGAGTGGCCGACAACGGCCTCGAAGGAGATGCCGCATGCGTATAGGAGGTCGACCAGCAGCACCTGCACGGCGGTGCACAGAGGCTGTGACAACGCCGCCTCGCGCACACGCGACGTCTCAGCTGGCGCGAGGAGCTGCTCGCGGAGCGACCACTCCGGCCGCTCGCTCTCAGGCAGCTCGGCAAGCGCCTGCTCCAGCTCTGCCAGCGTCTGCGATGCTGCCTTTGACGCCAACACCAGACCGCGGCCCATGGCGGCCCACTGCGCGCCCTGGCCGGTGAAGATGCCCACGATGCGGCGCGACTTGGTGGCGGCCCGCACGAAGCTGGCCTCCTCGCGCTGCGCATCCAACCGCTCACACAGCTCCTCGACTGACTGCGCCGCCACCGACGTCCGCACAGAGAATGCAGACCGACGGTGGTGGAGCGCCCAGGCGAGGGTGCGGAGGTCGACATCGGCACCGGAGCGGAGGAAGTCGGCATTTGCGGCGAGCACGTCTTTGAGGGAGCGCACCGAATTGGCTGAGAAGACAAACGGCCCTGCCGACGCTAGCGGGAGTACGGGCTCCACCGTGATCGCCGGCTTCTCGTAGCTCTCGACGATGGCGTGGGCGTTGGTGCCTCCGAAGCCTGCACGGGGTTAGCGAGAGATGCGAGGAGGGGCTGGACTGGACTTACCGAAGCTGTTGACGCTGACACGACGCGGAGTGCCAGCTGGCAGCGCCGGCCAAGTCTGCAGCTCCGTCGGGATGCGCAGGTTGGAGTAGTATGGAGCGACGTCCGGGTTCAGGCGGTTGAAGTGCATGTTGGGCGGGATCATTTTGTTTTGCACCGCCAACGACGCCTTGAGCAAACCTGCGATACCCGCAGTGCCCTCGGTGTGGCCGATGACGGTCTTGATCGAGCCGACCCACAGCGGCACCTCCCCAGCAGGCGTCTCGGCCCCGCCAAAGAAGGCTTCGCAGATGGCCGAGGCCTCCTGCGGGTCGCCCGCCTTGGTACCGGTGCCGTGAGCCTCGAAGTACTGACACCTGTCTGTCTCCTTGCGGGGATCCAGGCCCGCCCGGGCGTATGTCTGTGCGATGAGATCTGCCTGGGCGGAGGCACTAGGCATGGTGATGCCTGGCGTGCGTCCGTCCTGGTTAACGCCCGTCTCGCGGATGA
Source organism: Lasiodiplodia sp. KE8368 (assembly GCA_023087525.1). Lineage (NCBI taxonomy): Eukaryota > Fungi > Ascomycota > Dothideomycetes > Botryosphaeriales > Botryosphaeriaceae > Lasiodiplodia > Lasiodiplodia sp. KE8368. The sequence continues at coordinate 195,085 of JAJMYN010000023.1, forward strand.
TGCATTCGATATCGTCACCGTCCGCGAGCGCGGCGCTCAGTGTCTTCAGCACGACCGCTCCGATACCTTCACCACGTGCGTACCCGTCTGCGTTTGCATCCCACATGCGTGATCGCCCCGTCGGCGACAGCATGTTAAGGTTGCTCTCGGCGATATACATCTCTGCAAGTAGTTGTTAGCGAGAACGAGGAACAGGACCAGATGGCTTACTTGGGCCGAAGATGAGGTTGGCGCCGGCTGCCACAGCAACGTTGGACTCGCCGCTGCGGAGCACCTGCACCGCTTGGTGCACTGCCACCAGACTGGACGAACATGCTGTGTCGATCGTCATCGAGGGACCGTGCCAGTCGAAGAAGTATGAGATGCGGTTGCTCATGATACTCCTGGCCGAGCCAGTAGCGGCGTACTTTGGAATCGACTCGACGTCGTGGTAGACGATCTCAGCATAGTCGTCGCACATGACGCCGACGTAGACAGCGGTGCGCGACCCTTGAAGGTCTTCAAGCTTCAAGCCAGCGCTCTCGATCGACTCGTAGACGCTTTCGAGCAACAGTCGCTGTTGCGGGTCGATCGAGTCTGCCTCAGCCGCTTGGATATTGAAGAATTGTGCGTCAAATGCACAGGGGTCGTCGTTCAGGAGGTATGACTGGCGAACGTTGCTCGCTCCGTGATAGTGCCCGTTTTGGTGGTAAAAGCTCTTGGCCTTGAACCTGTCAATGTTGGACAGGACGTCTCGTGGCTGCTTGAGGAGTTCCCATAGCTTCGACGGCGAGGTCGAGGAGCCAGGGAAGCGACATGCGCTTCCGACGACGGCGATGGGCTCGGGAGTGCGTGGCATGGCGGGCTAATGTGGGGTAGTAAACGATGAGTGAAAGCTCGTGGCTGTCAAAAGGATCAACGTAGATGGAGCGGAGGAGGGCTTTTAGATAGAGCTGAAGAGGGCGTTCAGATGGAGCTGAGGAGGACGTTAAGATGAAGCTGAGGAGGACGTGAAGATGTAGCTGAGAAGGGCGTTAAGATGAAGTTTGCTCCACTGCTTTGCGTAAGTAATGTGATGAAGAGGTTCTGGCTGGCATTTATGTGTATGTATCACAGTCGGGCGTCGTTCAGGTGGATAGGTCAGCGATTGTTGCTCCCATGCGTTCGTGAAGCGAGTTGGGACCTGAGCACGGTCTAAACGAATCCAGAAGGTGGAGGTCTCAGCATACTGTGCCGCGTTGGTGGTATTCGCGGTACCACTAGCTTGGCACCGGCCAGAAGGGTGGATCTTGGAAGAGCAAGGGTAGGATGCTGGCTAAGCACCAGTAGGCTTGGCATAAGCAATCCAGTTTCCCGGAATAGCTAGCGCCGTTGCTTACCTAGAGAGACGCTGTCTACCACCAGCATCGAGTTCCCTATCCAGGACACCATCAATTGTTGTTGCTAGTTTTGGGGGCCGCGTGGCGTTCGGGACGAACCGAATCCTGTCCAAACATGGAACCTGACAGTGCATAATCCTCCCGCATGGGGTGCCAGCCACAAACGGCCCCGGTCGATGCACGGTCAGCAGCTTGTATTCAGGCCCCATCGTGAGGCTCAGCAGTCCTTACACGAACAACGGTTCCTGGACCCTTAACGCCACAGTTCTTTTCTTACATTGGTGCATGGTGTTGGATGCGGGGCGAATGGTCAGCACCAAAAGCTGAACTTCGTCTTCATTTTGGTTTTATAAACACCGACACCACAGAAAATTGAGAAAGGCGACGATTTTTCTCTTTCTTTACTCAAGACCTCGACGCAAGAAGACACGATGTCGCAGACGATCCCCACGACGCAGAGGGCAATCATTGTGGACGACAGCGGCAATTTTGTCGAGTCCAGCAATGTGCCCGTCATGCAGCTCGAGCCAGACGCCGTCATTATCAAGGTGGCGGCCGTGGCCCTCAACCCCGTCGACACGAAGATGCTCGGTGATTTCGCCACACCCGGTGCAATTCTCGGCTTCGACTGCGCCGGCACCGTCGTCGCCGTCGGGCGCGACGTCGGCGCAAGGTTGAAGCCGGGCGACCGCGTCTGCGGCAGCGCCGACGGCATGAACCGATTCAGGCCCTTGAGCGGCGGATTTGCCGAGTACGTGTCGCTACCTGGCGATTTGGCGCTCAAGATCCCAGAGGGCATGTCGTTCGAAGCGGCGGCGCCCTTGGGAACGGCGCTGGCGTCGGCAGGCATGGCGCTTTTCGCGTCGCTGAAGCTCCCCGCCACGCTGACGGAGCCTGCCAGCGCACCGTTCTGGGTGCTCGTCAATGGTGGAAGCACATCAACCGGGACGATGATGATCCAGCTGCTGAAGCTGTAGGTGCTCCTCCCGCCGCGGTTAATGCGGTCTGCTGACGGCAAAAAAAAAAAAAAAAACAGGTGCAACCTTCGTGTGGTTACGACGTGCTCGCCTCGGAACTTCGCCTTGGTCAAGTCTTACGGGGCGGACGCCGTGTTCGACTATAACTCGCCGACGTGCGCCCAGGACATCCGGAAATTCACCGAGGACGCGCTGGAGTATGCGGTCGACTGCGTGACGCTGGAATCATCCATGAAGCTCTGCTACGCCGCCATCGGGCGTGCGGGCGGCAGCTACACAGCGTTGGATCCCTTCCCCGAGACGCAGCGAACCCGCAAGGCCATCACTCCGGACTGGATCCTGGCAACCCAGGTGACGGGCAACGCCTGCTCCTGGCCAGCGCCGTACGGCAGAGACGGCTCGCCCGAGCTGAGAGCGTGGGCAAACACCTTCTTCGAACAGGTGCAGAAGGCCCTCAACGAGCGCAGAATCCGCGGCCACCCCGCCAAGGTTTCGCCCGACGGCTTCGCCGGGGTGCTCGAGGGCGTGGGAATCATCAGACGTGGCGAGGTCAGCGGCCAGAAGCTTGTCTACAGCGTGGCTTGATCGTGGATTGTGATGTTTCATAGCAGGGCAGCGGCGTTGAGGCATGGGTGCATGGTAGCATAGATGATATTATTGAAATGGATGAGTTTTGGCCACTGAATGAAGGGTTGTGGGTGACGCGTGCGACGACAGTTGGTGACGCTAGGCTCCAACGCTAAGCCCCGGCGCTAAGCCTATGCTAAGCTCTGATACGAAGCCCTGGCGCTAGGCCTAATACGCCATAGACATCACTAAAAAACGTCAACCCAACACACGCGGACTAAAACCACCCGTCAACGACACCATAGACCTTCCCAACCATCTATCCAGACATCAGGCATTCATCTAGATGTCTGCTCTCCTGCATTGCAAAAACTTCTCATCTCCAGGCATCTGCATCAGAAACACAGCAATGGTAGTGCCACTTCTCACCATCATCGTGAGCCCGTAAGCGGAGCCAATGTTCTACAAAGCAGCTCAATCTCACGAAGGAGCTTATATTATGGTTCAGAATGATCCTGCACGTCTCTTTTCAAGCTGAGCTTTTGGTCGTTGGCGTGCGGAAGCTCCGGAAGGCGGAGCTGGTTCCTACGGGTTGCCTCGAAAAGTCGTGGCCTACATTTATCGCGGTCTTTTTTCCAGATCCTCTCAGAAAAACTGAAACAAGAGAAGGAAGAGATATCTAGGTCTTTCTAGGTTGTGGTTTCAGTCATTGCTTGCCTCATGTTGCTTCTATCTTCAGCAGTGTTAGAGAAGGCCCCAGGCCTCAGGCTCATCCTGATCACTCCACGATGGCCGGTAAGCTTCGATGAACCTCGGTTGATAGAACAGACATGCTGACCTTGCAGCTCGCACTGCTTTCCCATAGCGACACCACGGCGGACCACGCCGGCGCGACGACGCCCATATGAGAGGCAGTCGAGCTACTCACTTTGCGGTAGAACAAACCACAACCATGCAATTCGCCGCACTCATCTTCCTGTGCGCGCCCATCCTCATCGCGCTCCTCTCCCGGCGGCTCGCCACCGAGTGGCGGCTGCGCAAGCTAGCAGCAGCCAACGGGTGCAAGCCCGTCCGGCAGCTACGCAGCCGTCTACCATTCGCGCTAGACCTCAAGTGGCGCGTCTTCCAGCACCGCGGCAGCATCCTCGACGACGTCATCTTCCAAGTGTACCGCGACCAGGGCACGTGGATCTTCAGCAGTGACAGCACGCTGGACCGGTCCATCTCGGCCGCCGACCCGCGCGTCATCCAGGCCGTGCTGGCCACGCACTTCCGCGACTGGGGGCTGGGCCAGAGCCGCGCGCGCGCGGTGGGCCCGCTGCTGGGGCGCGGCGTCTTCACCAGCGACGGCGACGTCTGGCAGCACGCGCGGGGGGTCCTCCGCCCGCAGTTCACCAAGGCCCAAGTCAGCGACGTCGCGACGGTCGAGCGCCACGTGCAAGCCCTCTTCGCCGCCATGGGCGCCGCCTCGCCCAACGGCTGGACGCGCACGCGCAACCTGATGCCGCTCCTCCTCCGCTTCACGCTCGACAACACCACCGACTTCCTGTACGGCCAGAGCCTACACTCGCAGACGCACATGGCCGGCGCGCAGGGCTCACCGGAAGCCCTACACGCCGCCTCGTTCGAAAAGGCCTTCACCGACGCCAACAGCGGCGCGCAGCTGCGCCTCAAGGCCGGCCCCTTCTACTGGCTCTTCCGCTCGCGCGCCTTCGTCGCGGCGTGCGCGACGTGGCAGGAGCACGGCACGCGCCTCGTCGACGCGGCGCTCGGCCGCGAAAAGCAAGAAAACCGCTACTGCTTCGTCGACGGCCTGGCCGAGTCGACCGACGTCGACCGCGCGCTGATGCGCGACCTCAGCATCCAGCTGCTGTTCGCGGGCGAGGACACGTCGGCCAGCCTGCTCGCCTTCACGCTGCGCTGCCTGGCGCTCCACCCGGGCGCGTGGAGCCGGCTCCGTCGTGAGGTCCTGGACTTTTTTGGTACGCAGCAGCAGCCTGTCCGTGAGGTGACGTTCGCGTCGCTCAAGGAGTGCGCGCCGCTGCAGAACGTGCTCAAGGAGACGCTGCGGCTGTACCCGCCCGTGCCCATGAACGCGCGCGAGGCGCTGCGCGACACGGTGCTGCCCGTTGGCGGCGGGCCCGACGGCAACGCGCCGGTTGCCGTGGCGAAGGGGACCGTGGTTAAGTACAGCCCCTACGTCATGCAGCGCCGCGAGGATATCTGGGGCCCCGACGCGCTCGAGTGGAAGCCGGATCGCTGGATCGGACGCCGCGTCGGGTGGGAGTACCTGCCTTTCAATGGGGGCCCGCGTATCTGTATTGGACGTAAGAATCACCCTGTGGTCACCTGCGTATGGAGCTTGCTGAAAATTTGTTGCAGAGCAGTTTGCCTTGACCGAGATCGCCTACGCTGTCGTGCGCATCTTGCAGCACTTCGACGACGTCCAGGGCGGCGACTTCGAGCCCGCTATCTCGACGACGTGGAGCACCGCCTTGTTTCCCAAGCATGGCGTTCCGCTGTCGTTCCACGTTGCTGCGGAGTAGGGGGTTTGTGTGGGTTTCAACATTCGTTTAGTTTTCGTTTGTCACAGCATGGCGGGAGTTGGGTAGATTCGTTTTCTAGCAATTTGAGAGATTTTTTTTTTGAACGAAAGGTAAATGCGTGTGATGACGAAGTTAAAGGAGGAGTATGAAATGAAATGATCGCCATATTAATTTGCATTGTACTTCACGACCATAGCATGAGGACTTTTCAGCTTCTAGACAGAAACATGAAAACTTCAGCTCTTGAGTGAATTTTTATGCATACAATCTCCAAATGCCACGCCAATGGAAATGGAAGAAAGAAAGCGAACAACAACTTTGGTGAATTGAACGGTAGAACGAGATAAGAAGTAATGATGTTCACGGCTTCCAACATAAGTTTATGGAAGAAAAAAAAAAGAAAACTCAAGAAGGAATTCTGAGATGCTGCTGAAGAGGTGAGTTTAGGCAGACGTTTTTTCGACCCCGTCCTTCTTGCGCCTAACACGGAGGGAAAAGCCCATGACGAGACAAATGATGACGGCAATGAACTCCATCACGACAGACATGCACACGTAGATTGCGATGCTACCAGTGATGGAGTTGAAGTCTTGGTCACCACTGAAGTCATAAATCATGGCGTAGAGCAGACGCACGAAGACAAACGGGAAGGAAGCAGCAACGCCGGGCAAGATGGGGCGCTCGCTGGCTTCGATCCGCGACATGCTCATGGCCAGGTAGCCGAGGATAAGCACGTCGAAGACGAAAATAGCCAAGAAGATGGCGACGGCGGCTTTGGACTTGGGGTCCACGGTGGTGAGGCGGTCGGTGGATTTGCTAGCCTGGATACCGCCGACGGTGCCTATAACGAGACCAACTAGCGATAGTAGGTCAAGGGACTTGAATACAAGGCCCGGTAGGCGTGGCTTGGCCATGTAATCGTTCCTGCGGGGCGCCCTGTCAGCAACAAAGGAAAAAAGAAAAGAGGCTAGGGGGCCAAGGTGCTTACGCTCGCGAAAGGAGCCCAAGACACAACAACACGAGAGGGGACAGGCCGACTGACGTGCATACGGCTAGGGCCGTTGCAACACGTTTAGAGGGATTGTGGGAGAAGATGAGCTGACAGATGGCGGCGACTATCCTTAGCAGCGAAAATGCAACCAGAAAGTACCAACTGGCGGATTTCTTGAAGCCATGTTTGAAGCAGAGGAAAGTCGCCGCCCCGCCCGCGGGAATGTAGAAGACGAGTTGGGCAATGGCAATGTCGTCGCGGTCGTTAAGCGTCATGGCGGGCTGCTCTTTGAGATGGTAGCGACAGAGTCTTTCGCAGAGCAAGCAGCGTTTTAGAAGCAGAAACCTCGCACTGGTTACCCAATGCGGACATGAAGTCACAGAGAGATGCCGAGGTTGAAAGCGTTCCACGAAGAAAACTCGCACTGGATACCGGATATGGACGAGGACTCACATAGCCACGCTTCGTCTGAGACTGTGCCACGAAGAAAGAGCCTCGGCTGCACGGTCAGCAGCAGCAACTATTCCTGCAGGGCAAGCTGGGCGGATCGCCATGTTGATCGCTCCGCCAGCAGCCGGCGAGTGCATCCAGCATCGCGCATCTAAATACACAGCAGCATCACGATGAGCAATAAAGTTAAGAGCAACAGACATGTTTCCCCTCCAAGACAACTGGCCAGAACCGTCCCAAGCAGACTTCGCCATAACCGACGCCGGACCTGCCAGCATCCTGTTGCACGAAATGATTAGCTCATCAAAGACTAACGGGGGTCGCGAGATCGACCGCCTCGACAAGCCCCCTGCACGCCAGAAGCCGATGCAGGTCCTCTGCCTGGGCCTTTCCCGCACCGGCACCACCTGTAAGTTGTTGCACCGCCCGGCCCCTAAGATCACCTGATTAACCCGCAGCGCCCAGCAATGGTGCACGCGCTGGAAAGGCTTGGCTACCGCAGCTACCATTTCAACGAGACGGTCGAAATGCAGAGAAAAGGCAAAATGCACCTTCTCTGCTGGCGTGAGGCGCTCGAGGCCAAGCTCTACGGCCGTGGCGCGGCATTTGGCTTGGCCGAGCTTGAGAAGCTTTTGCACGAGTACACGGTAAGCGTCGCCCCAGCCCTTGGCGCCCAGGCGGCGGCGCGGCGCGGAAACCCCACATATGATGGCTGACGGGCATTGCGGCGCAGGCTGTGACGGATGCCCCGTGCGCCAACTTCGTCGACGAGCTCATCGCGGCGTATCCCGACGCCAAGGTCGTCCTGACCACCAGGGACGACGAGCCGTGGCTGCGGTCCATGGAAGCCTCCTACTACGACATCCTAGGCGTTTCAGCATGGCCATTCGTGCGCTGGTTGGACCCTGTAAGTAACTGATCTGTCTCTCGGCTCTTGCTTGATAGCCGCGCTAGCGCAACAGGGATGCTAATCCGCACGTTGCGCACAGCCGGGCCTGGGGGCCCTCTATGACGTCCTCCGCCTAATTCTGGTCGACTGGACGGGCGGGCCCTGGCGCGACCGCGCGGCCCTCCGCGACGGCGCCCGCCGCCACAACGAGCACATCCGCGCCCTGGTGCCGAAAGACCGCCTGCTCGAGTTCCGCGTGCAGCAGGGCTGGGAGCCGCTCTGCGAGTTCCTTGGCAAAGACGTGCCCGACGAGCCGTTCCCGCGCAAGAACGAGGGCAAGCACACGCTGACGAAGCTGCGCGTGGGCATGGCGCTCAAGACGTTGAAGGTGGTGGTGTTGGTGGCGTTTTCGCTGCTGCGCACGGCTGCGCTGCCCACCTTGTTGGTTGGTGCCGCTGCTTTGTTCCTGAGCAGCAGGCGCTAGATGTACCTATTTTTTTCTTTGAAACGCAGGATGGGGATTTGCGCATCGTGTGTTGTGGGGGTGGTTGGGCTTATCGGGTGTTTTTCCGCGTGTTTCGACTGCTATCGTGTGCGTTTTGTGGGGCCAAATATCTCAGACTAACTCATACCCCGAATGGAGATCACTTGCCCTAATTCATTCACCCGTCCGCTTAAATTGGAATCACGCGTATTTGTTAGTATGAAATGCAACCCTTGCACCAAAGTAACAACGCTAGCCGATGATTTGCTCGACGAATTTCCTACCAACTCGTATCCATACTCAGCTCCGTTCAGGACCCAGCATTGGCAAGACAAGACAAGATAAGCCGTCTTAAACTAAACAAGACATCTTGGTAAGACGTATCCCGTCTTGTCGTGTCTTGAAAGCTTGGCAAGCCATTGCGGCGTCTTAGTTAGTAATAATTTGCATAGTATCAATGCAGTAGAGTATTGGCCAGACGCTGCCGAGGGTAGCTCAAACGAATCATTTCCCCGGAATTTGAAATTTCAATACCGAGCTTTAACTCTATCAGCAGTAGATATTTCAAAGTTTCGAAATTATGAATGTTCGGCGACCGAAGATAAAATTCCCCAATCCGGTTAGACGGCAGATGAGTCGCAGGAATCCAGTGACAAGCCACGGATCTAACAGTTTACATAAGTATCAATGCTCTATTCGGACAAGCCACAGCCCTGGGGCCCAATAAGTAGCAATACGTAGCGCCTGCCCTGAGCACCCCATAAGTTCAGCTTGAACCCTCGGTAGCCTAACCCCGAGTCAAGATGCCGCAGCCATTCACCATTTGCTTTGAGGACGCATCTACGAAAAGACAGAGGCAGAACCGCATCGCGCAACGAAAGCACCGTATGTTCAAATCCTCTGGGCTGCCAGTCTGCGACAGGCTAACACGAATCCAGGGAGTCGAGACAGAGCGCGGCAAATGAAAGGCGGCCGGGACGCCCCGGACAACCCAAGTCTTATGCAGCACGATAGCCCTCCACGAAATTACGTGCTCTCCGGCAGCATGCCGCTCGAAACACAACCTCAGACAGCAGCGGAAGGGGTCGATGCCATTGCTGACGCGGCGTCAGGTAAGCGGTCGCAGGGAGAGGCCCCGTCCAGTCTTATATCACTAACCCACGAGCGAACCAGAGCAACCAGCAGTGTTGACACCATCGAGCGATCCATTCGGCCCGGTCTGCGCAAACCCGGGGGCAGTGCAGTACGGCGGCGTGCATGCCGACTGGTTTCCGCAGACATCATCATACATGCAGCTCGATCAGCAGCATCCTCCGTCCGGCGCCGCGGCCCCGTACGACGACAACACCTACATACTACCATACTCACTCTCCGTCGAGCCAGCAGCGGCGGCCCCCGCGTTGCAGCAGCTAGGCCACCGCCAGTCCGTCGAAGAGCGCATGGAGGCGCTGGTCGAGTTCTCGCGCAGCATGGGCTTCGCGACGTTCGACGACGCCGTCACGACGTACTACACGGCACAATTCAAAGCACGGACGCGCATCGAGATGGAGCAGCGCTGCAGCCGCAGCCGCCAGCTGCCCGGCGTGCTGGCCCTGCTCACGGCCAGCGCGCAGCGCTGGACGAGCCTGCAGTCGCACGCCTACCGCTGCGAGATTGTCAAGGCGGCCGAGCATATATATGCTGATGAGATGGCTCGCCTGGAGGGCCTGATCGGCCCGCTGCAGATGCACGGAGGCGGGACGGGCCTTGCGGCACTGCGTAACTGCCCGGATGAGCTGCAGGGGATACTGGAAGACCACGTAAGAAAAGCCGCGGCCCGACGGCTCCTCCCACTACGGATTAAAGTTTAGTGTTTTTGCTGATCGTGCATTAGGCGCCGAATTTGTGGCTGTTGCTGGTGGAGCTGGCTAAGTCGAGGACCCTGGAGAGCAACTGCACCGTGCTTAGCATTGCTGCGTCATTGCTGAATCTACGGCTGCTACAGCGGGATACAGGTACTAAGAGCTGTAGTAGGTGAAACTACGAATCGGAAAGCGGATGGAGCGGGAAAAGGGAGTATATAGCTGTCGGAATGAGTGGAGGGGTGATTAAATGGTTTGGCGACTCTGACATATACGAATTCAATGCATTTAGAATCAAGTTAATAGAGCAATCAATGGGCTTCAACGATCAATATGATTTTTTGTCACATGATTCTAGGGATGACGCGCATGCGGTGGGCGCGGGAGCACCCGGGACCGTTGCGGCGCCGCCGAGGCCGGGCGCTACGTTTAATGCAACGTCAAGCATATCTGCAGGCACTTCCGCACGCGGCTTGACATTATTCTGAGACTTCCATTATGCAGTGTTGTCTCTTGTGGGTTTCTGAGCCCTGCATGAGTTTGCGCTGGCAGAAGGCGCTGGCATGACAGGGGCCTGAGTAAAATGGGCCGCTCATCCTCCCGCCGCAGCCAGCCAATAGCATGCCTATCTTCAGCGTGCGTCACCCATGCACCGTCAGCATCGTCTAGCTGCATTCAGAAGCCGAGGATCGTGCCGGATGCGGAATACAGTGCGAGCTGTGACCACATCCAACAATGCGACCGTCTCGCAGCTGCTCCGCCGTGTTGCTGCCTGGCGCATCTTCCGCTCAGCCACCAGCCACCTGCGTGTCTGACCCTAAGAACCTCGGCTGGCCCCTTTGTCTCCACGATGATAATACTTCCCTAATCCTCCGCGCTAGACGACTCCCTAAGCAGCAGCCATGGGTTCTTTCACTGAGCGCGAGTGCCCCAAGCCCATATCGCGCGTCCCCGCGAAAGACCTGTCAATTGGCATCACCCTGCACGAGCTCCTCATCTACATTGCCGCACCCTGCACAGTTATTACTGGATTCTTTTCCCTCGTGCTGGTCTTCAAACACCTCTGCCGCTACACAAAACCAACTGAGCAGCGTCAGATTGTTCGCCTGATCATCACCCCTGCCATCTTCGCTATCTTTTCTCTTCTTGCCCTCATCTTCTACGACGAAAATGAGTACATTACCCCACTCCCGGACCTCTACGAAGCCTTCGCCCTAGCCTGCTTGTTCATCCTCTTCACCCATTACGCCCAGGAACCGACCACGATCCACCACAATGGAGACGTCGCGACGACAAAAAACCTCGACTCTGGACACGTACAGGGCCTTCAAAAGGCCTGGGTTGCTGTCTTCCAGTACCCCGTCGTCAAGACCATTCTCACCATCGCCACCGAGGCCTCAATTGCCACTGGAAAATACTGCGCCAGCTCGCGCAGCGTTCACTTCGCGCACATCTGGGTACGCACCGTCGCCATCCGCCAACTAATCGACGCTAATGTCTCCAGATCGTCGTCATCGGCGACATCTCCCTGGTCGTCTGCTTCCTCGCCATCCTAGAATTCTACAAGACGCAAAAGGCCCACATGACCGTGCACAAGCCGCTCCTCAAGCTCCTCTCCTTCAAACTCATCGTCTTCATCATCTTCGTCCAGAACCTCGTCTTCAACTTCATCAGCATCCCCGACGGGCTCAGCGCCGACGACACCGTCGCGCCCCGCGACATCAAGTACGGCCTGCCGGCTTTCCTTGTCTGCGTCGAGATGGTCTTCTTCTCGCTCTTCTTCTTCTTCAGCTTCGGCAGCCGCATCTACCACCCCTCCAAGCGCCTCCCCGAGCCTCGCGAGAACTTCCTTGTCGCTCTCTTCCACGTCCTCAATCCTGCTGATGTGATAAGAGATATCGCGAAAATGTTTTCAATGGCCTTGTCGGGTCAGAAGAACAAGTCTTCAGGGTTTGGGGGGTCGTCCTCGTCTCGCCACGGCGGTGGCCACCGGTCGTCGAGACACGGCCATCAGCCGCGTTATGAACATCGCTCGGGTCATGGACATCGCATGCGCCAGTACGAAGCCCCGCGCTATTAGAACCGCGTGAGGCGCTCGTGTGCACACGCGCATTGCGAGCCTGCTTCGCCATCTGCTTGGTAAGGCTCCGTGCCAGTATGTCAATCACGTTTCTAATTCGTTGAACAGGGTAGCGAGAGTGAATAAAACATTTCTGCTCTCATTGAGCAGCAAATAAGCTGAATTATATGAGTTATGGTTGAATGAATCATGTGCCGAGTGGCGTGCTCGGTTTTGGGGTTGAAAGGAGGAACGATGATGCAGACCACCAGTTTGACGATTTCCCTCCTGCGTACTTAGCGCCCTCGTTGAGTTTCTTTATCGTTAGAGGATTAGGCTCTTCTTTCAAATTATACCACTGTTGTTTGCTGTTCTTGCTCAACCTCGAACTCTTGATCCACAGCGGGTAGCTCTTATGCTAGCAATTTTTTGTTCGTTGTTGACTTGAATTGTTGCATTGCTGTGGAGTCGTGATGCAAAATAGTGCGCGTATGAGGAACAAGTAGGTTCATCAGTAGTTTGACCGCTGAGGGGTTTTTGGTTGGTAGAGCAAATAAGCATTCTAGGCATTGAAGCTTGGCTCTTGTCCCACGTAATGATGCAATTGTCCTCCAGTATTACTCATACAATTTCCTACCTCTTTGAGCCGACGACCTCCTTTTTCCAGGATATTCTTGCGGCGCTTCCACTGGCAACGCCTAAACCAAAGTGTTTCACGATTATTTTTTTTTTTGTCTATGTTGTTGATGGGGAAGACCAACCTCAATTTTTTTTTCGTAAAAAAAAAAACCTGAACCATCGCTAACAAACCAAACCCTTAAACTGTGCGGGTCAATTTTTTCTCAAAATAATATTGAACTAAAGCAGTACAACACCGTACTGATTCTAGTACTTGCTGGTGGCCATGATATTGTATTACGAAAAATCACTTATTTTTTACCATAATAGACATCTTTAAGCCTGCACGTTTCTATAGCAATAAAACAAAAATTATTTTTGATTTCGTCAAAGTTCTACTAAGGTTTCATATGATAAATTCTGGTGGAGAGTTGAGTTTGGGGGCTCTCACGAAAAAAAAAAAAAAAAGAGAGAGTCGGGTTCGGCAATTACTTTTTGCTAAAGTCCGTAGATTAGGATTCCTCTCGGGCTTGCCCCACTGTAGATACTCGACGCCAGGCAGCAAGCCGAGACAGAACTGCCGACCTGTCAGCGATCCTGACGGTGCAGCATCCCACTTTTGCGCCGCACAACACCCGACAAGGCGGAGCTTCAGCCCCCATGTTTAAAAATAGAGCACGAACATATGCGGGGTCACCACAACTTCAAGAAAGCGTAAAAAGTACGGAAGTTGTCTCTTCTATACCATACCTACTTAGGTTACGAAGGTTAGGATTCTATTGTGCCTGAACAGGATCTCTCCTCAGCGAAGCCGAAGAGGAGTGCCGAGTCTGCAACGACGTAGCGGGGCTGGGGATTGCGGTGTGAGACTTGGGGGTTTGGGGGCGCTTTAGGTGGATCTTCCAGCTCCTATTGGTCGAATCGGAAGGAAGCATCTGGCGTCGCATTCCTGAATCCTCGGCACTATTCTTGTCGTTGCTTATCCTCGTAGCCGTACTCGCTAACTGTGCTTTCTGGCGGCTGCGGTTGCCGTTTCGGGTATCTTGGGATCGTCGCTCTTGGCTTCGCCCTCTTACTAATCGTCGTTTGCAATAGCCTCAGATGTCACGCCCTTCAGACATTCCTTCTCAGACTGAATCCTGATGTAGCGTCCTGTCTTTGGAATTTTTGGGCCTCTTTCTTCGCCTGGCTCAGCCGGGTCCCTTGCATTGTGCATTTGAATCTTTATCGCCGGTGATGGCGTTTGCATGAAAACTGGATCTGAGAAAACTTGCAGAGCTCTGTCTCTGCCCAAATGACTGTGACTTTTTCCTAGACCTGAAAAGCATCATCAAATAGAAAAAGGTAGAAAGGGAGAGGGATAATTAACAAACTCAACCTCGTCCGTAACAAAAGATCCAAATCAAACTCTTAACTAAGCTTGCCTCCTTTATAGTGCTGTAAAAATTCAACGAAATTAAAATACTAGCAGTTTTCCATCTTGAAACTGCCAGACAGGTGTGTAAATGTTTATTATAAGTAAAAAATAAATTTTTTCATATGACAACGTGGACTTACATGAGCTAAGGGTTATATTTTAGCCACGAAGAGTAGATTTGGATCTTTTGTCGCGAAAGTGGTTTGGTTCAGCAATTTCTCCAAAGGAAAAGCCCTTTCGAAGTGAAGCCAAGATCGGTGGATACCGCGGATGCCAGGGAGCGAGCATCGCTCTGTCTATTCTGCTTCGCCGCTGGAGTTAGAAGGCTCCCGGTGATCAGAGATCTCGATGACTCGCGACCTCATGTTCCAAAAGGAGGCGAATGGAGTTGATGCCTGTCGTTTCTTCGGCGTTGTCGGTTTAGCCTGTTCGTAGCCATCCCCGCAGCCGCCCACCCATCTGTTCTCCGTATTCACAGCTGTGTTTGCAATCCCTTTCTCAAAAATAATGTAATAATTAACAGGACGAAACTATCCAGCTCCACGCGAGAAACTGAAGCGAAACGTGAAGCGTGGATATTTTGCCCCGCAATCCACGCGTCGATCATTTTAAGGCAACTGAAGTATTTATAGCATAGTCAAACACCCATTTTGTATATTCCCAGCCTATTACAGTAGGTGGTGTTTCCAGCCGATTTTGTAAGCGGATTGGGCGAGAGGCTGAAAGGAGCTCTGGAGTTCGGGTCGCAGGAACCGAGAAGTCGACACAATAGGACGCCTTACCGGCTGGGCAATGTTCCGCCCCCCGGAAAGGCCAGTGGTGAAACAAGCTGCATCAACTAGAACAGTGGCGTCACTACTTGCTTCAATAACCTTACCGGCTATCACCGGGATCGACTTGGCTTTCTCGACAGCGAAATCCTTACCTGACTCGTTTTCATCAAAATACGAGTTTATGCACAATCAAGCCAATCATGTCGAATGCGTGCCGAAACAGTTGCGAGACCAGGCATCCACTCTTTCCCTCCGCAGTACACTCGTCAGAATAAAAGAGGTGGCATTCAGGCAGCCTGAACACGCTGCACCTCCGAATCACTCTTTTTCCCACTTAGTCGCTCTTTTGCAGGAATTCTGCTCTCACTAAAGTATGCGGGGCCCGACGGTTTTTCTGGCCTGTGCCTTGTCATCGTCCCTCCTTGCCGTGGCTGCTCCGTTGGAGGTTCGTCAAGACTCAAATGATTCGTCATGTACTGCCGAAACCTTGTCGCCCGACACATGGAATAATCTCGACATTGACACATTCATGAACGACTGGGCTGCACAAAATGTCACCCCGGCAGCTTCAAACAATATTCAGGCGCTTGCCAGCTCTTTTGGAGCGCCCAACTTCTTCTGGTCCGCTCGCTCGGCTTGGCTTCCCCTCAATTATGCTAACAAGCATTAGTGGTCTTGATAACTTTTGCAATGCCGGCCAGCCGTGCCTTCCGATCACGCTCCCTGCTTGGTAAGTCTTCATCCTCAGCACAAAGCACCAGACTAACAGTAATGCAGGTACCTCATGGTCGCTATCCAGAACTGGAACAGCTACATGAACTCGCTAAACACAGCCATCACCTTTGCATCGAGCATCCTCAGCATGAAGCTCCCCAGCATCGTATCCGACTTCTACCCCGACCCGGACGACAACGTCACACCCCTGCAGAACATGGTGCGCATGTTCAGCACAGTGCTCAGCATTGTGCCCTTCACCGGTCCCGTCAGCACGGCGGCCGGAGCAGCCTCGACCGGCCTATCCTTCCTCGCCGGCCAGCTGCACGCCCCCGAGCCGACCGACAAGTTCATGGCCTGGTCCAACGTCGGCAACTCGCTATCCGAGGTAGTCCAGCTATACCAGCAAGCCGTGTCGGACTCGATCCAAGCCACCATCGACGCGCAGCTCAACGACACTAACGGCATCAACTCCGTCGTCTCGGGCGGCCGCTTCCTCGGCGTGAGCCAGAACTTCACGCAGGCGGACCTGCAGGACCAGGTGACGAGCGTCATCGAGACGTTCGCCATCGGGCTGACGCTGCAGGCGAAGAAGGTCTTCATCTACCGCGACTCGTACAGCGGCGACAGCGAGTGCCGCACGCCCTACCTCGGCGGCTGGACCGAGTACTGCGTCATCGACGCCGGCGGCGGCGGCGCCGTCTACTACATGCTGCTCGCCATCGATAGCCACGGCAACGCAGACCCCCAGCTCGACGCCGCGGACCTCATGGTCAACAAGTACGGCCTCGTGCAGTCGCAGTTCCTCGAGATCCCGACGCACTGCTTCGATCAGAATAATAAGACGCAGTTGGCTTTCCCGTTCCAAGGCGACGCCCTGCCGCTGAGCGCTTGGGATCCGTGCGTCTTTAACTTGCAGGTTTGCGACGCCCCGAACCATGATGTGTATGATAAGGGTATTTCGGATATTTGCAGGGATCAGGGCCTTGATATTTAAAAGGTCTCACAGTTTTACGGCTAGATTCTAAGACGTATGTAAGGAATGGTTTATAAGCGTTGAAAATGTCCCCATAAATGTGCAGATTTGAAATGTTTCATAGAGGTAGTCGGTGCATAAGTATATAGGGTATTTGTGAGCACTGCGTCATCAGTGCAGTAATCTATTCTGTCAAATAAAAATTTTAAACGTTAATTTATAGCTAAGCTCGGGGTATTAAAATGAAGTAAGTGCACTTGAGTCTGGAAATCTCGATAAATGCCATCAGTGAGAAGGCTTGAGGTGATGCATATACACACAGCCGGCCCGTCATATGTTTTGACTGTAGGCAGAGAACATCCATGGCTATTTCGTCTCACAGAAGCTGTTCTTAAGAGAACATGAGCATGCTTGGAGGACTTCGGGATTATGAGTATCTACGCCGAGACTACTGCCGAATTGGGAAAAGCGGCACGGCGTATCCGTCCACCGTCGCCGCTCTAGCAAAACCTACAAGCCGAGGCCACTCAAGCTCGGGGATCTCCTCTTGTTTTCCCGTCGTCAGTCACTGAAACAGCCGCATACCCACACTGCGTGACAATATGCCGACAATACCTAAGGCTTCAGGCACGGAAGCTGAGGCTCCAAGCACCGAGGGTGAGACTCCAAACACCGAGAGTGTGTCGCGGCAGGGCCGCCGTGCCGGGCCAGGGAGCAAGTCGATTGCGTGAGACTATCCTCCATCAGCATTAGCAAATTCTCAAGCTCGGCCAACTGACAGCAGTACGCAGTTGCCAGCGTTGCCATGCGAGAAAAGTCAAGTGCTCTGGGGGATTGCCTTGCCAAAACTGCCGGCAAGCTCACCGAGAGCCTGAATGCTCATATCCTCAGCGGAACAGAAAAGTGAAGGTTGCACAGAGGTCGCAAAATGATGCCTGTGTCTAGTGCAACGTAATGTAGGCTGACAATTGGCAGGTACATTGATGGATTACTCGAGGAGATTGAGCGGCTCAAGCGCCAAAATGCCCCCGTCACACCGCAAAGCCATGCAACGGCCCCAAGCCTCGTCCCCGAGACGGTGCTGCCACCTGGAACAACTGACCACGATGGCGTTGCATTAAATCCAATGCTCAACGCCAAGCCATGGTTTGACAGTGTTAATGTGTTCCGCACCCCAATCCTCATTGGGGAAGCAGCCGACAACGCATTTGCCACCCGATTCCGCCAAGCCATCTCCGACCCTCAAGCTCCTGAGCCTACGCACCTGCTACGGATCAACTACATTACCGATGAACCGCTGATGAATCTGGCAGGGTTCGAGGTTGCGTGGCCCAGCCCGTCGCGGGCGAGGTTCTTAATCGGAGCCGCTCTGAATTACGTCAGCCGTTGTTATTGCCTTGTTCGCCGCAGTTCGGTCATGGAGGACCTGGAACAGAGTATCCGTGATCCAATGTGGGGTAACCCTCTACTCCACTGCAAGTTCTGGGCCTTGTTCGCGGTCGGCGAGCTGTGCTCGACAAGGTCTGTCGGAACCCAGGGATTCCCCGGTATTGCCTTCTTTTCACAGGCGTTGAAAGTGCTCGGTCTTCTTGATGAACTCCCGGGACTGGATTCCATTGAACTTCTCCTCCTCATCGTAAGAGACTCCTCTGACTGAAATTGTATTTTTGTTAACAGCTCTTTCCCAGTCCTTCTACTCCATGGCTCTGCACCGGAGATACAGCGCTTATATCCTAGCAGGAACAGCCATGCGCTCGGCCATCGTGGCCGGCCTCCATCTGAACGTCCCAGAATCCCAACTCCCTGACCCGGGCATTCGAGAGCACCGGAAACGGCTGTTTTGGACCGCCTACATCTTCGACCGGATGTGGGCGTCCAAGTTGGGTCATCCACCCGCAATACAAGATGACGATATCGGAGTAGACTTACCCTCAGAACCGCCAGTCGGCAGTGAATCTTCCAAAGACTTCTCTGACTCAGCTTACCATGTTGCCAATATCAGACTAACAAGCCTACTCACAAAGGTCGTCCGCTCCGTCTACAGCCTGCGCAAACAAACCCAAGGCGAGAATCTCTCAACCCGCGTCCACCAATCCCTGAAAGATCTCCAATCCTGGGTCGAATCGCTCCCACCACAGCTCCAGATCGACCACTCGTCCGACGTAACCCACGACCTAAAAACAATCTCACTCCACCTCGCCTTCAACCAGGTCCGCCCCCACCCCCCGCTCCTCCCCGCCCGCCCCCAACTAACTAACCAACCCACCCACCCAGTGCGTCATCCTAGCCACCCGCCCCGTCCTCCTCCACACCCTCCGCTCGCACATCGCCGACCTGCGCTCATCATCCGCTCCCCCCGCCCCACCCACCGCCTCGCCGCTCTCCGAAGCATCCATCCGCTGCGCGCGGCACTCGTTCCGCCTCCTCACGCAGTCCTGGATCGCCGGCTCATTCGCGACCTTCGACTGCCACTTCACGCAGCACCTCTTTTCCGCACTCACCGTCCTCGCCATCTCCAGCTTGTTAGATACGAAGGATAGCAGTAGCGACCGCGACGCCTTTGAGGAGGCGGCAAGGCTGCTCGACCAGCTGCGCGCGGCGGGGAGCTGTGTGGCGCAGGAGTATGGGAATCATGTTGAGGCGATGAGGGGGGCGGTGGGGGCGTATGTTAAGAGGACGAGGGGGGCGGGGGCGGGGGCCGAGGCGGTGGTGCAGCAGCAAGAGGCTGTGGTGGTGAGTGGTGATGGAAGGACGGCGACGATGACGGAGACGGTGGGAATGACGTTGGCGGCGGAGCCGTCGTTGAGGGAGTTGTTGGAGCAGCCGTTTATTGATTTGCAGTTTTTGGAGGATGCGGTGGATTATGAGGGGTTGTATTGGCCGGATCTGAGTGCCGGGACTTGAAAAGCTTGTCGATGTGGTTGTTGATGTTGGGTTGTAAAATCAAATTTGTGCTTGACTTTGATCAGAAGCTTTGTGATAGCGAAAACGATACGAGGACGTTGAAGGAGAACGAAAACCAGAAAATACAAATATCCCCAATGCTAACTCCAGAATTATCTAGGACTATCCTGTTCCCGGATCCGATGAACCGTCAAGGAAATATTCAAAGCTGAATTTGATGAGCTAGCACCTCTGGGATCGCTGCGTCGAATTCTCAAATGACACAGTATCGGAGGAGGCCGCGGAAAGCTTTTGGCAGAACGGGCTTCGTTTTCGAAGAGTCTCCCCATAAACGATAAACACAAACGGGACGCTACTCATGAGGAGCGCAACGAAGCCTAAGAGTGAACACGCCCACTGTATACCCAGCCGCGTATACATGGGGGCTGCAGCGAAGGGAAGGCAGACGGCCGCGAGGGATCTAGTGGTGCTTGCAGCGGCATTGGCCGATGCTGAGAACGTTTTATATGCGTCACTGAGGTAGTTCAGCATGGCCATGAAAATGAGAAGATAGCCCGCTCCGAAGCAGAATCCCGACATGATTGGCACGGCTGGATGAATTGACGGGATAGATGTCCAGCCTAACCAGAAGAGGGCAACGACGACACTAGAATTTTTTGGGTCAATATTGTAGAGAGGTTGAGGTAGGAGCGGTACACTTACCCAGGCCCTCCTATGCAGGCGAGTGGTAGGCGGCGGTATTCGTCGTCAAATGTCCATAAGGCTCCCGTGCTTTTGAACTTGGCATACCTCGCTTCATAGCAGAAGAATATACCGAGAGCGGCTACGCAGCCTGCCGCCACTTTGAATGGTACTTCGCGTTAGACTTGGAAAGTATCAATAGTAAATGAGATGAGAAACTTTGTACCAACCTGGTAGGAATGCGAGACCACTGGTGCTTGGGGACATCCCATAGACGCCTTGAGTACAAATTAGCGTCATACGCAATCAACAGCAGATACGAATTACTTACCATGAAAAATTATAGGATATGCCTGGAAAAATAGATAAAGGATTGAGTAAACGAGGGCAAGATAAAGCGAGGTGAATAGGACCACGGGCTCTTGAAACATCATGCTGAACGGCCTTGCAAAGATGACCTTTATCTCTGTTGTCAATCGATGATGGTATTTACTCTGAGGCTCCATCGTTAGGGAATCTTCCGCCCTGGTGGATGCCTGAAATTGTCTCCGCAGGACTGGAGCAAAGGTTTCGGGAAGAAGCAGAACAAGCGGCAGCCCTACGCCCCCAATGGCCAAACCAATCCAGAAGCTCCATCTCCAGGAAAGCTTCTCCACAAGCCCAGAAATTATGGGGCCGATCGGTGGACCCAATGATGCAGCTAAGAGGAACGCTGCCATGGCCTTGCCCCGTTCTTCATGATTGTCGTAAATGTCTGCGAATAAACCGCCGACGACGGCGTTCGGGGCAGCAGCAACAAGGCCGGCAAGGAATCGAAAGAGCAAGAGCAGGCTAAAGTGGTTGCTGAGTGCGCAGGCCATGGTGAAAATCAGATAGCTGATGTACGTGGCGATAAGTACCGGCCGACGACCGATATGTTCGCTCAAGGGACCGACCATGGGCGGCCCGATGGTGTACCCGAGCATGTACAACGAATTGAGACAGACAAGGTATGAGGCACTGTGGATTGAAAAGTCCCTTTGTATGGCACCGACAGCCCCAGATGGGAGCGATGAGCCAAGGTTGCTGTTCCATGAAATCCATATGCCCGTCCATACAATTTGGCACTTTTGACGCTGTCAAGGCGAGTCAGCGTGTGATATGCTTGTTACAAGATAGACCAGTCGAGCTTACCTTGGACAACAAGGGAGGAGCATTAAGCTCTTCATGTGGCAGTGCACTGCTTGATTGAGCATGCACATGATCAAGGGAAGCCATGAGTGCCAAGGATGAATTGCAACAGAGACGGTCTTCGCCTGGGCCGTCATCCAGGGAGTGCTGGAAACGAATTTTACTTCTGCTCCATAGAACACTTTCTGAATTTTTGCCGATGGTCCTGGCGTTGGGAGACGGCGTTTGCGTAGCTTCGGCCTTGAACTGTAGAGTTGGCCGAGACGTGCTCTCGGCGAAAAGCATCAACTCGCCGCACAATGACTTGGCTCTTCACTTTCAAGCCATCAGTTCAACGCAGAGATAAATTTTATATTGGAAACAAGCCCTGTCACTATTTAACCTGTAAATCCTCCCGGCACCTGATGGCCGATATCACCATCTCCAATCACCCCGGTTCCCTGCAGGCCACAGAGCCAGAAATCATCACTCTTACCGCCCCCAATGGCTTCCTCCAGCCCCCCAACACTCGCAAACGGTCCTCCTCCACCACTCAGCAACAACCTCACCCCCGCTCCCCTCAATGCCTCCCACCTCACCCACACCCTCACGCCCCACCCTCGCCCCGTCCCCCCTGCCTCCACCATCGCCTCCTCCCCCACATCCATCTGCACCGACCACATGATCCTCGCCTCCTGGAACCACACAACCGGCTGGTCCGCCCCAGCCCTCCAACCCCACGCCCCGCTCAGCCTGCCCCCCACCGCCTCCTGCCTGCACTACGCCACCACCTGCTTCGAAGGCCTCAAAGCCTACCGCGGCGACAACGACGGCCGCCTGCGCCTGTTCCGCCTTTCCCGCAACTGCGCGCGCCTGGGCCGTTCCGCCGCCCGCGTGTCGCTGCCGGCGCCCGACCCCGTCCAACTCGCTCAGCTCGTGCGTGCACTGCTGGCCGTCGACGCGCCGCGCTGGCTGCCCGCAGACCAGGCAGGCAGGGACCGCTTCCTCTACGTGCGGCCGACGCTGGTGGGGACGCAGGCGCAGCTCGGCGTGCAGCGGCCGACGGAAGCCCTTCTCTTCATCGTCGCGTCGTACATGCCGGCGCTAGACAGTCCCTCCGGCGGCGGCCTGCGCCTGCAGACGTCGCCGGCCGACGCCATCCGCGCGTGGCCGGGCGGCTTCGGGCACGCGAAAGTAGGCGCGAACTACGGACCCGCGGTGGCTGCGACGCAGGAGGCGGCGGCGGCGGGGTTCGGGCAGGTGTTGTGGTTGTATGGGGAGGAGGAGGGTGGCTGGTGCACGGAGGCGGGAGGCAGTAATTTTTTCGTCGTGTGGAGGCGGAAGGGGGATGGGAAGACGGTGGAGGTGGTTACAGCGCCGTTGGGGGATGGGTTGATTTTGGATGGGGTGACGAGGGGGAGTTGTTTGGAGTTGGTGAGGGAGAGGATGGGCGGGCGGGTGGAGGTTGTGGAGAGGAGGTTTGGGATTGGGGAGGTGGTGGAGGCGGGGGAGGAGGGGAGGTTGTTGGAGTGTTTTGTTGCGGGGACGGCGGTAAGTGAGTCTCGAGCGGAGGTGGGGATGGTTGCTAATTGGTTGCAGTGGTTTATTTGTGCGGTTTCGCAGATTCGGCATCGTGGTCGGGATACTCATATCGACATGGGACCGCACGGCAATGGCGGTGAGATTACGACTAAGATT
This sequence comes from Lasiodiplodia sp. KE8368, assembly GCA_023087525.1. Taxonomy (NCBI): domain Eukaryota; kingdom Fungi; phylum Ascomycota; class Dothideomycetes; order Botryosphaeriales; family Botryosphaeriaceae; genus Lasiodiplodia; species Lasiodiplodia sp. KE8368. The sequence continues at coordinate 218,177 of JAJMYN010000023.1, forward strand.
AAGGGCTGGCTCAGTGATATAATGTACGGGCGGGTTGAACATGAGTGGGCTGAATTGGTACCTGAGGCTGTGAAGCAAGAACAGTAGACTTGTATCATTTACACTCAGATTTGAGCAATAGATTGCACTGATTAGATCAGTGCATCAAAAAAACGATTTCTTCTGTTCAGTACATAGCCCCGCCTTTTTGATTCTTAGTCTAACGCCATTCGGTAATTTTCCGTTGGCTGCTGTACCATTACCCCGAATGGAGAGCCACTGTCGTGAAGACCTGTACGCCTGGCCTGGCGTCTTTGACTCACCTGTCAGTTCTATTTTGTTCTCTAAGTCTATACAAGACGTGTCTATCATTTTCCCCCATACTACTGGTCGGCTCACTGTAACGGAATTCTGAATTATCTTTTGAACAGGGGCTGTAGTTGTTGAAACGCCCACAACTATCGATATCTCACGGTGTCCCATCACTCTCGCCCTCAACTTCCAGCTTTTCCTCAATCGTCGCCTCCTTCATAAACGGACTCCGAGCCCTGATGCTCCTCCCCCAAATGATGAGCACAATAGGCATGAACGACAACAGCAAAGACAAGAACCCCAGCAAAGTGCTCGCCCAGTGATACCCCAAATCCGTATACAAGCTCTGCGCCGCCAACGGCAGGAATCCCGCGCAAAAGTTCTCCCCCAACGCCACCGCCGCCATCGCACTGCCCGCAAACCTCGCATACGCATCGACCGCGTAATCCGCGAACGCGATAATCACCACCGTATTACCCGCCCCGATCATCGCGAGCCCGATGGCCGCCGCGATCCAGGGCAATTGAGCATACGCCGTCCACCCGTACACAAACATGCCGCCCGTCATGAACAAGAACCCCGCCGGCACGCTCACATACAACCGCGCCTCCGGAATCGGGGTCCCCGGCACCTCAGTATTCCGCTTCGCCGACGCAAAGTACAACCGCGCCGACAACAGCGCGCCAGGCAAGCCCAGCAGCTCGCCCACCACGATGGCCGCCTGCACGTACCCGGCCTGCACCGCGTCCCAGCCATACAACCCGGCAAAGACCTGCTCGACGGACTGCGTAAAGAGATAGACATTCCCGATAATCAGCGCCGCCGCGAACGTCACGACCATGACCACCGGCTCCGTGAACAGCATGACCAGCGGCCTCTTCAAGCTCGTCGCCACCAGCTCCGGCAGCGGCGTGTGGTTCAGCTCCAAGCGACTGTACACGTTCTCGCCCTTCCGCCGCAGCCGCGCGGCGCGCTGCGCCAGCAACACGTCGCCCCTGTTCTCGGGCAGCAGCAGCAGGTACAGCGGGAAGAAGACGGCGTACCAGATGAGCTGGCAGTAGAAGATCCAGCGCCAGGAGGGGAGCCGCGCGAAGATGGCGGCGCCGATGACGGGGCCGGTGCTGCTGCCGGCTAGGTACAGCACGATCCAGAGGGTCATTGGAATAGTACGCGCGTGGTCCCCGGCCCAGATGTTGCCGATGACGGAGGACGTGCTGTTGGCCAGGATGGCGACGCAGCCGCCGCTGAAGAAGCGCGTGACGACGAGCGTGGCGAAGTTGCGGGCGAGGGCCTGCGGGATTAGGGAGAGGATGAGGACGAAGTAGGTGGCGAGGAAGACGCGGCGCAGCCCGAAGTCTTCCATTAGAGGGAGGACGACGAACGAGCACAGCGCGCCGCCGACGGCCCAGGATGTGACGGGCCAGTAGGAGTGCGGGAAGGTGGCGTCGCTGATGGAGAATGCCTCGTTGATGGCTTCGTGGGCGACGGTCATGATGGTGCCGTTGAGCATGGTCGTGAAGGTGGCGAAGAGGGCGACGGCTGTGATGACGGTTTTCTTGGACGTCGGCCAGTTGTATGGGTTCTCTGGGTCGGAGGGGCCGGTCCAGTCGAGGATTTGTGTGTCGGCGTCATAGTCTGGGGGTTTGGTTAGTTCATGGTGCGGTGGGCTTTTCCTTGGGGTGGCGTACTTGGATCTTCAGCAGCCTTTGGAACAGCGACTTCACCCTGCTGGATGTGTGCCATGGAGACGAAAGTGATTCGAGGCTCTGGGGAACTTGGCGCCGAGAGAACCCATGGGGAAGAAGGTCAAATAAAAGCTTGGGGTGAAGGCTTCGGTAAGCTCGATCATCAGGAGAAAAGGCAGTTTAGTGGGTCCGTGGCCTGTTCGGCATGCGAGTTTTTTGTATACAGCAATTGTGGCGAGCCGGAGGATGCAAGACGAGTGGTGTTGGGGCCAGGCTATGACTAAGCGAAACGTTCAAATATTCCGTAATGGCCGCATTATTTTGCCCTTTCGGGCCATTTCGGTGGAGAAAATTACATCCCGCCAATCAAAACCGCCGGACACGCCATTGTGGTATGACAGCACGAAAGGCTCTCATGTATTGATGCCTTGTAGGGAAACGTAAGGGCCGTCGTCTGTGCTCTCTCTGATTGGTGCATTGAGTTACCGCTCCGGTTGGTAGGCTTGCCGTGTCCGCTGCAAACCCCCGCCGGCGCTCTTCACTTTATTTCAACACACATCCAGGTCCAATTCGTGATCCATTTTCAAGTGTAATCCGGCCGCCGCCCCTCAGCTCTCAATTCACGCCAAAACGCGGAAAACAGGATACTCGTCTCCCGCCTCGACCGGAATAATGTTGAAGGCGGCAAACGAATCAATGTTCTCGGGCTCGAGGGCGACAAACGCCAAGGCAGCATTCCTCTGCTTCGCACTTACCCTGAAACTTCCAGCCGGCAGCTCAATTTCCTTCTCGAACGCCTCCGTGGTCAATTCCGCCCGAACGACACCTTCGTAGTACGACTTTTCAAGGACCGCCGAAGTCACGTTGAGAACCTCGACCGTCCCCGTAAAGCCTTCCGCCAGCTCTTCGACCTCTAGGCCGAAAACCTCCAGGCGAGCAACGACGTCGGCCCAAGACCGAGGAATGAGGTACGCCTCAGGGCGCGTGCGGGTAAGGTTAGCCGTCGTCGGCGTGGCCCTGCAGAAAGAAAGTCAGCATCCCGCCCCCGCCACGCACACACAACAAAACTTACGAAGAAAACTTAACCGGCTGCTGCACAATCACGCCATCACTCGCCCGAATCATCTCAAACGTGCTATCCTCCGCCACCGTATAATCCGTCACCACAATATCGCCCTCCCCATCCTCCAACCGCCTGACACCCCCCTCCACCGCCTCCACCACCTCCGCCGCGTACTCCGCCGCCGTCCGCACAATCGCCTCCGCCATCGCCAGCCCCGTCGCCGTGCGCCTAGCAAAGTGCTGATCCGCAATCCCGATGCCGCGCATCTCGCACAGGAACACGACCGCCTGCGTCAACCCCATCGCGTTCCGTCCAATCTTCGCATCGCTGCCCGCCTCGTCCAACGCAAGCACCCCGCTCCCCGAACCGCTCGTCACGTACGGCGCCCACCGGAAGCCTTGCGCTTCCAGCTCGGCCGCGATGGCGGGCGCGAACACGTCTTCCGACAGCGTCCGGATGGCCGCGTCGATGTTCAGGTTCTTCGCGGCGCTGAACAGCGCGTCAGCCGCCCACACCAGGTCGCTGCCCTCGGAGCCGTTGTACCGCCGCGTCGCCGTAAACTCGTGCATGTCGGCCGCGACGTGCGGCGCGAAGCGCGTGTAGAGGCGCTTGATGTCGCGGGTTTGCTGGCGCGCGAGTTTGACGTGGTCGCGGTTGGGGTCGTAGTTGGTGGCCAGAGTGCGCTGGAAGTAGGCGACGCCGTCCGGGTTGTAGCGGGGGAGGACGAGGATGTCGAGGCTGGACAGGAGGGAGGAAGCGTACGACTGGTTGGAGGAGAGGAGGCCGAGGAATGCGAGGAGAGACTGGTCGCCGGCTGGCTCGTTGCCGTGGACGCCGCCTTGGAGCCAGACGCGGACTTTTTTGGTGGTGGTGGTGGTGGTGTTGGGGGAGGACAGGAGGACGTAGGGGAAGGAGCGGCCTTCTTCTGAGACGAAGTCTGCGGCGGTGTAGGTCATCCATGGGTTGCGCGAGGCGAGGGTGCGGAGGTAGGTGTCTGCGGGGAGGTTAGTGGGCGGTCATTGTTTGGAGGGTTGGTGGTGGGGAGACGTACCCAGCTCAGCATCGTCCGTGGGGCCTTCGGTGCCATTGGTGAAGGCGGCGGGGATGGTTTCGGGGGAGAGGAAGGCCGGAGAGAGGAGAGTGGTATTGGGGCTCGGGAATTGAGCGGCCAGAGGAGCAGGGTCCTTTCGCGTCGTCACCCAATTGTTGCCGTATGTCGCGGCATTGGCGGTGGTGAGGGCGGAGAGCCCTACCAAAAGCACAGACTTCAACATTTTGAGAGCTGGTGATGCTCTGCAATTGCACTAAAAGTCTGGGCGAAACACCAGCTATTTGAGCCTCGGCGGAGATGCAGGTCCGACATGGTGCAGGGTGTAAAAAAGCTATACTTTATACACGGGTCCCCGCACTTGGAAAGTGGGATGTAGGTGCAATTACCGAAATGAAATATAGATAAAGTGTGAGGCTCGAGCGAAAACCAAGTCGCGGCGGTCTTGGTACCTACCAGAAGCAGCAAGGATGCCAAGCGGTCAAGAGTTGGAGAAATCGGGTCAGATTCAACCGGCCGAGGGGCCTGATTGTTATAAATGTGCTTGACTGCATCTCAGCAGTAGAAAGAGATGAAAGATGATGACCGTGGTACCAACGACGGTTTAAGCCCAATGTTTGTTGATGTTTAGCGTTTGAGGCCGCCTACCCCGCAAAGCCTATTCCTCGTACGATGGCGGACAGAATTGCGGTGCAGGGAGACTTGTCGCACAGTAATTGAACGCGTAAGTCGAGATTATTTGCTCATTGTCTGACGACCTTCGAACGACGTGTAAATCTGTCAGACCTGCAGAAGGTCTAGAATGGAAGAGCAAGGAAGCAGCGACGATCGAGCGGCAATGACTTCCAGCGCCATGCCCCGCAATTGGGCCGTTTGGCCGCCAGGGCGGCCGGATTGGCACAGCCACAGGTGCCGCTATTCCGAGCGCACAGGGGTGCGGTGGATCCGGGCGTACGAATGGCGCCAGGCTGCCCCGCCTCAGCCACAGCTAGCGGCCCTTAGTTTCAGGTGAGCTGGCGACAAACCACGGGAGACGCTGAGAGCTTGCGCTCGGACAGGCGCCCTGAGGCCATTGGAATACGTGCCGGTCCAGTATTCGTCAACAAAGCCCGCCCGCCCGTGTTGCCGGCTTCCGCGGGTTGCTGGCGTGGCCTCGCATATAAAGTCAGCTCTAGCTGCCCCTCCCCCGCTCACCTCACCGAGACCCTTAAACACATCACTCGCACACCCCACCACTCATCCTACCATTCATCCTACTGCTCAATCACCACTCAGTCCACTCTCCTTTCATCCGCCAACATGGGCAACCACCCCTCCGCCGTGGTCGACGATGGCCAGAGCTCCATCCACCGCCAGAGCTACACGGTCCGCGGCGACCTGTACGCCCGCTCCGTAACCGCGTCCAACATCAACGCCCGCGTCATCTACGCGCGCCGCGTCACCTGCCAGAAGGCCCAAATCTCGCGGCAGGAGACGCTCCTCCCGCAAAACTACCCGCAGTCCCCCCACCGAGCCATCACGGCGCACACGGTCAACGCCGACGCCATCTACGCCGACGAGATCAACTGCAAGACGCTGCGCTGCTACGACGTGTGCGTCGGCGAGGGCGAGCAGTTCCGCGTCAAGCGCGTCGAGCGCTTCGACCGCGACCAGGTCGGCTGGGACGGCAAGGAGGACGACAAGAGCGATGAGTCGGACAACGAGAGCGACGAGGAGACAACGCGCGACGCCGATCGCGCGCGCAGGAAGAAGATGCTGGGCTACGGCGCCGCCGGTGCCCTCGGTCTCGCGCTCGGTGGTGCCGCGCTCGGATACGCCCACCACCGCAAGCACGAGAAGGAAGAGGAGGAGGAGAAGAAGAAGAAGGAGGAAGAGGAGCAGCGCCGCCGTGAGGAAGAGGAACGCCGTCGTCGTGAGGAGGACGAGAAGAACCGTCACCGCCACGACGACGAGGAGCGGCGTCGCCGTGAAGACGAGGATCGCCGCAGGCGTGAGGAGGAAGATCGTCGCCGCAGGGAGCAGGAGCAGCACCATGCGCCGCCCCCTCAGCAGCCCATGGGTGGCGGTGACTCGCATGCTGGCCACCACCAGAAGATGCACGGGGGCAACTACCACCTGTCGTCCCGCAGCCCCCGTTTGTGGTCTGATGGCAACCACTGCTTCCTGATCGCCGACTGCGATGCCGGCGGTGGCCGCTTCCAGGAGAGCCGCATCGACCTCGATGAGATCATCACCAACCGTAATGGCGAGTTCCAGTGGGTCCACCGCGGTCAGACGGGCAACTTCTCTGGCACCGCCGAGCGCTGGGAGATTGTTGACAGCGGTAATGTCATGGTTGCCGACCTGCGCAAGGTTGATGGCACCATGCATCGCCGTCGTTTTGTCTTGTCTGAGAAGATTACCAACGAGGGTGGTCACCTGAAGTACCTTGACTAGAGTGTCGTGCTCATGGGTCCTGTCTTTCATTTCTCTCCTGTATGAGTTCTACATAGTTTAAAAAAAAACAACGTCGGTCATGGTTCAGCGGTTCAGCATTCTTTAAAAGCCTAGCAAATCAAAACAAATTCTTTTTGTTTGCACTAAAACTTGTCATTCATACCAATGTGTCTTGTGATCATCTTCCATGAGTCTGAAAATTTAATCAGCAGCACTGATGTGCTAGGAGAAGACCTCGTACAGACATTCCCTATCTCAACTCTTTTCAGCAGCCCAAGGTGTGGAGAAAGTCGTGCCATCTAGCCTCATTGGGAGTAGTATACGAGGCTGAAGACCTGTGCGCTGGCAGGCAGCAGGCCATGCTACAAAAGTTCTTAAGCTGATTATGCGCCAGCACTGCAATCTTGACAGGGAAACATCTTCTGTCCACGACAGAATGTCGACAACACTTTGCGAGCTGTGCACTGACTTTTTATCCCAGTGGCGCAATAATGGCTTCAGTAATGGGACACCTCCAGCCCAGACTTCCCACGCCACCCGTTGGATGACCATCATAGCAAAATCAGTCAAGTGGGAACAATCTTCCAGGGAGCTCGAGCAAGAACAAGTCACTATATTCAAGCACCAAGAAATCAGCATCACCAAACGAAATGCGGCGAATCAAAGCTGTAGCCTTTGTGCGGCGATAAAATCTGGCGCGCAACTCTTGAATGTCCTCGGATCACTTAATTTCATTTCAAGTCAATGAAAAGGAATTCCACGTACTTACGGGAGAATCTTTAGAGGAATCCTTTGAGGATATTGGAAGGTCTTTTCTCCTCCGAGACATCTCCATGAGCAATGAAGATTCCGGTATCCAGTCCAGTTGGATGACCAATATAACTGTAGCTATTCGCCGAGATTGTGAAGTCTACTATGAGACTGTTGATGGATCTGTACTTATGCTCCGAAGTCCTGAGGTCAACTCCAATAAGCTGATCAATATAGCTCGATGGCAACGCACAAGAATAGCTTCAAGGGACGATATTGGTGCCATTGCTTCCCACGCCAAGAGCATGATTTAGTTATGCGTCCACAATCATTGCTGCGACCCTGAACCACCATCCAATTTCCTGCCCACAAGGCTCCTCGACATTGGCACACTTGCAGATCCAATCCTTCGGCTTGCTCTAAGGGAAGAGGTACGATCGGAAAAATACGCTACCCTGATCTATTGTTGGGGCGCAGGCGATGAAAACCATTTTCTGTTGAAAGACAGACTCGAGGACTACAGGATTGGTATTGACATCAACATTTTGCCCAGGACCATTGCGGATACTGTGTTGCTCGTCAGGCATTTGGGCATTCGCTTTCTCTGGATAGATTCACTTTGCATCATACAGAGAGACCCAGAAGACTGGAGGAGAGAAGCAGGTACCATGAGATTGGTATACCAGTCAGCTTTTGTCTGTATTTCGGCACTTAAAGCACCACATAGTAACTATGGGTTATTTGAGCGTGCCGTGCACGATATTCGCATTCCGATTCCAGGAGAGAATCCCACATCTTATCTTAAGGCCAAACCCGCAGCTGGATCGGCTGGTGCATTCACCGAAGCTTATTTGTCTTCAGTTCTAGCAACACGCGGATGGACTATGCAAGAACGCCTCTTGTCGCCGAGAGTTCTCCACAATGGCCACGATGAGATTTTCCTGGAATGCCGACAATACGCGCTCTCCGAGCATGGCTGGATCTGGAACAAACCCGGGAGCTGCGGCTCATTTCTGAACTTGTCTGACTTTGCAAAAGTTTCTCAGGCTGACCTTTCGCAATCGGAACTCCTCGAAGTATGGGATATGCTCATCATCGATTACTGTCTGAGAAGGTTCACATACGAAACCGACCGATTTATCGCATTTCAAGGACTAAGCGACCTCTTCCAACCATTGTTTCAATGTCAATACATGTTTGGCCTATGGGAACACGATTTCTACAATGGGCTTACCTGGTTCAACTCTCTTCGGGATACAAACGGGTCAAGTATGATTCATTCTTCCTCGATCAACCTTTGGAGTCTATCTGGAGATCTGAGCGCCCCTCTTCGGAGAGACATTGCTTGTGAAGAGCCCCACGAGCCTGAGATTTGTGGTAGTCAGCTTCAAACCGAGGTATCTATCAGAATTCATGAGGAGACATTCTCTGCCATGCGGGAAAGCCTCGCGTTCTGCGAAATCAAACCAACCTGGAGCTGGGCAAGGTCTCGCTATCCAATCAGTTTCTGCCGCCTAAAAATTAGTAAGATTTTTCATCCTGAAAAGGGGACGGTCTCCAGGATGAAGCTCAACGTTCTTGAGATGATCTTTGTGGGAATCTCGGGAGTTTCAAGGCCATGTCTGGTGGTGTAAGGCACTATTGCACGAGTCGGAGTTCGTCAAAGCAGATGCGTGCTACACATTGAGTATCATGTCAAGAGACACGGAAAACTTGTTTGCGTTCGCATCGAAGGCACCAGCAACATTTTCCTCGACGGAATTAGCGAGACCGAGGACTTTGATTCCTGGGCGATTATCGTTTATCAGTCCGGATTTTGCAAATATATGGGTAAACGGTACCATCTCACAGTTCTTCTTCTTAGGGAGGTTCCCACGCTCGAAAGTGAAAGACTTGCAGCCGGTATTCAATTTAGTCGTATTTTTGAAAGAATTGGGATGGGGATCATCAAGGACGATCAGGAATCACTATATAAGCTGGAACCTCCCACTCCAAGACACAGCACAATCTATATTGTTTAACTCTGTATCTTGTATGGTGTTGTAGCCTTCCTTTCTATAATCTGTCCCCAAAAGGTTCCGCAATGAAACTTAAGTGATCACGTGGCAGTAATTAGCGTCAAGGGTAATTAGCCAAGCTACCTTGATTATTTAGTACCACCTCTGTTGTGCCTGTTTCTTTCACATGTGTATGGACTATACAAAGTCAAGGAAGCAACGAAGATTAGTGACCAAGCGGCCCAGCATCTTCTCGCCAGTTAGCATACCACAAATCACTTACTGGTAGGCATCACCAGCACTTAGCTTCATGGATACTAATGTGATTCTTGTAATGCTGGTTCCAGAATGCACAAAAAACGTAAATTAAACCCGTATCAGTGTTTTGTCAACGTAATTGGAATTCCCCGTCTGTACTACCGGTAGTGGCCGATAAAGTCTCACGGAAGAATCTCTCCGCATGGCTGATACGGAGTGATGGTGAAACGTGGGTAGGAATTGGCGGTTTTTTAGTGAAACACTTGCAGTAACGAAACGTTTCGCATCATGCCCAGATGGATGTCAGAATTCTCCAAACGGCATGAAGACCGTTCTTATACCAACAGAAGCTTCCTGGCTGCTATTGATGTGTGGACAGGCCAAATTTTGGAACCGGACTGCGATCAAACATTCTAGTGAAGAAATAGCACTTCGCGCCGGTAGATAAAACTACGTCAGAAAAACTCCCTGCCTGTTAGCAGCAGCTAACAGCAGCAGCTAGTGCTGGGCGTATAAGCAAAAAAGCAATTCGAGTTGCCGCTAGAGCCTCCAGAGCCACCACCGCCGGCCGGCCGGGGGATGCCGGGCTCAGCCCTACGCACTCCAGCATTCCTCGAGTCTAGCCGCCGGCGCCTCCTGCACCTCTAGTACAGTTGGAATGGTTTAGTACAGTTAGTAAAGTTCGTGCGCGCATAACGAAAAATCATATGCCGGTATGAACGCCGGCATAGAAATTTGATGAAATGCTTAAATCTCGACGGGTTTTTTAATAGTATTTCTCTCCATAGAGCTGTCGCTCTATTGCATTTTCTAAATATCTAATAGTTTTAACTGAATCTCCAAGTTCTATATATAGAATTGTCTAGAAGTGCGAAACTTGCTAAATGTGCTCGAGGCGTTGGAGGCGTTTGAGGCGTTGAAGCCGCTCGGGGCGCTAGAGTCGCCGATTGTGCTAGATGCGCCGAACACCCGCCCCCGCGAATCGCCCTTGGCTGACAGCAGCTAGCTGCAGCTGTATGCGGGATTCGGTTATTCGCTGGTCTTGGCGCCTGGGAACCTCCCTGATGAATGCCCTTGCAGTGAAAGTGCCGATCACTGATCAGCCGGGACCGTCACTGACAGGAGGCTATCTGGCCAGAATGGTTCCGAAAACCTTTGCCGATGGGATTCAGATCACAGGAAAGCTGAAACTCCAAGACTCATCGATCGATGTTTTTTATACGTACAACAAGACTCACCAGCCGATTGGGATACGTTATCAAACACGTATATGTTTTACAGCTATTCATTTCGCAATATCGCAATCTTGTTGATAAAGGACTCTCTGTGGGACGACCTTTAACACATGATCCAAGAGTAATCCAAACTTTCGAAATAAACATCTTGTGGAATATGACGACAAGCATACCGGGAACGCTTTCGTTCGAGAATGTTTGCGGGGTTCTTTCCTCCACCAAGATTTACTGTCCAAGCGCAACTAGGCGTTCAAGCGTCTGCTCTATCTCTGCCCCTCACCTTGCCTACACTAGCGTTTTCTGGGCATGCAGGCACCTGGAAGCTCCCGAATTGATGTCTCGTAGAATTCAGTTGCCCCTTTCTCAGAGCCATCAGAATGACTTTGTTGGAATAATAGAGCAAAGAATTCACAATAACTGAGCGTACAAGCTGCATATGACGAGTGGGATAAACAGGTTGCGGCCTACTCGACCACAAAACCGACAAATGTAAGGGATCGATTTGTCGCAACGTCGAGGGTGCCCAGACCAATACAAATGACAGTAGGAAACGGCCATCTAGTTGATCTATGGAAGAGGCTGCTGCTGAAGGATCTGTGATGAAAGGTTGACCTCGGTAGGATCTTAGGTCCCGCGGCCAACCCAGAACTTACCACCACACAATTATTGAGGGAGTAGACTTGTCGCATACCTCTGTAGCCACTTAATACGTTGTAGATAGACTTTATCTTTCGTTTACCTATCTCTTGCCCTTGATTTCAACTATACAGACCATACCAGGTGGCCTTAAAGCCTAGTAGAGAATCATCTTATTGCGGCTGGTTGCTAGTAGGCAGTAGTCGGCGTTCGATCTGTAAGCACTAGTCTTTGACAACATTGCACTACTGTGCGTGGCGTTACGCCCGGTGAGCCTTTCACGGATCCTAGCTCGGTTCCTGTACCAAAGAATTAGGATAGGATTCCTCCATCACTTGCCAAGACATGCACGTCAGCTACCAATCAAACCGCATATACTCTCGATACGTACCTCCCAATGATATGATGAGTTACATAATTTCTGGGAAAGGATCTGCTTACAATCAGTCTGCCTCGGCCTCCCTCCCTGTCTTGGGATCAGGAATGGTCGTGGCTTTAGCAACAAGTAGCCGAGCTTGTATGACTCGGCTTATATACCATGGCAAATAGATAAGGGCCTCTCTTGAGTTTCAATATCTCCCATCTTTCCTTCTCCACTTTGATACCCAATCCGGAAGCATCCCATTCATTCCTACAATGTTCAGTTCAATTCAATCATCGATACCCCCAAGCCTCGTCTTGGCTTTTGCAGCTTCAGCGGTTGGAGAAACGCTGCCTTTTTCAATGGCGTTCTCTGAGAGTAGTGGTACGAAGCACCTGCCCCGTGGTTATTATACTCTGCTTACATCCTTTAGTGAACCTAGATGGACCTTGGAACTCCTTAAACGTATCCACAGGATTTCCCGAGCAATACCTACCCATGTACCCCGCTCTCTCAGAGTTCTCGATCATCATCAATGCCACAAATTACGGGTCAGGCGCAGCAGGCTGCTCGACCTCGAACAATAGCCCGCAGGCGGGCTCCAACAACCAGAGCCTCGACAACGACAGAGATAGTGCGGCGATAACGACTTCTTCGTTGTTGACGTTCGAGGGTGGATACATCTACAATCTGACAGGATTGAAAGGAAGTCTACGATTTATACGAGAGCGATTCACATTGCACTCAAAACACAGGACGCCGAAACCTCTGGACGGGACAGCGGTAGCAGTTGCCGACAATGTCAGCGTGACGTTGGCAAATGACAACCACTACCCCCTCGATGCCGGACTGGTGAGTGCTTAATGATGAACTCATCCTGATCCTTCAGCTAACTTTGCAGTATTCACTCCACGGCTCTTCAGGGCTGTTCAACTACAACACGACAAACGGCACCATCTCGTCGCAATACGCACTCTCGAATGGATACAAGCAACACGCATACCCATCGTTGAGTTTCGGGCTGCACATGGGATCAGCGATGCACAACGTCCCTGGCAGCCTCATCCTCGGCGGCTACGACGCTTCACGCACCATCTCGAGCCCCATTGCCGTCCAAGACGACTACTTCTGGCTCAGCGAAATCTCCCTCGGCGTCGCCAACGGCAGCTCCGCCTTCCTCAACTCCTCTTCTTCTTCCTCCTCCCCTTCACCCATCCCGCACCTCCTCCAACCCGGCGACACCAAAGCCAAGCCCCCCCTCTCCGCCCAACCCGACCCCGCCGTCCCCTACCTCTACCTCCCCCGCACCACCTGCGACGCCATCGCCGCGCACCTGCCCGTCACCTTCGACGCCAACATCCAGCTGTATCTCTGGAACACTTCTTCCCCCGCCTACCACGCCATCACCTCCTCCCCGCACTACCTCGCCTTCACCTTCAAGAACGGCTCTGCCGCCACCCCCGTCGACATCGTCGTCCCCTTCGCCCTGCTCAACCTCACCCTCAACATCCCCAAGATCCGCACCGATACGCCGTACTTCCCGTGCCGCCCGTCGAACGCGAATAGCGACGGCCGCAACAGCCCGCAGACGGTGCTGGGCCGTGCGTTCTTGCAGGCGGCGTTCTTTGCGCGGCAGTGGGAGACGGGGTACTCTTGGCTGGCGCAGGCGCCGGGGCCGGGGTTGGCGGACGAGGATGTCAGGACGATTGCTGAGGGTGCGGCGAGCCTCGGTGACGCTGGCAGGACGCAGGCGTGGTATGAGAGTTGGGCGGAAGTGTTGCGGCCGCTGAAGGCGGTCGGTGAGGCATCTGATTCTTCTTCCTCCTCGTCGTCGTCTTCTTCTTGTAACATCGTCGCGGACCAAAAGTGTTTCTCGACAGAGGCGAAGGTGGCGATCGGTCTCGCTACTGTCGTTTTTGTGCTTGTGATTGTTGCGGTCGGCTGCGTACTCCGGTGCCGGTCGCGGTGGAGGGCGGGGCTTGGAGATGCGCCGGAGAACCGGGTTGAGGATGCAGACGAGCTGCTGCGGTCGCAGCTAGAGTCGCCGATCAGGCTGGAGTTGGAAGTGCCGGCGTTGGTTCATGAGGCTGAGGGGCGGATGGATTCTTACCGTGCACGGGGTGTTGAGTTACCCAGCGATGGCAATATCAGATAATCCGTCGACGAAAATGCATATCAGTATCCGTTCTTGAGCTTATTTTACCCTTTATGAACTATCTCAGCCTGGATCCCGTGCATTGGCGGTTTTACAAAGGTCGTGATGTACCGCGCGGTGTCGCAGCCGGCGGCTGGAATGAGAATAGTCAGGCTCAAGCCATAGCTATGCCTCAGCTCTCTCTTGGAAAAAGGAAAATACAATCTGTGGGTAGCTGAAGCTATCATCCCGACGTGTATGTAGAGTTTTAAATTCTACGTTCTCGTCCGGACGATCGCTTCAAGCACCCATGATATGAGCAAAAAAAAAAAAAAAAAAACTCCACGCGCGCCATCGGCTGCGAGATGGATCTGCAAAGTGGCTGGCCCCCACAACTGCATAGCCTCGCTGTGGCTCCATACTCGGCACCCCATTGGCGTTCGCTAAGTTGCTGCCTAGCCAGGCTGAACACGGGCCTTGACAACTCATCATGCGTCAGCAAATACAAACTCGCGTCAAAGCCGGCTGAATGGGTTTGATCTGCTTCCGCGACACACTATCCTCCAGCGCCAAAGTTTGCCCTATCTGCTTGCGAGTATGAAGACTCTCATTCGAATTTCGCCTTGCTGATAATCAGCGGAGAAAACTTCCTACCTAAGTACAGACCGGCTATTCCGCCTCGCTAGGCTCCGCGAACAATCAAGCCTACTACGCCTTCTCCCTTTTCCGCCCTTCGCATGAATCAACCTCCGGGCCGGCACTTGCGCCTGCGACAAAGATGCCAACGATTTTGTGATAGAACACTGGTAATATGAAATGGTTTCCGACAAGGACAAGAGCTTCAGACTTCGGGGGATACCGAAAGACTTTGGAGAGCCGGAAATCCAATACGCCCTTGCTCAGGAGTTTTGTCTCCATGAAAAAGTGGGAATCGAAATCCAATCTCTCGCATGCAATCCCGTACGGGAGGAAGAGTTGATTGCGACGTTAAGCTTCTCGGAAATCCCTACGTCGTTGGCTGGTCAGCCGGATTACTTTATCGACATCCCAAAATCCCGCCGCCAACTCCACCTCGATACACATTTCGAAGGGTTCACGCCTCTTCATGCCAGTCCAGATGATCAATGCGAGATTGACATCGTGGCTATAAGCGGGCTCAACGGCCATGCATTCGGCTCTTTCAAGCAAATTGGAAGGAGGCGCATGTGGTTACGAGACGACCTACCGGCAGACTTTACACACGCTCGTATCTTCATTTACGGCTACAACACCTCACCCGAACACCAGGCATTCCAAAATATTCTCGACCTTGCAGACACTTTCCGAAAGACTCTTTCCACACTCAGAGAAGGCCATCGCCAAAGATCACTCGTATTTATTGCGCATAGCCTTGGTGGTATTATAGTTAAAGCCGTAGGTCTTACCCTTCGGGAGATCAAGACTCAACTGACGCATTTCACGAAGGCCCTCAATTCCATGGTTGAGTCTCATGACTACCATGATGAACGCAATATTTCAGCTCTGCGAGCGCTCTTTTTCTTTGGTGTCCCCAACCAGGGGATGAACGTGGAATCGCTTATTGCTATGAATTTTGATATTACAAATCGAAGGATCATACACGCATTAGACGACCAAAACTCAGCGGATCTCCGCTCTATCAACCAAAGATTTTCTCGGAACTTCAAGGATACGGTTACGGTCAATTTCTATGAAACTCTGAAATCTCCAACCGCACAACGACAGGTACGTCCAGGTGAATGGCTTCAAATTACTGATGCCATCAAAGATAACACGTCTTCTTGTAAATGCTGTTTCATCGAAACGTTCAAGCATGGCCAGAAACGCTAATTGATGGAGTAGGCTGACGGGTCGTGGTTGATGTCTGGACCCCAAGAGATCCTAGTTAACCCAGAGTCAGCCACACAAGGCAAAACCTTCGATGACGGGGTTCATTTTGTTTTTCAGATAAACCGACCCCACAGTCATATGGTGAAATTGAATGGGCCACATGATCACGTTTATGAGCACGTTCGCTATCGGCTTGAGGGAGTTATCAAGGACCTAGGAAGCAAGGGTGTGGCTTTAGTATCGCATATGTGGACTGAAGATGAGCAAGGTTGGTGCCTTCAACCTCCATTTATTGTCATTCCACTGACATTCATAAAGCCTGTCTTCAATCTCTATGGTTTCCCGAGCAAAACGACCGTCAAGTCCAGACAGTCGATCCTGCTGAAGGTACTTGTGGTTGGATCTTGAAAGATGCCAAATTTCAGGAGTGGTATGCCTCACGTTCGAGCCTTCTCTGGATTCTCGGACCTCCTGGGTCTGGCAAATCTACGCTCATGAAATATGTCTTCGAATGGAAGAACAACCAACACCAGAATGAAGAAGTCATGGCAACTTTTTTTGTCCATGGCCGAGGGAATTCCGAGATGCAGTACAGCTTTTTGGGACTGTATCGTGCGCTCCTACACCAAATCCTTCTACAATGCCCTAACCATTTGACGCATTTGGCGTTGATATTTAAGACCTACCAAAGGGCTAGAGGAAAACATGGAGTTTCATGGACCTGGTCAGAGCAAGAATTGCATAAGTGTCTCTTTGACATCCTTATTGACGAAAGCTCGAGACGCCCGGTTACTATTCTCGTCGATGCTCTCGATGAAATAGGGAGTCACCGGACTCATTCAACGACTAAACTAGTAAAGAAGCTTATTGCCGAGTTGGGAAAGATCATTAACGGCCATGTTCCCAACAACGCCGCGGGAAAATTGAAAATCCTCGTCTCATGCCGGTACTATCCAGCAATCTACGATAGCGGTGCCCCATCAATCCTCATCGAAGTAGAGAACAGGCAAGACATCAGCACCCTGATTGAAAGCCATCAAGCTTTAAACGACATGCAAAGACACATGCGATCAGAAGGGGAGTCACTCAAGCAAATCATTGTCAAACGAGCCAATGGTATCTTCCTGTGGGTTGCAATCGTCTTGAGCGAAGTTACCCGTCTTCACGACAAAGGCATGTCATTCAAGACAATCAAAAAGACTGTTGAAACAGTACCAGAAACGCTCCATGATCTCTACCAATCCCTCGTCCTCAGTGGCGACCTTAATGAGCAAAGGCAGGCCCTAAAACTATTCACATGGCTAATCTTTGCTGCACGGCCACTTTCACTAGCGGAATTCCGAGACGCATTGGCGATTGACGCTAGAATGGACCATAGTTCTTTTGCCGACCTTTCCGAGAGCGAGGATTTCTGCAACTTGAACGCGATGGAAAAGGTTGCCAATCATCTCTCTCGAGGCCTTGCCCAGGTCCAAAGACACCAACGCCCAAAGAAACCCAGGCTAAACCCTAAATTTTGTCCAAAACGTGAGACACGGCAGGACGATCCATTGTACGATGGCCGATGGCAGACATTGCAACTCGTCCATCAATCTGTTCTAGACTACCTAAGGCAGGAAGGTCTTAATCGATTGACAACTTCTACTAAGTATCTGGGATACAGCCCGCAATGGGAATTGTCGAGAGCATGTATCAGGTACCTCCTATTCGAAGAAATTGTGGACAAGCCTTATAAACTCGAACAATCTGGGTTCACCGAGGACGAGTTCGGGAGGAATATCGCAGTTCCCTTGGCATACGACTTCGCACTTACTGAATACGCGCATTCATTTTGGCTACTTCATGTCATGAAAGCCGAAGAGGATCATGTCGATCAACAAGACCTATTGCGATTATTGGCTTTGAAGGGGCGAAACGGTTGCCTACCTGACTCATGCAATGTTGGTCAGGATAGATCTACCGGTCCATTTCAGTGCAACCCTCACCAAACAGCCAAGAAGTACAGGACGATGGTAAAGAAGGTCGAAAGTGTATTTCAGTTTTGGGAGAGCCGCCAGTTTGGAATGAGTGACCAATTCTGTTGGGCACTCATCCAGCACCCACGCCATCTGACACTCGTCGAGCTTTTATCGCTAGCTGGCCTAAGAATTGCTACGTTGAAAATGCAAGGGTTGCAACCAGATTCCATCGAGTGGAAATGTGCCCCCCGCCTCCTTCAATACGCATTGATAGGAAGACATCTAGACAGCGTCGACTGGATCCTGGAAAATCTGCGCGGACAACACTTACGACGCCTGGTGGACCCAGGTGTGGAAGCACCTTGGGGTATGCCCTTGACTATGGCTGTGGCTCAAGGCGACCATAAAGTTGTACACCGGCTTCTAAAGGCAGGCGCAAATGTTCATATAAAGACTGGTTCACATTGGCCTCATACGATGCTCGGCATGGCGGTGGAACTGAACAACATCGCAGTGGTCAAGGAACTCCTCGATGCAAATGCAAATCACATGGAAGAAACATTGATCAGGGGAACATACTTTGGAGACGATATCGGTCCACCGCACTTCATAGCTGCAGAAAAGGGTCATGATGATGTGCTTGGACTGCTACTTAAACAAAGCTACCAAAAAGGATTGACCAAACAAATTGCCTTAATGCGCACTGAGCCAGGGAGATCAACACTTCTTCACGCTTGTCGTAGGGAAACAATCATCAATACTCTCCTTGATAACGGGGCTGATCCAAATGCCCAGGATTATTTCTCGCGGACTCCTCTACACAGGCACTGCAGATCTTTAGCACTGGTACGGCTACTCCTCAACCACGGAAGCGATCCTACCAAACGTGACCTCTATGGCGAAACTCCACTCCAATGGAAGGTTGGCGACTCTGAATTTGATGAGGCATACAGTCTTATGTTCAATTGGACCGACCACTCTCTTCGTACTGCTCCAATGCTACATTTATTAACATGCAAAGAGGTACGAAAAAGCATAGCATGGAGCTGGAACCGAGGAGAAAATAGCGAAGCAGCTGCTGTCGAACTCATCAGAACAGCACTTGACCAACACGGAATTAGCCTCGATCACGATTGGAATAAGCAAGACCGAGAAGGACGGACATTGCTTGCATTTGCAGTAGAACAGGATCTCCCACAAATAGTGAGAATGTTATTGGACTCCCAAAGGGTCGACCCAAGAATTGCAGACCACCGAGGCCTTACTCCACTGGAAATGGCAAAGATGTATGGACACCACACGATCATGCGGATACTACAGAAAGGCTATGGAAATAGCGCTTCAAAATCCAGTATCAAAATCAGTCTCACGAACAGGTAAGTAGGACTGTCACTACCATTTTTTCAGTCGCGCTGTGAAAATAATACATATTAACCAATGACGTAGCAACCTATATCAATATGGACAGCGAATGACTTGGCTCTGAATCAATCTGCGCACAAGAAGAATGAGAAAAGACTGCATGGTGCTGCTTACTGCTACCCTGGGAGAAGAAACTACTGGGCACGGGTAAACAATGGGCAGGTGATCAGTAAGCAGGCTGTCCTCGTAACTCAGGCAATACTCTCACCACGATGGAAGATTAGAGAAATTCATAGGCTGTATGGGTCAAAATTCCCCTGCGTAAAGATAGCTGTACTCAAGAGACATGGAAAAAAAGTTATGAATCATCGAGTGGATTTCATGGCATTCGCCTCGATGTTGGATTTGCAGCATTTGCTCTTCGTTACTCTGTTAAACTTTTGTTAGAAGTTAGCTAATAGGCAGGGAGTAATAAATACGCTGCTAGGAGGTACTTCATACACTATCCAACTTTTTTTTTTTTTTTTTTTGGAAACGCAGGAAGCTGATTCACGCTATGAAATTTCAATACGGTCAACTTGAGAATGAGAACGAATTGTACCATTACCATTCGAGACAGATCAATAGCAAGTCATTATATTGATGTGAGTTAGCAGGGTGGATGGAGAAGTGCATGTGCAACCGAATAAAACATATGCGTCAAGACTGCCGTCATGGTTTACGGGGAAGAGGCACAGCAACGTTCCATCCGTTGCGGTTAGACCGCACCCTGTTTCAGAACAGCAAGGGTTGCCCAGTCATTCCCCAGCCAACGATAAAACACAACGCGGCTCACATGTTTCGTCCGCGGCGCTCACGCTTCCCGACCTCGCGATTTGCGCCTTTTGGAGTTCCGCACCAACGCGCCATGGCAACAGCAGTCCTCCGCACGCGCATGCGCTCCGTGTGGCAGCCTTCGTTCCGTCGAACCCTCTACACCAAACGAGCGCAATTCACAAAACCGAATGAATCCGGGGCGCCCGTGACGGCGGAAGTCAGCGTGTGGATGGGCGATCCCGATGAGGCCTACGTCATCGTCCCCCGGGACGTCGGCAAGGCATTCGTGCAAGACAAAGAGCACGGGATTGATGGAGAGCAACGCCTAGCGTTCGATCACCGTACGCAGCGATTCTCTTGCAGTAGGTGCGCCCCCGAATAAAAGCCTGGCTTCTGGTTGACTAAGCCCTGGTTTCCACCATGCTTCCAGGATGGGAACCGCGTCTGCAACTCGAGGTCCCTCAGCAAATGCTGTTTTAGTCTGCGTATGTTTCTGAGACGGGCACTAGTGATGCGATATTGTTCCATACGCTGTGGTCGCTGACGCATACAATCGCGATCGAGGGTACGCTAGACTGTAAGTCGCTGTTCATCTCCTGGAGACGGGGCATTCTCCTTTTGCTCACGCCTGTACAGATTAGTTTGCAAGTCGAGCGTATGGAAGCTACCGTATACTAAGGCCTGTGCTCCAACATCTCCAGCGCAGATGAGCGCAGCGCCTTGCGATGACTGTACAAAAAGAAAGGAGAGCTTGGCATCTCCGTATTTCACCTCTCTATTTAAGAGGATGTTGCCAATTCCTTTTTTTCCACACCCTTTCCATAGTCTCCATCGGTGGAAGATCGGGAGGATAGAGGTACTCTTGTTCTTCTTCGTTCCATTCCGGCTCGTACGCCCTGACCGAGATAGAGTCTTGGTCTTCTGCTGCTTTCTTGTAATACCAGCCCAGCTCTCCAGCTGACCATTCGCCTGTCGCAACTTTGACATGTGCATTGGCGAGACTCTTGGCGCGGCCAGGGCCCAGCGGTTCTAGTGTCATAAGCTGCCACATGCCTCATCTGTCGGCGTGCATATATCCGTTCAATATGATAAACGTGTTGGCTGCGAGGAGCGCTGTGCTCTTGTTGCCGTCGGCGAAGGCGCGGTTCTCCATCATCTGCTTGGCGAGAATCGCTGCCATTTGGAATGGATCTCGCTGCTTCTCGTGCTCCTTCGAGTGCGCGGTTTTGATGAACGTCGAGATGGTGGATTCCAACAGCCCCGGTCGGCTCGGCAGCGCGTTTGCGACGAACATGATGTGCAGCCGCTTGATTTGGGTGGCGGTGGGGAAACGGTGGGGCGGAGGAGCCATTGTGGTCTTGGTGCAGGAGAGAATTGGGATGGGTCCAAGGTGAATGGTTCGCGCGAATGCTCTAGTGGAGGTTGGGCGGCGGCGGGAACGGAGACGGAATGGTTGGGAGGAGGCGTGGGGGTGGCTGGGCGAATGTTCGGCTGTCTACTTAAACGAGAATACCTCTTATCCGTGACATACATATGACGGCGCTAACCTACATCTAAAAAAGAGTCTTCTTTTGACAGGTTCTTACAGCTCTAGGAAATTTGGCTGTAACAGATTTTATCAGCACCCCAATCCCGGTAAGTCCCAAAAGAAAAGAAAAGAAAGGACATTTAAGAAAGGTTTTCATGTCGCTCAATGCCACTTTTTATCTTTCTTCCACTGGTCATCCGACCCCGGTTCTCCCTTCAAACCGGCCTCACGAAGAAGCCGGACAACTTGTGTTTGCTGAGGGTGAGCGTATTGAAGCGCATTTTTCCCTACATCATCCATTGCAGTCGCAGCCGCGCCAGATGACAGGAGCAAGCTTAGAACTTTCACGGTGTGTAGTTCCTCCTTTTCTTGTTGTTCCGATAAGTTAATACCCTTCAAGGGTCCGATTTGAACCCTTCCGCCAATGACTGCGTATATCAGAGCAGTCCTTTTCGTTTCATCCTCAACGCTAACGTCAGCTCCTTCGTTCAGCAGGAGTGTACATGTCTGAAACAAGCCCCGAAATGCTGCTTTCATGAGAGGTGTTTTCCCGCCAGGACCCCTGATGTTCACTTCTGCATCAGATTTGATCAAAAGTCTCACAAATTGGGCACTACTTTGATCGCCTCTGCGAGATCGCATGGCACCCCATAGAGCAGTTTTCCCTCTTTTTGCCACTGCGTTCACGCTCTGAAAGCCGTTTTCCAGTAACAGCCTGACCATGTCGATTTTCCCTCTTGTACATGCCATCATGAGACACGTGACATTGTTCCGCCCGCAGACATTGATATCTGCTCCTGCGTTAAGGAGAAACCTGAACACGTCGACGTGCTGATTCCTAATTGCCGTCATCAAGGGTGTTAAATCATTCTTGTCGCGAGTGTCAACCTCACATCCCGCGTCAAGAAGGATCTGCATAGCTTCCAACCTCTGCCACCTTGCAGCAATGGCAAAAGGAGTCATTGCTTCCAGATCGGTGGTGTTGATAAAGGGCAGTTTCGATCTTTTCATTTTCTCGCGCTTTGTATTGCGTCCTATCGAGAAAAACGCAGGCCTCTTTCGTACTGCTTGGAAATCATGCCTAAGGATTGCATTGATCACTGGTAGATTGTTCTCCCATGTGGCTACATGCAGAGGAGTCCTTCCATCAGTGTTTTGAGAACTCATATCTGCGCCTCGCTGTAGGAGGTGGTGAGCAACACGAGGACTGGTGTCTTTCTGGGCCACTACGTGGAAAACTGTATTTCCATTTGAGTCTCTAGCGTTGATCTTTGCTCCGGCGCCAAGAAGAATATCGATAACCGGAATATGGCCAGAAAGGACAGCGTATTCAAGCGGAGTGGAGTCTGAAGTCGACAAGGACTTGCGATGCGACTTCCAACCTCGTTTGAGGAGCATTGAGACTAAACCTGTCTCTCCCCACTCACAAGCCAACTCAAGTTGCGGAGAAAAGCGAGACTTCTTATCCAAACCCACTTTTCTCTGGATCAATACTTCGGCAATCGTCTTTTGTCGGCCACGGATAGCGTAGGTCAACAGGGAATACTGAAGACTTGATTTGCGTAGTTCCCTAAGACGTGCTTCTAGCAGTTTTTGGACTTGGAATTGTGACCCACAAAAAGAAAATATGCATGGAAGTAGGTTCTCTTCAGCCCATGGGAAGTTGAGGTCGGCCGGTAAATGTATTCCAGCACGATCGACGGTGGCGAGGTATCCGTGAATTTTTTGAAGTTGCCTCTCTTGATTGTCTGACTTCGTCTTTTGAGATAGCTCAAACAAATCCACTTTGTCAAGGTCGTCGAAGTCGCTTAGAGAACTTTTCTGAGCAAGGCAGAGATGAAATAACCAGTAGTTCCATGCATAAGGTAAAAATGGAAGCTTGGGAAAGTAGCGAAGCATGGCCTGGCGTCGTTTGTCCTCTGGTTCAAAAGAATTTCTCTTCCATGATTTGCTAGACCGTTCATTGCGTGACTCTGGTTCAGAGAGTATATTGCAAACATCTTCCATGAAAAGATATCTGAAGCATGACCGCGAAAGCTGGAAGTGGGCAAGCCTTGCAGGGGGAAATTTTGAGCCCCCAGAGAGAAAGTTGAGCGCTTTCTCCGAATTCAATAGAAAGTCGACGACAGACTGATGAATGAACTCAACATCCCCGATCTCAAACTCTCCCTGTATTTTGATGAGGCCTTTAGACAAGCTCTTGAGCTTGAGATCGAAGTCTTGGGACTCAATATAGTCATTTCCACTCTGGTATTCGACTGTGGACCTTGATTCCACGTTGTAGTCCAGTGCCAGTGCCTGCTGCAGTTCCAATGCTGACAAAGGGCTTCTGGCATACAACACCCACTGGAAGAGCTTGAGCGCTAGTTTCCGGTCTCGCGTCTCCCGTGTTGACTCGTGGCAATGGGTTTTGGTGGTGGCTGGTAATAAGGACTCATACAGCACGTATAGGTCATCTGGTACCTCTCGAACTAGCTCCAGGGCGTTCCCAAAGGAATTTCCGTGCCTCCGGTCACCAATAGCTTTACTGATGACTAGGGTCGCCCATTGGATGATGCCTTGTGATCTAGTGCAGACGACTTCCTTCAGCTGAGCTTTTTCCC
The DNA here is from genome assembly GCA_023087525.1 of Lasiodiplodia sp. KE8368. Taxonomy (NCBI): domain Eukaryota; kingdom Fungi; phylum Ascomycota; class Dothideomycetes; order Botryosphaeriales; family Botryosphaeriaceae; genus Lasiodiplodia; species Lasiodiplodia sp. KE8368. The sequence goes on from JAJMYN010000023.1 coordinate 242,186, forward strand.
ACTCTTTGAAGCCAGATTGCCGAAGCTGGTGATCAAGAATACGGTTGACGTCGACTTCATTGTGATGTTCCATCACAATAGTGATTCCCCCATCGAGGGTGATTTGCGGGTAGTGTCGGCATGAAAAACAAATTTTGAGATGTGAATGTTCATTAGCATTAGCCGCTGCCAGTGTTGACTTGAAGGCATCCACAATCGCCACTGCAGCTATTTCTCCAGCTTCATCTAACGCATCGACAAAGATGATGATCGAGCAACGTTGGGATATTGTGTTCAATGCTCGCGAGAGATGCTCGAGTAAAACTGATGACATCCCTGCCCATTTTCCCGAGTCAGGATCTCCACAATCATCAACGTTGTTCTTAAAGAAAGCCGTCAAGCCTGAGAATTCGTCTGGGAATCGTTCGTACAGTTGGTGGGTAAGTGAGCGGTATAATCCCAGCTCTGATTTCTGGAGGGAGCTGCCTCTACCATGTATAAAGAAGGAAGCAATCATGTCCTCAGGTGCCGAGGCTGCTCGTGCATGCTCGAGTAATGACTTCATAGCCATCGATTTTCCGGTGCCAGGATTGCCACGAATCCAGAGAAGGCCACAAAAATTGCGCAGCCAGTTTCTGTGGGTGGGGTGATGCACAAGCCATTCGCAGGTGCCCTTGGTTGGCTGGATTCCTACTTCGCGTGTAACCTGGTCAGGAAAGGACAGAGAGTGAAGGCATGCTTCAGCAATGTTAGACTATCAATTGATCCTAAATAGTCATGACTGGGGTCTACCTTTCTCTGTTCTGTCCAATTTCCTCCCAGGTTGCGGCTCAAATAGAAGCATTTTCTTGAGCTCCCCCAGGACAGTCCTATATGTCGCATCTGCTTCATCCTCAAACTTGACAATGTCTCCATGGCTTGAGGGCACAGGATGGACGCGATGCTTCTCTGCACCATTGGCCTGCCCTTGCGTGGCCGAATGCCGATCGACTAAGAAAGCAAGGGGACCCGCCATGCTCCACTTTTTTGTGCCTTCCTGCAGCTCAAGTCAGTCGAACATCTATTGGGGCACAGTAGTGGCACTTACATCTTGCTTCGCAGTCTTAGACATTTCAGTCTCGTAGAAACTCACAATGTCGAAATTCGCGAAGGGCAAAGTGAGCGTCTTTAGAAACTTCTCCGACTGGTCTTGTAGGGATGCCGAATTGACGCACAAAGTCTCCAATAGCTGTCGGTTTGGACCGTCTCCCGCCATGGGCTGCAAAGACCCGATCGCCATCCCTTGACTTGGAACCCCAAAGAGCAGGATACCTGCAAGGCTGCGCAGAAATTCTCCGTCCTTTTCATTTTTCTTGCTGCTCTTTCCCATCAAGTTCACGGCCTGAACGACATTAGTCAGGCTTATAAGAACATTGTGAAAGTTTCATTTACTTCTCTTAGTATGATGCCACCTAAGCTGTGACCGATGAGGACTAGAGGCCTGCTTGTCGCACCCGAAATTGAAAACAGTGCCTCACGGCACTGTCTACCAAGGTCAATAATATTCTGGGACGACTTGCTATCGATGAGCTCAGTGTTTAATCCGTAGGTAAGCACTCGCGATCCTGGAACATCTTGGCTGAGGCCATCTCGGAGCCACATCCAGTTGCCCCCCCGTGTCTTGAACGATCCGAAAGGATGACCGTTGAGGCCGGAAACCGCAACAACACTGTACAGGAGTCAGAAATGTCAAGGACGGTATGGGATACACAACACACTCGATGGCCCGCTCTTCTTCCGGGTCTGTAAGTGCTGTGAGCCCCAGAAAGTGATAATCAAAGCCCAGATTGTAGCCTTGGACGGAAACCTTGTGCTTAGATTCCTTCGACAACTGAGACAGGCTCTCCGGGATGGTAGTGAACTCCAGGGTGGCCATAAATCTTTTCGGTACCACAGGGTCCGTGGCGATCGAGCGGACGCTGACCTGCTCATCAGAACATCCGAGCGCGCTCCGCACCAGCTCCTTAACTCGCTGCTTATTCGGCTTCGCCGAACGGCCGCTGATGCTGAGCCTGAAGGTTTTGTACACATCCGTTGTTTTCGCTGCGGTTGGAGGCTGCGGCTCTGGCGGCGGCGCAGATTCGCTTGGGTGAGCGGCACGCTTCTTGCGCCCTCCTTGAAGGGCGGCCTTGTCCATGTGGAGCGTGAAAAGATGAGTTGAAAACGAGACCGGACAGAGACTTGTACTCCGCAGCAGGGCGAGGAGGATGCGAATGTATAGAGAAGGCAGTAGTCCGGAGAGGCAATGGACAAGATGAGGCGAGGCTGAAGCTGAAAAGGCTCAAGCGACTACGTGAGGGGTTCCGCGTCCGATGGGTAGCACGAAGTTGCTTTTTCGTGGAGAACCTAGATCCTGGCCTATGATACCACCAGAATCTGCATGAATGACCCATTTTGACCTATCACACTCCCGGAACAATCTATGCGTCCCCCTGTCTCAGTTTTCGCGCTAGGATTCCGATGGAAGATGGACTGAATCTTATAGAATTGCAGTCTTTATTTTTTTCTGAGATTTATCTCTGAGGACTCATGTAAGTGTGGGGTTAAGCGCAGCTCGAGCCTAGGATGATAAATCATTCATACATGACCTTTGCATAATAACTAGCGGGTCCGTATTATTTCGTTTCGTGGTGGCTGTCAAACACGAGAAGTGGCTGGCTGTGCAGGTATAGATTTGTCTCAAATTAGCACAAGATTGTTGAAACTATAATGGATCCACCCTGTAAGGGGCAGGCGACTAACAGAGACTATGTACACTCAGAGATAAGACTAAGTCCAAATAGGCCTTCTATTCTGGGCAAATACTACGTGTGGCTGTTCGTACTTCAACAAAGATAACCACACTCACGAGGTTACAGATGCAAACAAATTTATGTACCGTAAAGCCACCGCAGCTTCGGACCCTTTTGTGAGTAAAAGCAGTTCATCCCTCAGATTCAACTTTAATCTAGCAAACTAGGCCACTGAGATTAAGCTAAGGAGTCGCTGAGCTAAGAAGCAATGATAAACGAGTAGTAAAAACGTAATATAGAGCGAGACGAAAAGTGGGATAGCTTTTCGTTTAGCCCGCAGCGTCAGTCACTCCTTTAATATGAGAACAGCCAGGAAAGTTCTAGCGTCCTCCCTCTCACCCATACCATGCAGTCAGATAGGATTAGGGCATTGGTTGACTGGTGCACTAGTGGTTTTTTAACATTTTTTCGTTCCCAATTCTAATTCTTTTTGTACTCCCTTTTTATCTTATTGATTGAGCTCAGATTAGTTAATAGCATCACCGCCTGTTCGACGCAATCTATTACATGCCGTCAAAGAACTTGAATGGATATGAGCGGAGAGAGGCGAAAGAGGAGAATACTAAGTGTACCCGCAATATAGATAGTTGACGGCGCGTATATTTGGTTTGTCGTTAAGTGCCTAGCCGAGCGCATCAACTTGAGAGTGAAGCTGGTTCCCAATAAATTTTCCTTCTGGTGTTTTCCACACAAGCGCCAGACGTTTCAGCCCCCACATTATTGGGCATCCAATTGGAATGGATAAGATGATTATGTGCGTCTGACACTGGGGGCCGCTGAGCATTTTCAGTGGGGCTTTTTGCAGTTTCGGACTTGGCCTAATACTAACTCGGATCCAATAGTAGCTCGGAGAAAAAAGAAGTGGGTAGACGCTTACAAGAGCGGCAGGCGCCTTGTGCCCATACCTCTTCAAGCAGCGTTGATAATGCTGACCGTTGGCCCGTTCCGGTAGTTCAGATCGACGAATGCGACACCAGATATTGAACTTCCGCTAAATCTCTGTCGCCCAGTGGACCAGTGATGCGTTGTTCCCCATAACCCTTGCTCGAAGGTGCGGGGTAGATATTGCCGAAACATGGGTTCATTCCCGTACAAGAGGGAGAAGTGAAAGCAAAGGACATGAGCGCGCAATCACCATTCGCATTTTAAACCAGCGCCCAGCATTTACCGCTTACTCCGTAGCAAAGACCATGGACGCCACCAAAAGTGCAGAAGCCCGCGCCCACCTCAAAGAGCACGGCTGGGTCCGCATCCCCTCCGTCCTCTCCCCCACCGAAGCCTCGGACGTCCTCGCGCGCCTCTGGAAAGCTAAAGAATCTGCCGAAACACGCGGCGACGATACGTTCCTGCCATGGCTCGACCCGAACGCCAGCAACGTGCGCATCTTCTACCTGCTCGAGCTGGACGCCATCTTCCGCGACCTGATCGCGCACCCGACGGCCGTCGACATGGTGCAGTCGGTACTCGGCGACAACTTCCTCATCTCGAACTTCACGGCCAACATCGCGCGGCCGGGGTCGCAGAGCATGGCGCTGCACTCGGACATGAGCATCGTGTTTCCCGACCCCTGGAAGGAGGTGTGGGCCATCAACGCCATCTGGTGCTTGACGGATGTGTACGCTGAGAACGGCGCGACGCGGTATATCCCCGGGTCGAACAAGTGGGTCACGCGCGGCGATGTGCCGCCTAATGCGCCTGAGCTGCTCACGCCGTTCGAGGCGAAGGCCGGTGATGTTATTTTCATGGATGGTCGCGTGTGGCATACCAGCGGCGCGAATGTGACGAAGGATCAGGACCGCGCGCTGCTGTTTGGGTACTACACGGCGCCATTCATGAGGCAACAGGTTAATTGGACGGCGAAGCTGCCCAAAGAGTTGCAGGGGGAACTGAGTCCGGAGTTGAGAGAGTGGTTGGGGTTGAATCCGAATGCAAATATCGGCGCTACGGGGGATCTGAGGTTTATGTCAGTGCAGTATCCGGAATATTCGGAGAAGAAGAAGGCTGTTATGGCTTAGGTTTGCCAGTCCGTTTTGATATTGTAGTACTTGTTCACAACTGCGATGATTCGATGAATATGAATTTTTCAAGTGATAGACGCAAGCCACTTGAAAGACAGCCCCGAATTCACATACCAATCAAAATTGCATCACGTCGAACCTGGAATAAGGCAGCAACGATATCAGCTTACTGTTTATCTGAGCCCTTAAACTGAAACACTGCCTTGTGATTTGGACACAGACGTACAAGATCCTGTGAAGATTGCATTACATCAGAACACTGCACGGAGACTCCAACATCCACAAGACCACTGCGTGATTGGAAGAACGTCCTGCTGAATGGCTGTAAAGCTTTGCAGGAATTTTGGCATCGGGACAGAGCCGGAGCAACGCTGATGCTCCATTACTGATTGTATGGAAGCATTATGCTGACTGTAGGAATTCCAACATTGCCGATAAGGATATTGAGCATTACGATCATTTAGAGGACCTTTCTCTATCTATTGTAGATCTTAATCAACGGTCTACAAATCAACATCCACACCCTCACAACCCCTTAATCCCCTCCGGAATCGCCGCCTCATCGGCTTCCAACACACTCATCGTCTCAACCGTCCACTTCTGAAACGCCTCCTTCGTCTCCAAATACGGCTTCCGCGGCGCAAACGCCTTCGGGTCCTCCAACCCAATCTTCCTCCCAACAAACCACCACGCGCCGAACTTGGTCGCAGCCAAGCTCTTCTTGCACGCCCACTCGGCGTTCGCCACCACCTGCTGCAGGCGCGCCGCCTCCTCCTTCTTCCCGGCCTGCCACAGGTCGAAGATGCGCGCCGTCGCGCGCGGGAACACGTTCGCGAGGCCGGTCACGCAGCCCACGCCGCCGGCCTCCAGCGTCGGCACCAGGTAGTCCGACGACCCGCCGTAGACGCCGAATTGCGCGGGCGAGAATTTGCTGGCGAGGCGGACCACTTTGCCGACGTTGCCGCACGTGAGCTTGACGCCGACGATGTTGGGGTGCGCGGCCAGGGCGGAGAGCTGGTCCGAGTCGAGGTCGACGCCGGATGTCACGCCGGGGAACTGTTTTGCGGGTCAGCATGCATCCCGCCAGTCGTCTTCACCACGATCCCAATCCATCCAGGGTCCGGGCATCGTAACAGGAAGAAGGAGACTAAGGTAAAGCCGTGGGGAGAAACCGGCAAGAAACTCACATTGTAACACACCACCGGCAGCGGACTCCGATCTGCAACATCGCGATAGTACCCCAGCAGCGCTTCCTCAGTCACGGACTTCGCCCAGTAGCTCGGCGGCAGCAGCAGCGCGAAGCTGGCCCCCGCATCGGCCGCGTCCTGCGCCAGCTGCACCGTCTCTTTGGTGCCCTGCGCCGATATGCCCGCCACCAGCGGGTAGTTTGGCACGCCCAAGTCCGTCACGGCGCGCCGGGCTGTAACGAGGATCTGCTTGCGCTCCTCGCGGTCCAGCAGCGCGAGCTCGCCGTTCGTGCCGAGATACACGAGGCCGTGTTGGCCGCCGCGGACGAGGTATTGGCAGTGTTTGTACTGCGGGGAGGGGTGGTTAGTTTGTGGGTGGAAAGTTGGGGGTGAGGAGTGAGGGGTGGGATACCATGGCGTCCAGGTCGATTTCTTGGAGGGGCGTGTTTTTGTAGAGGGTTATGACGGGGCAGTAGACGCCGGCGGGCAGCGGCCGCGCCTTGGCGGGGATGGTTGATGTGGGCATGGTTGGAGAGAATTGGTTGGTGTTGAATAGTGTTCAGACGCGGACTGGGTCTGGAATCAGTGGCGGAAAATGCGTGGGGGAGCTTGGCTGAATGCCATTTTGTATGCTGAGAAGCAGTACTCTCGGCAATTGAGCTTCTTTGCCGCATATCAGCGGCCGAGCATACCGACGAGCAGCAGGGTTCTATTGCAGAGCTACCTGGATCGGGGTGTTGTTCGTGGTCAGTAGTACCGCTGACCCGAACCCCGCATTGCATTGTCCAATGATGGTGAACTCGGATTTAAATCCGACGTGGGGCTTTTCCGTACTGAGTAAGCGCTCAGAGATTACCCGGCGTATTCCTCAAGCATGTTCCCAACCCCTTCGTAGATGGGCGGGAAAAGCAAAACATTCAAAAGGTGGAACTGTCATTGATGGTCTAATCTAAGCGATCTTGCTGTACGACTGAAGATCTATTGCGATGCCGCCTCAAACGCGCGAGTGTTGACCGGCGTCAGAGGCTTTCCAGCAAACTCCCCATCCGGACCAACAACAGTGACAATGTTCTTCATGGCCAGTAACTCAAAGTTGACTCTGGTGTCCAACGCTCCTCCGCCAATATGCGTAGTCAAAGTGACGTTCTCCATCTCAAGCAGCTCCTTGGGGATATTCGGCTCGTTGTAGAAAACATCCAAACCAGCCGCAGAAAGATGGCCCTTCTTCAACGCATCAATCAACGCCTTCTCCTCAACGATAGGCCCTCTCGCAGTATTGATCAGCCTCGCCCCCTTCTTCATCAAGAAGATATTGTCCGCATTGATCAAGTCCCGCGTGTGCGGATTCAGCGGCGTGTGCAGCGAAACGCAGTCCGAAATCTTCAGCAACTCCTCCAACGACGCATGGTACGTCGCCCCCAGCCACTCCTCCTCCTCAGCGCTAGCACGAACAACATCATAGTAGTGAACATCCATGCCCAGCGCCCCGCCAGCCTTCATAGCCAGCTTCTTGCTGATGTTGCCCAGCCCGACGATGCCGAGCTTGTGCCCGCGCGGGTTGGCCGAGATGTCGGCGATGAGGCCATGTGTGTACGTGAAGCGCTCCGGGTCGCCCGACCGCGCCGCCAGCTGCGCGCGCGTGAAGTTGCGGAACACGGAGAGGATCATGTACAGCGCTGTGTCTGAGACCGCTTCGTCAGACGCCCCGGCCCCGTTCGCGTACCAGATCTTGCGCGCGCCGAAGACGTCGACGTCGGCCCAGTTGAAGCCGGCACCGGCGGAGGCGTAGATGCGGACGGAGGGTGGGAGGAGGGAGATCAGTTCTTCGTCCCATTGGCCCATTTCGCCGCCCGTTTGGAAGTGCGGGCGGAAGATGGCTGAGAAGTCGCCATATCTGTGCTCTGGTTAGCAGTGTTAATGAGAAAGATGGAGATGGGTTAGGCGTACTTTTTCTCCTTCAAGGCTTTCTTGAATGACTCTCTGTCCAGCTCCTCATTCCGGACGACATTGAACCTTGGTAGGAATTCCTTCTCGTAGTATTCGGTGCTGTACTTGACAGCATTGCCGAGGTGCAGAACGGTGGGTTTCGACATTGTTACTCGTGGAGAGGATGGAATTGAAAAATTGAAGTGATACTCGAGTTGCAACAAACACCCCGCAATTATGGTCGGCCAGATGTACAATGATTCCGACATCAGCTGCGGGGCAAACGCCGACGCGTAGCCGAATGCTCCACTATTCCTACACTTTTCCCCTCTATTGCACAATCATCCTGCCGATCTCGCTCCCCGCAATGCAACTTATCCGACGGCGAGGTAAGCTGCTATACAGTAAATCCGTCTGTCTTCAACAGATCAAATCAAGGGAAAGATCATCAGATTTAAATATTGAATACCCCCACTTTCTAAACTTGGATGCTGGTGCAGCATTGCATGAGTACTTGTCATTCACTCTGAGCCACGCATATGCTTTTTCTGATACAGACTACATTATCATAGCCACCAGCGACTAGTCTAAATTAGTACGGTGGCGTGCTCTTCTTTATTTCGATAGAAGGATGTTTGCATGGCAGAACGATTGGGTTGGGCGAGGCAGGTCTTTCTCTGCCACAGTTCCGTATTGGGTTAATCCAGGTAGTACAGAGAGATCCCACGTTCACGGCTGCAGGCACAGCCACGCAACTATCCCTTACCTACTGACAATCATAATTCGATTGGACAGAATGGCCCTCTTATCTGGCTCCAACCGCGGATAGCACAAGTCCCAGACCCTTTAAACATCGAAGATCCAGCACCACTTTATACGGCAACCCCGGACCAGGATAGGGACGAATTGGAATGTAAAAAGCATTCCAACGTCTCCACGTTTCTCTAGTCATGCAATCTGGAATGTTCGACGTGACGCATCGAAACGGTGTCAGCTTCTTCAATGTTCTACCGTCAATTACTCATCAGAGCCAAGAAGGCTTAACGATCGCGGATGTCTGCATGCGGAAAGAGTTCGTACCGCCGTTTCTCGCTAATCGAAACGCTATGCTTCTTTGCGTCGGGTTCTTCAGCCCTATCACGTCAAATTCCTCGAGGGATGCCAGACTAGACCTGAAACGGCGTCATCCGCGGTCTATCCGGCTCCCGAACACGCTGACGAGTATTGGACCAGTCGATCCTTGAGGCCTGGCTTTGGATGCAAGGGAGAGTTTAACTGGGGAAAAGATTCAACACGGAGCTTGCCACGGCTGCGGAAATCGAGATCACGCCTTCGTTCTTGGAAGAAAACCGCCGGCTCTCGCACGCACGTACGTATTGACTGCTGCAATACTCGTCCTCACAATGGACGTTCTTTCACTATGGACCAGAAATGAGATTCCGCAGGGGAAACCGAGAACAGGACCAGCACAAGGCCCTTCGCCAAGCCGTGCCCATGAGGTCATTGGCACATCGGTGTCTGTCCTCGCCGTATGCGTCCTCGTTGTTGGTTTGCGCCTCTTCACACGTCTGCATCTTCTTCGAAGTTTTTCTTTGGATGATATTTTGATAATAATAGCTACGGTGCGTGGAAACAGTTCAAACAAGTGACCGCCTTGATTCTGACACTTTCAAAGCTATGTGCAGCAGCTCTAACAGGGCTACTTATCCACGCCACCGGTAAGCTCGAGCCACACCTGAAGACTTGCACATCTGACTTCGGGCAGAGATCGGATTGGGAAAGCATGTTTATGACCTCGAGATGTCTGAGCTGTCAAGCACAACACTGGTTGGTGTGCTCCATCCTCAACACGTTGCAGGAAACCGCTAATTGAGCCAAGCACTTATGGATCGCTTATATCTTGCTCAACTTCACGCTCGGAATCACCAAAATCTCGATAGTCCTCTCGTACCTGCGGCTCTTCGCCTCCCAGAGATGGACAAGGATAGCGTGCATTGCGTTTTTGTGCGTCCTGATAGCCAACACGATAATTTCAGTGACGTGCTGCATCTTGACCTGTCACCCGATAGGGCTGTTCTGGCATCTCGAGTTGGTCACTTCGCCCCAAGTGCTCACAGACAACTGCGTCAACTTCAAGGCCATGTGGTACGCTCAAGGCTACATGTACGTTCTCTTCGACGTTGTCCTCATCCTGCTTCCAATACCGGTTGTAAAGTGTCTTCGGATTTCTCGGCGGGAGAAGGTGGCACTGGCGAGCATCTTTGCTCTTGGAGGATTGTAAGTGTAGGAAACTTCCTCTCTGACAACTGAGATACTAATTTTAAACGTAGTGGGTGTATATGTTCCTTCCTCCGTCTCCGTTCCCTCGGTCGCGCATTTGGGTCTAAGGACCCTGGATGGGACAACGTCGACTCGGCACGCTGGACGGTCATCGAAGTGGCAGTGGGCATCATCTGTGCCTCGCTGCCTCAATGCAAGGCGATCCTCACGCGTCTGTTCCCGCGCTTCCTCAATCCCAACCGGACGAGGAGCAAAGGCGTGACGATGGCGGTTTCCGAGTTCGAAAAAGGGCACGGCTGGCACTTGCAACTGGAGCGGGGGATAAGGATGGACGCGACGCAGAGAAAGCAGATGAGTCGGAAGGGAGGGCTCGTGCAGTCGATGGTGGAGAAGGGCGGCGCGATGGACTGGCCGCAAGACTCGACACTCATACCAGGCGGCGCGGCGACGGGGGCCTCAGCCATCCTGGTCACAACGACCATGACACAGCGGCGGGAGTCGCACTGCTCCAGTCTGGAGATCACGCAAGACGCCCCGCGGAACAACAGCATCACTCCGAGCGAAGTGTCGCTGCCGCTCTTCCTCACCGACGACACTCCCCGAGCGCGAACCATGAACTCCACGTAGATAAAACTCGCAGTACATAAATAATTCGACGAACGCCATGACCAAACCCAAACCCTCAAAGCTTATAGTGCGGCCGCGGCACGTTATCGTAATACGGCACCACAACCACCCTCTCATCATCCACCATACTCACCATCGCCTCCGTCCCGGGATGCGTCGGCTTCGCACTCACCCTCAAATCCAAGCACGCCGCCCCCACCCCGCCCTTCAACAACGCCCTCACCTTCGGCGCAACATCCTCCAACCTCTCGCACCTCTCCCCCGCGCACCCTAGCCCCCTCGCCACAGCCGCGTAGTCCACGGCCGCACTCAACCCGCTGACCGGCCGCGCCGGCGTCTTCCCGCCGTACACGAGGTCCTGCCCGTTCCGACTCATGCCCCAGCACGCGTTATTCACAACGACCGTCAAGACGCGCAGGCCGTGCCGCGCGAACGAGTCGAGTTCCATGAAATGAAAGCCCGCCGCGCCGTCGCCCGTGATCAGGATGACCAGCGGCTTGTTGCTGTTCTTCTTCTCCCCATCCACTCCCTGGCCCTGCTCCCCCTCAGCGGCAGCAACAGCGCTCCCCAACGCGTACCCGAACCCATTCCCCAGGAACCCCAGGTACCCGGTCGACGACATCAGCGCCGCGGGCCTGCACCCCTCGCCCTCTGCGGCTGCCGCGGCGGCAGCACCGGCGACCGGGCCCGCCCAGAGCGCTACCTCGCCGCCGTCCAGCACGATGATCGGCCGCGAGTCGCGCGGGAGAGCTGCGAAGAATGCCGTCAGCGCGTGGTGCGGGTGCGGCAGGCCCGTTTCCTGGACGACTGCGGGAGCCGCGTCGAAGGGGCTAGGCGCGGTGCGGAGGGCGAGGAGGGACTGAAGCCACGCGTCGTCCGCCCTCTTCCCCCCAGAGGCGGAGGACGTCGACGACAGGGCGGCGGCGAGAGCTCCCAGCGCCTCCGCCGCATCCGACACCATCCCCACCGCGACGGGGAAAGTCCTTCCTATCTCCCCGCCGTCCGTGTCGATCTGCACGATGCGGCACGACGCGTCTTTCGGCACTACCCCGCCACTCTGCCCGCCCAGATACATCCCCGTCCTTGCTCCCAGCAACACCACACAATCCGGCGCCTGCTTGCCGGCCTGCTGCACCGCCGCCAGCGCCCCCGCGCTCCCCGCATAGCTCCGAATCGCATACAGCGCATCCAGCCTCGCGAACTTGCCGCTCGTCACGATGGCGACGCCCGGCGCGGCCGCCGCAAAGCTGCGGAGGGCAGACGCGGCGGTGGGAGACGTCGCGGCGCCCGTGCCGAGGATGAGGACGGGCCTGGCGGCGGCGCGGATGAGCGACGCTGCTTCGGCGACGGCGCCGCGGGAGGGGCCGGGGAGGTGGGCGGGGGCGCTGCGGACGGAGCCCCAGGAGATGAGGGGGGTGTGGATGGGGGAGAAGAGGACGTCGATGGGGATGTCGAGGAGGACGGGGCCTAACTTTGTCAGTGACTTGGTTGAGAGAGGGGGGAGGGGGGAATAAGTGCAGACCTGGTGCTCCGGCCGTCGAGACGTGCACGGCGTGGGCGGCCAGCCGGGGCAGGTCCTCGGCGGAGGTGACGCGGTGGGCGAATTTGGTGAGAGGGCGCGCGGCGACGATCTGGTCGATTTGGCCCTGCAGCGAGTTGTTTTCCTGGTCGCGCAGGGGCACGGACGAGGTGATGCAGAGGATGGGGCTGCGGTCTGCGAAGGCGGTGGCGAGGCCGGGGAGGCCGTTGGAGAAGCTGTGAGGATGTTTTAGCTTCTTGGTTTTTTTTCGGATGCAGGTTAATTGGAGTGGGTGGAAGCTGACCCGCTGTTCGCGGTGATGAAGCATACGCCTGTCTTCCCTGTCATTTTTGCGTAGCTCTCCGCGGCCTGTACGGCCACCGTCTCGTGCCGCGTGTCGACGAGACGGATACCAATGGTCTCGCAGCCCACGAGGAAGGCATCGAGATGGCCGCCGTGCAGGCCAAATGCCACTTCGGTGCCAAGCTGCTTCAGTGATTGGGCGAGGAGATCTCCTCCGGTCAGCTCCCTACTTTTCGGGAAGGTCAATGGAAACGCCATTTTTTGGACGAGACGGTATAGACGTTCAATGCTGCAAAATGGTTCGAAAAACACGCAATTCACAAGAGCTCCGCAACACAGAGTCGTATAAATAGAGAAACATCATGACGTCGTAAGCAGCCGCCGCGGGGTTCGGCTAACCCCCCCTGGCATCCCCCTCTCAGCCAAGAACAGTCCACCACCAACCACCAATCCCCTTTCACCACGCGCCGTACAACCCAAACATGCAGCGCACGCGGATCCGCATCGCATCCGCCTTCCGGCGCGACAATCGCATCACAATTTTCTGACACCCCCCGCATTTACCTCCAACCCCTCCACCTCGGCCGCTGCCGCCGCCGCCTTCTTCCCCTTCATCTCGACAATCTTCTCCATCGTCTCGCTCAAGCTCGGGCCCCGCCCCGCACACATGACCTTCGTCGCCGCCAGCAGTCCCTCATCCAACTCCCTATACACGACGCCCTCCCCGTCCGCCCCGTCTCCGCTCGCGTCGACCAGCGCCTGCGAGAAGACGAGCGCTTCGTTGTAGCGCCCGTCTGCCATGAGTGCTAGCGCTGAACGCGCTGGCCCGGCCGGCGTCATGCAGATGGCGCCGCTGGCGCGCAGCAGGGCGCCCGGCGCCAGACCCGTGTCGGTCCAGTGCGGGGCGATGGCGTTGACGCGGATGGCGGGCGGCGGCGAGGGCTGTTTGCTGAGGGTGGGGACGATGGAGCGCATGAGGCCGAGGACGCCGTGTTTGGCGGTTGCTGTGAGGGGATTTAGTTGTGGGAGGTTGGGGGAGGAGGGAGAGGGGGGACGACGTACTGTAGTCGACGGCGGCGAAGCGCTGGAAGCCTGTTGGGGTGGGTCAGCGGGGTTGTGGTTGGGTGGAGGGGGGAGAGGACGGACTGGATGCTGATGCGGTCAGCACGATGCTGCCGCCGGCCGGTTGCTGCTTGCGCATGTAGTGCAGGGCCAGGGCGGTGGTGTTTAGCACGCTCTTGAGGTTGACATCGATGACGGTGTAGTCGGGCTCTTGGAGCTTGCCGTTGCTGTCGAGCTTGTCTTCGAGCAGCGTGGTGCGGGGAGGGATGCCTGGGGTGGGTTAGTGGAGGTTTGAATGCAAGGCGTGCGTAGACGTATACCGGCGTTGGCGAAGACGTGGTCGATTCTGCCGTGCTGCGAGAATGCTTTCTCGAAGATGTCGGATAGCGCCGTCCAGGATGTCACGTTGAGCGGGACGTAGGTGAAGCTTGCGTGCTCCGTGATATTCGCTGGAGGGGGGTTCAGGTCTCCCATAACGACTTTTGCTCCATATTCGAGAGCCATGGAGACGGTCGCTAGTCCAATGCCGGATGAGCCACCTGAGAAGTGAAATGGTTAGTTCATTCTGATCTACAGACATGTTGGGAAGCGAGGATGCTTGCCGGTGATGAGGATTACTTTGTCCTTCAAGGCATGGAGATCCTGGTCTCTGAATTTGATCTCGGTCATGATTGATTGCGATTATGGTAAAGTAGAAATTTTGAAAGTTTGATGCAGGCTGCAGGAAACGTTCCTCATAAATAAGTGGTGCAGGCAGCAGCCGAAGTTGACCGAGATGCCTCATAGACAGTTTCCCCGCATCTGAGAATCCTCGGGAAAGGGACAGGATTGCGGCTGGCTGGCAGTACCCTTGGCGCAGCCTCACGACATCCTGCTCTGCCTATGTATCTCAGCGTGGCGTCGAAAGCTTACTTCGTTGCGAAACAAGCGCGGCTGAAAGCGGAAATGCTTATGCGAAGCTCCTAAAGATGCGATTGGATAATGCTGTAGTGGGCTACGAGAACGCCTACGTAACCATAAGTTTATTTTGCTGCTAGACATGACAGCCCGCCGCTATTGCACTCTATGCTTAAATGTTTATTCAGCACCTTTTCACTCCGTTGTCGCTTGACTGGTACGTACGCGTATTTGCATCTTGAAATAAGCTTTGCACAGGTTTGCTAAGGAGATTAAGACCACGCTAGCAATTCAACCGAAAAGTCACGAAAATACACCGACAAGTGGTCAATGTGGCATCGAAACGTCAAGTGTTGGTTTGCGAAAGAGAAGGGAGAAAGCGGGTGAAACCAAGCAAGCGGGGAGCAGCAGCGGGCCGCCCGCAGCCGACGTTCCCCGGGCTGTCAACAATCCAATACGTCATCCATCCTCTCCACACTTCTAAATATTCCGCGGCATATTTAGACGTCCGCCTCCGGTGGATGCTGTTGTAGTGTATCTCTAGCGTCACACGAGGATCACACCTTCTTGTTCCTTTCGTATTCCCAATCCTCTCTCCGGCGGCTATAGACATGGGGATGGCGCACGAAACGGCATGATCGGCAGCCTTCTGCCCCTCGAATTGCAGATCGACTCGTACCCGAGCCGGTCGGGGACGGGAAACTTCCTGAAACTCGATCCGTCCCCGCTTTTGTCGAACAGGAGAAACACCAAACCACCAATCCGGCCGCGGCCAGAACCCGCGCTCCGGCGGGCGACGGGGGGGCTGCAAAACACGCTTTGAAACATCATGCCAGGCACACACACAAGGCGAGCAAGATGCGCAGATGCAAGGCCGCCCATCATGTCTGTTCTGGCTATATAAATGCCCATTGTCTCTCTCCGCTCAATTCGATCAAGCAACCCAGGCCCTGTGGCATCCGCAACCATGAAATCCGCCATCCTCCACGCCCTCCTCATCGCCGGCGCCTCGGCCGCCGCGGTGCAGCAGAAGCACAAGCCCAACACCACACCTAAACGCCAGTCCGGCACGACGCTCATCCCCAACACGTGCTTCGACGACTACTCGAGCCTGGAGGAGTACTTCAACTACCTGTACCCGTGGGGCAGCGACCACAATGGGTCGGCACGCATGCAGGGCGACAGCGACGACCACGAGTACATCGCCATCGACCCGGCGGGCCAGCTGACCATCACGGCCAAGCCCGTCTCCGGCCAGCCCGCCACCAGCGGCGGCACCGCCATCAACTACCTGTCCGGCGCCGTGCACGCCAAGCAGCACTTCGTCGTCGAGGCGGGTGGTGGGCTCGACTTCTCGGCGAGCTTCCTGGCCACGACGGATCGCGGCACGTGGCCCGCGTTCTGGTTGACGGCGACGGAGGGCTGGCCGCCGGAGATCGATATGGCTGAGTGGAAGGGTGAGTGAAAACAAGTATTTGTAGCTGTTGTTTGGTGCTGATGAAAATGCGTTAGGCTCGGGCGACATCTCGTTCAACACGTTCAACACCAGCTCCGAGGTCACGGCCAAGGACGTCGAGTACCCCTCCCCGACCGAGTTCCACGACATCAAGGCCGAGCTGCGCGACGAGAACGGCAGCGATGTTTCCATCAACTTTTACATGGACGGCCAGCTCATCACCACCCAGGTCGGCAAGGGCTACGTCGGTGCTGGTTTCTGGCTGTATGTGATCCGTTGCCTCGGTATTCATTTCTTCTCGCTGACGTCGACAGCATCATCAACTTGCAGATGGAGGGCTCTTCTGGCTCCCCCGGACCGACGACCGGTAAGTTGTCTAGTTGTACTTGGTTGAAGGCCGCTGGTGCTAACGAGATGCAGACACGGTGTACGCAGTGAAGAACCTTGAGGTTATCAGCTACAACCCGTAGAAGGAATGATTATGGAATGATTGTATATATTTGATAGCTTTCTGGTACTTACTTGGAATCCATGATATTTCGGGACCTGCTCGCTCGACTTACCCGGCGATTCTGCTATCGTGATGAAAAACATACGGTTTCCTATGAATTGATGAAAGGTGCGGATCAATGATGAGAGTCGAATGAAACCATTTTGTGGTTCGCGATGATGTCACTCGGCGCGCGTTCAGCTGACTTCGCGGAGGGATTGTGTCACGCAAATGGACCCCAGCGTTGCTCGGCTGTACCACAATGCAGCAAGCACGTCAAACTCATCCAACCTCGACGCCCTCCCCTCGGCCACGCGGCTGGAAGCGCCGTATCGCCAAAGTCCGTCCTCGCCCGAATGCCTGCATGAAGCCACTGCTGACGTTGCCAAGGCTTGCGATTCGTGTCGTCAGAAGCGAACAAAATGCAGCGGAACGCGTCCCACCTGCTCGCAATGTGCTCAGAACGGAGCGGGCTGCCACTACTCGGACGCCATCGACAGACAGACGCGTCCTCGGGTTGAGAAGTGTGTGCAAAGTTCCAGGACATGTAGCAGCTGGATTAACGCGTCTGTCAGAGCGAGCCATCCCCGGCACCTTGAAGCACGCATCCATGAGCTCGAAGCAACTCTCCGCCAATATCAATCGCCGCAGCACGCCTCAGCGGCTGAAGCCTCAGGGGATGTATCCCAACAAGAGCCCGAGGATGACAGTCAACGGCCGCCAGCAGCATCGGAAGTCAGCGGAGGCCGCGGAACGATCGTGCTCGAAAACACAGGCGAGATGAGATACTTCGGTGTGAAGCCTGCGCGCAGGGAACACGAGAGACGGCGTCGCTGACAGGTCAAGAGGCCCCTCGTCGAGCATCTCAATCCTATCGCCGGACGGCCTGCAGTGGCTAGAGTCCCGCACCTCCGACACCTCGCTGCGTCACCGGCTCGAGCAGCCGCTACGGGGAGGCGGCAGCTGGGCGAAATGGACCCATCCGCTGCTGCAATCGCTATGGCCGGCCAGCACGTCGACGGCCCTCCCGCCCTGGGACGAAGCACTGGCGCTGGTCACCGAGTTCTTCGACAACTACAACACCGTCGTGCCCATATTCCACCCGCCCACCTTCATGGCCCTGCTCGGTCGCCAATACCAGCCCGGCGGCGCCACCAGCAACACAACGCACGACGACCCCGCCTGGACCGCCGCTCTCAACGCCGTCCTAGCCCTCTCCCAACGCCGCCGCGCCGAGCAGCAGCAAAACCGCACCCTCGCCGACCGCGCCTGGGCCTACGCAAAGAACGCGCTGGAAGTCCTCCTCGCGCTCCTCATGCGCAGCACCAGCCTTCTCTCCGTCCAAGCCCTCCTCGCCCTCGCCAGCTTCTTCCGCGGCACGCCCAACCCACAGCCCTTCTTCTTCCTCACCGCCGCCGCCGTGCGCCTCTCGCATTCCGCCGGCCTGCACCGCGCCGCCCCGCCGCCGCCTGCCGACCACCACCACCAGCTGACGCCCCGGCTCACCCCCGCTGCCGACCGCGAGCAGCGGCTGCGAGTCTTCTGGATCGCGCTGATCCTCGACGCCAGCGCCTCGTTCCGCACGGGGCGGCCGTGCACGCACAGCGTCGACGACATCGGCGTGCCGCTGCCATCCGCCGCGCCGCCGGACAATCTCGGTATAGTCGTGGACCGCCGCGGCGCCGCGGTGCTGAGCTACTTGCGGGCGCAGGCGAGGTTTGCGGTGGTTGAGGGGAGGGTGTATGGCCGTATCTTTGCGGCGTGCGCGGTGGGGAAGGACACGGAGGTGCTGGACGAAGACGTGAGGGAGCTGGGAAGGGAGTTGGAGGAGTGGAGTGGCATGGTGCCGGGGGGGACGATGGGTTGTAGTAGAGGGAGGAGGCTGGAGGAGGAGTGGGGGGGCCAGTGGCTGCATGTGGCGGGTCTGCTGCTCGCGTATCAGAGTTGCGTTATTACGGTGCATAGTGCGACGTGGCAGCGGCACTTCAGTTCGCTGCGGAGCAGGCGGTGCGGTGGTGCGAGGGACGCTGCTGCGTCTTCGGTCAGCAGCAGCTTTCCTGGCGCTGAGGTGTGTCTGAGCGCTGCGCATGAGATCGTGAGGTTGCTGGCTTATGTTCCAAGGGAATGCACGAGCTTCATCTGGTATCTAGAGACTTCTTTATCCTCCATTTAATCGCAAGGTGAGAGCTAACACTGGCTAGGGAACAGGTCCACCGCCCCGTGCAGGCCATGATGCTCTTCTTCGTTTGCATCCTGCAGCAACCCGATGATGCGGACGCTGAAACCCACCTCCAGGCTATCCATGACGCTGTCGCCTTCATGTCCAGGGCCATGACGAACCAGGAGGACTCGTTTGTCCAGCCCATGCTGACGGTTGGTCACGAGCTTATCCGTATCGCACGCGCTGCCATTCAGAAGGGCAGGGCTAGACTGGATGCTGATCAGCCGGATGGAAGCAGCGGCATGAGGGTTGGTTATGCTCCGCCGCCGCCTTCGGATAATGCCGTTCAGTTTTCTGGTGTCTCTGGGCTTGGGCCTGGAATTCATGAAAGCGTTCCTCCGTCTACACCCAGCCACATGGGCAGCCTGGCCCAAGGAGCAGGAGGCCCGACCTCTGCCCCAGCGGAACAGCCCATGTCTGGGTTGGGCTTCCCTGACCCTTGGAGCGTGGATTCAGGGTTTGCGGGGATCGACCAGCTGTCCGACATACCTCTTCCGTTTACATGGAACTGGCAGGACTTGTCGACAGGTCTGTTGGAAGACTTCAACTTGTTTTAGCAAGATCACGTCAAAACGAATTTTATTGTGCTGTTCTTGATTTGGAGGCCTGGTGGATTCTGTTTCCAATTCTGCTGCAAAGGTCCCCCTTCCTCTAAAAAGGTCCCCGCACCACACACACCCCCTACCACTCCGGTTTCGACCTCCCCCTCGACCCCGACGGCACCTTGTACCCCAATTTCGACTTCTCAAACTTGAACGCGGGCGCCAAGATCTCAATCTCCTCGTCGATGCCCCACTCGCTCCCGCTCATCTTCCAGAACCACTCGGGGTGCTGGAACAGGTCCGGGCGAGCCTTCTTGATGGCGGCGTGGCTCTTCCACAGCAGCGTCTGCATCTCGTCGTAGTGCCGCACGTGGAACCCTTCGTTGCGGGCGCGCAGGGCGGCGCTTTGCGCTTCGTCGTACTGGCCCAGCCGGTAGTACCAGATGTTGTACTGCGTCAGGCTGACGTCGATGTCGAAGGTGACGGCGCGCTTGCTGCGCTCGAGCAGCGCGTGCAGGATGGCTGCGGCGCCGATGAGGCCGGTTTGGTAGTCGGAGTTTGCTGGGGCGGGGGGGAGATTCATTAGCGGGGGAGTTGTTGAAGGAGAAAAAAGACAAACTCACGCAGCAGCGGCACAACCGGCTCATCCAACCCCATAAACTTGCCCTGCAACCACGAAATGCCCACCAAACAATCGCTAATCTGCTGCCAACCCGACCGATGCGCCAACGGACCCTTAAACCCATAACAATTCTCCCTCGCGTACACCAAGCGCGGATTGATCTCGCGCAGCCCCGCGCTCGTGAACCCCAGCCGCTCCAGCACACCGGGGCGATACCCGTCGACCAGCACATCCGCGCCTTTGACCAGCTCGGCAAACGCCTTCTTGCCTTCTTCCGTCTTCAGGTCGACGTGCGCGTCGCGCTTGCCCGTGCTCAGGTCCATCCACAGGATCGACAGGTCCGGCAGGTTCCTGTTGGTGACTTTGATCACGTCGGCGCCCAGCACCGCCAGCACCTTCGATATGACCGGCGCCGCGATGACGCGCGAGAAGTCGATGACGCGCACGCCGGCCAGCGGCTTGAACCCATCTGCCTCTCCCTCCACCTTCGGCCACGGGCTGGGGGCAGGCGTAGCGATCTCCCGCCTACTCCACAGCGGCTCCGCACCCATGACCTTCCCCTGCTCCGACGCGAAGAACTCGTCCGGCGTCAGGCACGTCACGCCGGCCTGGCGAAAGTCGTCGTTGGCGCGGCGCTCCAGCTCGGCTGCGTCCCATTTCGCCACGACGTCGGCGTAGATGGCGATGGCCTCGTCGCGGGTGACGTCCTGCTCGGGGACGCCGACCATGGTCATCGTCGGCGTCGCGTTCATCGAGCCGTGCAGGTGGTACCAGCGGCCGTCGCGCGTGCGGTAGACGTTGGTGGCTTCTTGGTGGATGGGCTTGGAGGTTTGGTGCAGGTCGCCGGCGGCGAATTGGGCGGTTAGGGTGGGGTGGGTGAGGAAGGATTGCTTTGAGGGGCCGACGGTGGGGAGGAGGACGGATTCGATGAAGAGGGTGGAGAGGTCGCTGGTGGTGCATGTTAGTTATGGTGTTGTGGAGGCTCTGGTGCGGGTGTCTCAAGCCGGAGTTCTTTTTTTCCCCCCAAATGGCTTGTGTTTGAGCAGCACACAGCTTCCATCCCATCTCTTCTCCTTTCTCTTTCACTAACTTTTCTCTGGGAATAAACACAAAAAAAGGAGGACTCTTACGTGTTAACCTCAATATCCTGATACCCGATACCATACCGCTCCGCTGCCACCGCGCTGGCCGCTGCGGCCACGAGCCCCGTCAGCGCCGCCGCCGACTCGGTAATCTTGCATGGCGTCGGCACGAACGGCTTGGGGTCGTCGCCGACGATGCGCACCTTGCGCGCCGCATCCGCGAACGACTGCGGCAGCGCCAGCTGCGCGTCGCTCAGCAGCCGCTCGTGCAGGATGCGCGTGGCTTCGGCTTGCACCGAGTAGTTGTCGTCTTCTGCCGTCATTTTTTGCTGGTTTCGTTTTCAATATTTTTCTTAAGTAAAGGAAAGTTAGAGGAGATGGATTGGACCTAACGTGAGTATCGGCGATGGGCCACGCGTTTTTATACATTTTATCCCCGCAGTCGTCTGTTCTTTCTACTACGCTGACGCACGGATAATAGCAACTCATGGGTGTGTGTGATCAGTCCTCATCAGACAGACCGTCGGGCCGACCGTCGAATGACACTGCCCCGCCGTCGGTCGGCCGAGGCGCGGGCCTAGTTCTAGATACGTCGCCCGGTCAGGCCCCTATGGAGTGGTTTCTCGCGGTCCGGAGTTTCGACTTGCAGATCGCTGCCGTTTGGCTGTGGGTGGAGAACCTCGGGCGGAGTTTTGGATCAAACCCCCTCGCGAAACTCCGGCGCCGGGGCTTCGATCCCAATTGCAGAGCGGGCCAATCAGAGTCGCGAATGTGTGTATAGTGCGCTGGTACGTACACCTAACTTACCCCTCATCGTCGTCCGTGCCCCTCACGTTGCTATACCCGGCTAGAGAGGGGAAAAGTCGGAGATGGTGGGCTGTTGATGGTGGTCACAGGGCGACGCAAGTGATGGGCGGTGGCTTTGCCCGCATCGACGAAAGTCATGACTCGGGATTTTCGTCATTATTGGGCGGCTTTTTTGCAAGGGGCCAGCTTGCTATATAGCGTCCGCGTCCTCAGTTGCGAAAATACAACATTCGGTTGATGCAAGAGTGTAAAACTCTCACGTTATTCCATTGGAGGCCATCAGTCTGCTCTCGCGCCTCCTTTTCCGCACTGCACTCCTCATAATCTTCAGAACCAATTCGGCTTTCGTCTATTCCTCAGTCATGGTGTCTTCATGGCGTGAAGGCGAATTCGGGAAGCGGCCAGTCCGCATCGCCAATTGCTCAGGATACTGCGGTAGGAGCTCCGAAAGACCTTTCCAGCATCAATCCGCAGTGCCCAGCTAATCCTCTCAACAGGAGATCCGTCAATCGAGATGTACAAACAAGCAACCCTCGGCCAAGTCGACTTTATCACGGGCGACTACCTAGCCGGTCAGTATATCCCACGCAAACCCAACCACCACTACAAACACCCATGACCAGCCCCACCCCTCTCACTAAGCAGTTAGAAAGAAAAAAGCCCACTCCGTTTCAAACAAAAATAAAACAAAAAAGCTAACCCGCCCCCCAGAAATCAACCTCGCAGCCAACGCCACCGCCCACGCGTCCGGCCAGCACCCAGGCTTCGAGCCATCCGCCCTGGCCGGCCTGTCGTCCGCCCTCGACGCCCTCGCCGCCAACCGCATCAAGGTCGCCATCAACGGCGGCGCCCTCAACCCGCGCGGCCTGGCCCAGCGCGTCGCCGCCCTCGCCCACGAAAAAGGTCACCACGATCTCCGTGTTGCTTATGTCGATGGTGATGACCTGCGCGCGCAGATAGGCCGAAGCAACATGCCGCGCACGAAGGAGGAGGCGGTGGGGTGGTTGCCGCATTTGGATGCTGCGGAAGAGGAAGCGGGTGGTAAGGAGGAGGAGGCGTTTGCGTTCTTGCGCGGAGGGGACGGGGAGGGGAAGGGGGGCGAGGAGGATGCAGCAGGCGGCCAGCCCATCGTCTCGGCCAACGCCTACCTCGGCGCGCGCGGCATCGTCACCGCGCTGCGCAACGGCGCCGACATCGTCATCGCGGGGCGCGTCGCTGACGCTAGTCCCGTCGTTGCGGCGGCGTGGTACTGGTGGGGGTGGGATGATGGCGCGTACGACGCGCTGGCTGGCGCGCTCGTTGCGGGGCATCTGATTGAGTGCTCGGCGTATGTGAGTGGTGGGAACTTTGCGGGGTTTAATGAGGCGGAGAGGTATGGCGGGTTGGATACATTTTTGGAGCCAGGGTTTCCGATTGCGGAGGTGGATGGGGATGGGTCGTGTGTGGTGACGAAGCATGAGGGGACGGGGGGTGTGGTGGATGTGGAGACGGTGAGGTGCCAGTTGCTGTATGAGTTGCAGGGGAATGTGTATTTGCATAGTGATGTGAAGGCCGTGTTGGATGGGGTCGAGGTCGAGGAGGTGGGGAAGGATCGGTGGGTTTGCCCTTCTTTGCGTGTTCGCTTGCGGGCTGAGATGCTCTGATGCTGACGGGTTTCTGCAGTGTTCGCGTGAGCGGGATCAAGGGGTTGCCTCCGCCGCCGACTACGAAGCTGGCCGTCTTCTACAAGGGCGGATACGAGTGCCAGATTCTCGTCAACGCGACAGGGTATGGCTGGAGGGAGAAGTGCGACCTTTTCGAGAAGCAGGTCCGGAGGCAGATGGGAGAGGAGTTGATACAGAAGCTCGATATACTGGAATTCCAGCGGTAAGCAATCATCATTTCCCACCAACCATCCCGGTACTAATGGAAACACATTAGCATTGGCGTCCCAGCCGAAAACCCGTGGGACCAAAACAGCAGCACCATGTACATCCGCATCGTCGCCCAATCCCGCTCCGAAGCCGCTCTCAAAAAGCTAGCACCAGCAGTCAACAGCATCTCCCTCAGACACTTCCACGGTAAACTCCTAACCCACCACCACCACCCCCTGCAACCAACCCACACACAACTAACCGCCCTGCAGGCTACCACTGCTCCCTCGACTGGCGCACCGCATCCCCCAAACCCTACCTCGCCTTCTACCCAGCCCTCTGGCCGCAATCCCGCCTCGCCGAAACCGCCCACTTCGTCTCCGGCACCACCGGCGAAACCACCTCCTCCCACCCGGCCGGCCACCCGCCCACCTACGCGCCGCTCGGCCCGCGCGACACCTACGACACCGCCTCTCCCGTCTCCCTCACGTCCAGCACCAGCACCACCCGCATCCGCCTCGGCGACATCGCGCTCGCGCGCTCCGGCGACAAGGGCGGCAACCTGAACGTCGGCGTCTTCGTGCGCCACAGCTCGAACAACTCCGAGCAGGAGCAGAAGCAGTGGGACTGGTTGCGGAGTTATATGTCGCGGAAGCGGATGTGGGAGCTGCTGGGCGGGGATGCGGCGAAGGGCGTGTACAGGATTGAGAGGGTCGAGTTTGCGCGGATAAAGGCGGTGCATTTTGTTGTGTATGGGTTGCTGGGGAGGGGTGTGAGTAGCGCGACGAGGTTGGATGCGTTTGGGAAGGGTTTCGCGGATTATTTTAGGGATAAGGTGGTTGAGGTGCCGGCGGAGGTGCTGGGGGTGACAGGGGAGAAGGCGAGGATGTAGAGGTGGTACTAATCTGGCTCAAGTACGTAGATCCTGGAAAATTGCCAGCTAATTGCTTTTCAGTTCAGTCAGAGCTAGGTTTATGACAGTCATTTTGAGATCCCCCTGGGCCATCCTTCTCAACACATTCAGAGTGTGTCTATAGACATGGTCATAAGGCCCGTCAAACTTGACCATCTCCGAATGATCACGGTTGATGGGATGAGCTTGGCCTGGGCCGTACGTTGCTGATCGCACGCTCACGAGTTTTGCTGGCGGTCCGCACATCGACCACACCTCGTTGATACTACCATCCGTCTCTATCTGGGTCTATAAAATTAATGTATTACACTCCAACCATATAGGATATAGTCAAGAACTTACCCTAGTAGCCGTTGGTGACTCTACTGTCTCATGGAACGACCTTATCGAAGCACTTCCGTGCACAAGCGCTCCCTCAAACTCTGACCCAAGCCTTGCCAATTCAGTAGAGTCAACTTCCAGACTATTGAGTAAAACGGTATTTGGGTTGTCTCCCACAAGAGGGATTAGAGAGCTTATGTCCATTCCAAGGTGAGGTGTGCCGAAGAACAAGATGCCCTGGACTGAACGCAGGAACTCAATATCAAGAGGCGTGGCATATTGATTCATAACGGCCATTGCCTAACACATTAGTCCTTTATCTGGATCACGGGAGCTTATAGACGTACTTGCTTTGCTACGAGCCCTCCAAGGCTATGCCCAAGCAAGATTGTGGGCTTCGGCTATTCCAGGAGCCCGCAGTCAGGATCTACACGCATATGTAGGTTGTTCCGCTCTACTTACCATCTCAATCATGTGAAGAGTATCTCGAAGGCTCATACCAAGGTCCTGCAATATCTGAAAGGATCTACTTCCAACAAGCTGGGTGTCGTACCCGTAGATCAGGATTCGTGTTCCAGGAAGCTTCGCTGGAAGTGAGTCTCGAAGCCACATGAATGAATCTCCTTTAACTTTGAAAGACCCAAATGCGTGGCCATTGAGACCTGAAAGAGCAATCAGGCTATAAATATTTAGTACAGAATCCCTAGGGAGAAAAAGGGACTTACTCCGTCCCGCATCTATCATCTGCGCATGAATGCAAAGGTGTAAGCCCGCGAAAGTGCTTGTCTAATACGAGATAGACATTGTCAAATCTTCCAACTTTCAACTGGTGAAAGTGCCACTCGTCGCCGGAACCATGTCTACTAAGCTTCTTCGAAAGTTTGGCTGGCACTCTTGAGAAGGACAGAGTCGCAGTCAGTTCAGTGCTATCAATTGGGTCTGTCGCCATCGAGCCGAGATTGATACTTGTGGCTCTTGGGACGCCGAAGCATGTCCTTATGAGCGATGGCAGCTCATCTATTGAGCAATTCGGTGGGACGCCTCGGAGCCTGAACACCGTGTCAGGACCGAGTTCTGGCTTTGCTTCTCCTACCAAATTCATTAGCAAAGGAAGTATATCTGACGTCAGTTCACATTTACCTCTCTTCCGATACGTTTGTAACTTTGGTAGCACCTTATTGACGAAAACGGAATCGTGAGGCTTGAATTTGATCATTTCGATATGAGTTTTGTCAACGGGAAATCCCCCGACAGAGACGTTCCGTTGAGGCTTGCAATCCAATGATGAACGGAATTCGACAATCATGGCTGGCGGCCCAGTCATTCTCCAACAACCATTAATCTACGGATCACATCACATAAATGTCAAAATCTTGATAATTCAGTCAAGTTCAACGAGATTGTTTACCTTCTCTGGCGTTGGGCTCGGTTTGGTTGCATAGAAGCAGATTATTTCGCAGCCATCCACAGCGAAGACGTGCTCGAACTTTGTTGCATGCGAGGAACTCGATGCAGGACTCAATAAAGAGACCCAGGACTCCTCGTTCGAGGCTCCTTCGACAATTTGTGCCAGAAACGGGAGATTCATACCGTAGTGCGGTGTGTTAAAGAAGAATATACCAGCAATTGAGTTGACAATTGCCGAGAGTTCGCTTTCTTCCCGCCTCAGCATATGCATGATGGCCTGCATGCTGGTCAGGATTAACCTGAAAATTGTTTCCAGGACAAAAACCTCTTTTATGATGATACCCCCGACGCAATGGCCGATGAATACCAATGGCTTTCCGGGTGCGAGAAACTACATGGAGGTTAGCATTGCTCAAACGACTATTCTATGGACAAGCCCATAATCACCATTCCCGATCGAATGCATTGAAGCGCTGCAACGAGACGAAATGCCAATTGATGATGGTCCTGAGTGGTCAATTTGGTATCGTAACCATAAGTGAAAATTCTGGCAGTGGGTATGTGTTTCGGCAACTCGTCTCTTAACCACTGGAAGCTTTCCCCTTTTTGCTGAAACGACCCTATCGCATGCCCTTTCAGGCCCGGAAGTGCAATAATGCTATGACCATAGTAAGACTTTACAGCCATGTGGCTTAATACAGGCTATACTTACTCCATCTCCCAGCCCATATCGTACTCAGCAGGCGAATGAAGACTCGTCAAGCCATCGAATTCAGTGTCTATGACCATTAGGGGGCCAAAGCTCATTTCATCGGGATTGCAGACCGTGCAGGAGCACTGGATTATCTTCCCGTTCATTTGGTTGGAATCCACTTGGATACCGGCGAACGCCCAGATGGCTGTGTTTTCGCTCGTGTTCCCAGGAGAATGGGCAAGAGAGAAAATATGTACTTCGATGCTTTTCTCCGGTATAAGCAGTCTTATGGTTGGGTCATTTGTGATATGAGCTCGAATTTCAGCCTTGCTAAGAGACACGGGAATTCCTTGAAGGCGAAATAGCGGGGATGACATAGTTGGCGAATATCCCAAACCTCAGTGTCAGGCAAAAGGGTTCAAGAACCATCAAAAGAGTTCTAAAATTTATTGGAGCAACCGCATAGAGGATAGTTGTTTTTCTTCTCTCTCTCTCTCTCTCTTATATGTATGCCATAGTGCGAATTTTTACTTGGCAGAAATCCTAAATTTAGCAACTAATGCAGATGCCCACTTTTTACAGCTCGGCTCAGGCTGATTACAGGATGATCAACCTTGAACACGTCACGAAATATCTCCAGTTTAGTCTACTTGACAAATTACCGGTTCAACAAGATTCGTCGAAAGCATCGCCCTTCGCAAACACGCCTTCCGCATTTCCCTCGTACCCCAGCTGCACCAGCGACTCGGTCTCGGCCTCATACGTCGGCCAAGCATACTGATCCTTCAACCCATTCTCAGGATCTTTCGCGAACGCCACCCAAGCGCCCTGCATGTACTCAGACGTCTGTTTCTCTAGCGCCGTGTTCGGGCCCAGCAGATCACTCGTCCCAAAAACCATCGGAATGTCGCCTGTGTCTCCGTCAGTCCCCCCACCTCCCAACACGAACACCACACAATCAATCCACTTACTAGAATGATACGCCCCCAACCACTCCAGCGGATTCAAATTCGGCCACTCGCCAAAATACCTCGCGCGCCAAACGGGCACTCCAGCCTTGACCCTCGCCCTGTATACACACACATCGTCAGTTATCAACGGCCTCTCTCTCCAAACAACACACAAAGAAAATACTCACGCAGCCCCCCTCGCCCCCGGACACGTCGCCAAATTCCGCGTAATCGCATCTACCGCCCCCTGATCCGGCGCCGCGTCGCCCTCCGGCAACGACACGAGCGTCGCACCCTCGTTGTTGACCTGCGTGATGAGCGTCGGCACATGGGCGAACAAACCCTGTTCCTGCCTCTCTTCGTAATCAGCAAAGTTCGTCATTCCATCCGCTGCCGGCGTGAAGGACAGGGCGCGGCCGCCGTTGGCGGTCGCGTTGTACGTGTTGAGCACGGCGATGATGTCCGCGGCGTCGGCCTGCTGCATGCACGCGAGAACCTCATCATCAGATGCCGTGGTGGAGCAGCCGATCTGCTCGGCGACGTAGGTGAAGTTAGACCCGGTGGTGTCGGCGTTGGTGAGGCCCGAGTCGGCGAGGCCGGACTGCGCGATGAGGCCGTTGACGAGCGGGTCGGTGGGGTAGGCATAGGCGTATTTGTCGACGGACATGCCGCTGGGTATTACGGGTCAGTAGTGGACCGAGGACAGTTGGACGCTGTGGAGGGCATGGGGAAAAGAAGAAAAAAAACTTACCCGGCAGATTGGCCGAACAGAATCATGCGGTCGGGGTCGCCGCCGAACGCGCGGATGTTCTGCGACACCCACTCGACGGCCTTGCGCTGGTCTTCGAGGCCGGGGTTGAGATGCTCGCCGTTCAGGGCGGCGGCGTTGGGGAAGCCGAAGATGGTGACGCGGTAGCTGCCCGCGGGATGTTGGTGAGCAACGTGCGTGCATGCGTGGTCGAGGGTCGGAAGGAGCAAGGGGGAAGAAAACTCACTTCAAAGCCACCACGATGACGTCCTGGTGGTCTCTGACGATGTTCGTTCCGTACTTGTACGGCGACGCGGAGCCTCCGCCGGTGAAGCCACCTCCGTGGATCCAGATCATGACCGGCAGTAGCTCACTCGAAGCATTGTTGACCGCCGCGCGAGGGGCCCAGATGTTGAGCGACAGGCAATCCTCGCTCTGCGTCTGTCCGGGGGTCAGGAGGAAGCCGGAGAGGTACTCGGTGTAGACGGTCTCCGTGCCGGTGTCGAGCTGGATGCATGACGGGCCGAACTTGGTGGCGTCGATGACATCTGTCTCGGGTTCCTTGGTGACTGGAGGGCGGAAGCGCGCAGTGCCAACGGGCGGCTCAGCGTAGGGGATGCCACCGAAAAACCGGACGGTGGTGGTGTTGTCTGCGAGCTTGCCTTGGACTTTGAAGAGGGTCGTATCCACCAAAAGATCCGAGTTGGCTACCCTAGTGAGCGCCGAAGGGAGCGCGGCAACCAGGGACTGAGCCAAAAACAGGCCAGCGAGGGAACGCATTTTGGGGAACATAGGGGGTTGACAGGCGGATCAAGGGTGCTGGCTTGCTTGTTTCCAAGCACCCACTTTTAAATGGAGCCGGGTAATGGTAGAGGCTGATTGCATTGAGTAGAAGTTGAAAGATACGAGGAAGAACGCTTTGCCCACATGGACCCCATGCATAGTGCTATAGTTCCTCGGTACCTGACCAAATGCCGGGGAACTCGGCATTTCGGTCTGGGGTAATTAAACAAGGATACGAAATGTGGGGGACAGCTTGCGGGGAAACAATTGCATTGAGGCAGGAGTGACGATCATCTGGTAAATACTTACCCGGAATCCTATTCTTCGATAAGTACAGGATTGAGGTTTGTTTTGGGTGCCGACTTGGCATTGCTTATCCATGTAGGGGATATCGCGCTAAATAACGTTATCCGTGATGGATCTGCCGGATATCTCAAGCAGAAAAACAAATCGCAAACGCGGCACAAAGAAGCCAGCACGAAGAATGCTCCATATGTTTCGATTATACAAGCATATACTAATCTCATTGAACTTCAGCCTTCATCTATGCATCGCTTACCTCTCTGAGAACCCCCACGTATACGCTAAACGAAAGGAATACAAAAACGAGAAAGAGTAGAGAGTATTCCGTACGCCTCGACCTTCCCAAACCAGCAGCAACAACAACCAACGCACCTCATAATCTACTTCTTCACACAAACCAAAAACAGCCTCGGAAACCTCAACAACACGCTCCCATCCCTCAACGGCGGATACGCCTCCCTCACCTTCTCCAAATACACCCGCTCAAACCTCTTCCTCTCCTCCCCCTCCTCCAACCCCTCCAAATACGGCCTAAGCCCACTCTCCCTAAACCAATCCAACACGCCCTCCGCGCCCCTTTCCAACCGATGATTATACACCGTATGCCACACATCCACCCTCTCACAAAGCGGCAGCAACTCCTCCACCAACACCCTCGGCTCCGGGAACGGCGCGCGCCCGACCTCGGCCACCCCCAGCTCCTTCGCCACCTCCGCCATCAGCATGTGGCTCGGCTCGCGCACGTTGTCCGGGACCTGCATCGCGAACACACCACCATTACGTAGATGCCCGACCCAGCGCTTGATGGCCGGCAGCAGCTCGGCGTCGGGCAGCCAGTGCAGCGCCGCGTTGGTGAAGAACAGGTCGACCGGGTCGGCAGCACCAGTGTCGTCGGGCTCGTACGTGCGCAGGTCGCCCTCGACGAAGGCGGCGCTGGGCAGCACTTTGCGCGCTTTCGAAAGCATGTTCGGGCTGGAGTCGACGCCGGTGAGGCGGGCGGCGGCGTCGCCGTAGCGCTCGGCGAGGAGCGCGGTCGAGTTGGCCGGGCCGCAGCCGAGGTCGATGATGCGGGGAGAAGAGGTTGGTGGGAGAGGCGGGATGGCGGCGAGCAGGTCGCGGGCGGGCCGCGTGCGCTCGTCGGCGAAGCGGAGGTAGTTGGCGGCGTTCCAGTCCAGGGTGGGGGCTGAGGATGACGACATA
The DNA here is from genome assembly GCA_023087525.1 of Lasiodiplodia sp. KE8368. Classification (NCBI taxonomy): domain Eukaryota; kingdom Fungi; phylum Ascomycota; class Dothideomycetes; order Botryosphaeriales; family Botryosphaeriaceae; genus Lasiodiplodia; species Lasiodiplodia sp. KE8368. The sequence continues at coordinate 273,207 of JAJMYN010000023.1, forward strand.
GTGGCTCGTGGGGTGGTGGACAGGAGGAATGTTTTGGAGATGGTGTGGATGATGCGAGGGCGGGCGGAAGTGGTCGGGCGGAGGAGGAGCGGTATCATTGGTCGAATGGCAGAGGCAGAAAGATGCTCTCTTACTTTATGGCTCTTGAGATGTGGATTGGCGGGGTGGAAGAGAAAGCTTGTGTTCAGGCACAAATGCGGGGATGACGTGGGGTTTTAAGCTAGGATGTTACGACGCGAGTAAGGCACCCTTGCAAGGCGCATCCTTCCGGAGTAAAAGCTTGCAAGGTCTGCAGGTCTGGTCTGCAGGTCTGCAGACTCCACCGTAAGAGTCATCTCGGGAAGATATGACATCTTTCCGATGATCCTGTGAGCAATTGGGAAGGAGGTTTCGGAGATGTAATTCTTTCTTTTTTTTTTTAAAAAAAAAAAAAGGTGCTCGATGATATTCATTTAGTTGCTACCACTCTACAGAGGAGTACTGCAGCCGATAGCTAGCGCGAAGAACAGTGGGATCCTCGAGGGTAACGATGCCTCATCTTTTTCTTTTTTCTTAAAAAAAAAACGTATGGGTAGTTAAAGCTATCGTCCGGACGAGAATGTCAACCACAAGAGTGAGCTTTCCTCCTGGGCATACTGCCCGGCACTCACAATGGCCGAATTAGCCTTTAATCGCAAGGCCCAATTCCTGGACATTCAATACCGGTCTCACCCGGATCTAAGAGAGATCCTCTCTCCGTCCATGTACAGCCGCGCGTTTCAGAGCTCATACGCCGCAACGGACCGCGCCATTGTTGCGGGCGTCATGGATTTCTTGAAAAACGGCCCATACCGGGCGGAAACAGCGAGCATACGCAACCGAGAAGTGATCATTGACGTCAACTCGATCGATACGCAACCGTCCTGGTCGAGGTCCAGGTACAACCTTGGCTCCATGGGAGCCATGATAGCCTGGTTGATTAGCCTTTGTTCACATCAACCAGACGGTACAACCTCTCACATGGCCGACGGGCCGACGGGCAAGCAACAATGCCGCGCCGAATGTCGAATTAAAAATTCTACATATACATCCGGATGATAGTTTCATCTACCCATGACATGAGCCAAAAAAAAAAAAAAAAAAAACCACGCTAGCCACCGGCTGCGAGAGGCGACTGTATCTTTGTTCATGACACGGCTTTTGGGAAGTGGAATAGATGGTGTGGAAATGAAATAAATACTGCTCGAAGCCAGTGTCGGATAGATCCGAGTCAGTCGGATACTACCGCCCGTCAGCATTCGGCTTACCAGGATCCATTGCCGTCACTGCTTGATAGTCGGAGATTTATTTCCGTGAACTGTGATTTGCCTGATACTTAGGATGTCCAACCAAACTAAACTCCGTCATGGCGAAAAGCGAGCATCTCTTATCCAGGCGTGGAAGTTCCATTTTTCTCCCTTTCCAAAACCATACATGATGCCTTCAGCTTTCGGACGGCTTCTCTTGTTAAAGAAATGGGCTGTACAGTCCCATCTCACAGCCGATGGCTAGCGTGGATTTGCATTTTTAGTTGTTCATGTCATGGGTAGTTGAAGCTATTGTCCGGACGTGTATGTAGAATTTTAAATTCCACATTCTCGTCCGGATGATAGCTTCACCTTCCCACATATTTCATTTTTCTGGAAGAGCTGAGGCATAGCGCTGTGTTCTAACCCTGCTATTCTTCGTGCGCTATGGCACAACAAAACTCACCCCGGGTCTGGTCGGCGGGAGCAGGTAGACTTCACACATCAAACCACGCACCCAACCCATCACAAAGGCGACCACAGCATCATGCAGATATGATATTTTCATTCCGCTCCACTACCAGAAGATGACTATCGCAACCAAATAGACAACAAAAAAAAGGACAAACAATCTTAATGAATCTCTTATCTCAACCGTCACAATGAATCCTCACTCCATGATGGATATGAATGTGAATTCAATCAGTTGCAGAAAAGAGGACGACAAGGAGTCCCACATCATCAATGTCTCACCCACCACAAGCCAACCACACAGCCGAAGCCTTTTTCCAGATTCCCTTTTTGAGCAAGAATGAAGAATCAAACTCAATGTAAAAAGACACACTTTCTTTTTCTCCCACTCACTCCACCATCTCTTTTTACTCCTCCTTAGTTCTTATCCTTAACAAGCTCCAAAATAATATCCCTCGCCTGCTCGACGCCCTCGCGCGAGCCGACGATCTCAATCGCCTCGTTGCCATCGCCGCCGCGCGGAACCTGGACCCTGGTGCCCGTCTTCTTGCGGATGCTGTTGATCTGGCTGCCACCAGGACCCACGACATACCTATAGAGCTTGGGGTCGGGGAGGATGAGGTAACCGGTGCACGACGGCTTGCTCTTCTCTTCCATGGCCTTCTCCAGCAGGGCCTTCGCCTTGGCGACGTTCTCAGGGTTGCTCGAGCGGAGGATCCACGGGATGTTGCCGTCCTCGCTGTCGTCCGAGGCAGGCAGGTTGTCGACAATGTCCCAGGCGTGCGCGTCCTTGGTCGACGACGGGTCGTCGGTGATGAGGGGCGCGTTGCTGCCGGCGTTGGCGCGGATGTTGCTGGCGCCAGCGGTTGTGGGCTTGGGCGGAGGCTGCTGGCCGGCGTGGTCGACGGTGACGCGGAGGTCGTTGCGGAGGCGGCGGAAGAACTGGCCGTTGTCGGAAACGGCGTGGTGAAGACGCCTGGGGACCTGGACAGTCTCGCCCTCCTGCTCCTTGATCATGCTGGCGATGTGCTCCTTGGCCTTCTCGACGTCTTGGGGCTGACCGACGATCTTGACCTGGCTGCGGGCAGCACCGGTGGCAGTCTGCTTGGGAACATCGACGGTAACCTTGAACTGGGACTCCAAGTTGCGACGAGTCTCACCGCCACGACCAATGAGGATACGGTGCTTCTCAGGAGCAACCTCGATGAACTCAGTGACCTGGCTATCGCGCGTGCTGACGAGGCCTTCGATAGCGGCCACGATCTTGTCGACGACAGCAGCGTTACCCTCGACGCGGATCGTGTTGTCCTCAGACTCGGCACGGGGGAAGCGAACCATGCGGGCAAGCTCACGGCGGTCATCGGGGCCACCGGCGTTGATGACGATGTCGCGAATGTTGGCACCTAGACCTTTGATTAATATCGGAGAATATCCTCAACATAATAGTCTGAAACTTACCACCTGCACCAATCAGAGCCTTGTGGTGCTTCTTGTCAACCTCGATCGTGCGCACCACAGTCTCATCGAATGTCTTGGCCTTCTGCTCAAGGAGCTTCTTAGCATCCTCGACCTGCTTCTTGGTACCCTTGATCTTGATGTCAGCGCGTCCCGAGGCATCGGCGACTTCACGAGCGTTAGGAACGTCGATCTGAGCACCGGTGCTAGCACGCAGAGCATCCATCTCGCGACCACCAGCACCAATGAGGGAAGGAATCTGGCTTTGGGCAACGGAAACGGTAGCAGTGTGCGAGTTGTCAATCGTCCACTGGTACAGCTCGAGAAGCTCGTCGCGGGCGGCATCGGCGCCCCTCTTGGGACCCCTGATGATGACCTCGTCGGCAGCTTGACGACGGTTGTGGTGCGAAGCTTCAGTACCAGCGTCGGCATCGTCGGCGGCGGCGGCAGCAGAGCGAGGGAAGTTGATGCGAACGTTGTAGCGGTCCTGAAGACGGTTGACCTGGTTACCCTTGCCACCGATGAGATCACGGTGGAACTGGGGCTTGATCTTGAGGACGTAAGTAGCTTCGTCCTCAAGCTTCTTGCCAAGAGCGATGATGTGAGCCTTGGCGGCGTGAGCCTTGGCCTGGGGACCCTTGATCTCGACCTTGCCATCCTGGACCTGGATGTCGACGTCAAATTCGTCGCGAAGCTTCTTGATGTTCTCACCACGCTTGCCAATCAGAATGTTGGCAAACTTCTGAGGGTAGTCGAAGGTGATGGTGTAACCACGCTCAAGCTCATCCTTCTTCTCCTGCTCAATGAACTCCAGGATCTTCTGGGCAAGCTCGTCGACGTTCTTGTTAGGTCCACGGATGTAAACATTGTCCCTGTTGGCACGAGAAGCCTGGGGCCTGGCATCACCGAAAAGCACTTGCAGGGGAATCTGGTCCTGGGGAAGACCCTGTTGCTCGCGGTCGACGTAGCGGCGGATCTTGTCGTGGAACCTGTACGAGCTGCATAAGTCAGTTAATTGACGGGGTTAAAATTCGCTAAACTTACTTCTGCGGAGCCTCAACATCACGGCCGACAATCTGCTCCTCGGTGTTGATGAGAGAAAGGAGCTGCTTCTGGGCCTCTTGCAGAGCACGCTGGAATGCCTGAACGTCCTGAGCAGAGGGCTGACCACGAGGGAACTGGTACTCTGAAGGAGAGCTGGGGCCCTCGTACACAAGGACAAGATGAGGCGACTGGGCGTCACCCTCGGGGAAAAGCAGGTGCACACCCTGGTCCTTCCTCAGGTTCTGAGCAGCGCGCTGGCGCAGATGCTGGTGGTAGAATGGGTCGACGTTCACGTTGCTGAACCTGCTCGGCGGGTGGCTGCTGATCAAGTTCATGATATCCATACGGGCCTTCATGCCATTCTTGGCGTCGCGCGAGTAAATCTCCCATGCAGTAGGGCCATCTTGCGAAGTGGGGAGCACAATGCTGGCATCGTGCATACGCTCAAGCTCAGCAATAGCCTGGCGCTGTCTCAGGTAGCGGGTGAGATCACGAGCGTGGGCTTGCGAGTTAGCGTGTTGGCGGGCGATATCGACGTTCGTGCTCTGCATGGAAGTGGCCAGGTCCATAACCTTGTTGATACCGCTGTCAAGCTTATCAGCAGGACCGACAATGGTGAGCATTTCAGTGTCATCGTGGCTCGGAGGCAGAATGACGGCGCATCCGGTCTCAGCGAGGAAGTCGTGGAGAGAACCGCCGCGCTCACCGATAATGAACTGGTGCCTGCCGCGCTCGATGGGCATCTGGTTGATAGAGAGCTGACGGCGGAGTTCCTCGACCTGGCGCTCAATCTCAGCACGAGCTTCGTTGGCAGCGGCGCGGTCACCGGAGATGGAGATCGGGTAAGCAGCCTGGGGAGCGAAAGGCACGGGCTGACCGGCAGGAGTGGGCTGCGGGGGAGCCTGCTCGGCCCAGGTAGTGTAGTGCGGAATCTGGACGCGGACATCGCGACCACCCTCGTACGAATCGATGCGCGAGTTGTGCGGGCCAGCCAAGAAGGGGTAGTACTCGGCGGGGATATCCTTGAGGCGGAGGTTGACGGTAGACGTGCGCTCATCGACGATACGCTCGATCTCCTGCTTGGCCAGAGCCGCAGCGACGGTGTCACCCTCAATGACAACGTCAATGGTCGCGCTGTCGTCCTCCTCAAAAGAGCCGGTCTCCTCTTGCTTGGGAACCTGTATGCGGGCGCCGGTGCGCTTGCTGATACCCTGGATGGTGGCACCCTGGCGGCCAATGACGTGAGCGCGTATCGAGGCGGGGATGGTGACCTTGGTGGTTTGCTAATACTTTGTCAGCACATGATCGCTTCCTGTAATTGCGGCGGCTTACCTTGGAACCAAGCTCCTTGGCAACCTCCCTCAGAGCAGAGCGAACGGCATCAACGGGACCAGTACCCTGGAAGACAATGTTGCCCATGTTACCGGGCTTCATCTCAACCTTGGCCTTGGACCTCCTGTTGATGTCGCGGATGACGTCGGCCATAGGCTTCTTCTGCAGCTGGCGCGGGATCATTTGAGAGGGCGCGAGCGAGATGGACTCGACATAACGGCCGGGCAAAGTCATGGTCTGAGGGCCCGGACCGCGAACCGAAGGCGTAGTAGGAGTCGCAATGCCAGAGGCGGGGGTGGACGCGCGCGAGGTACCATTGCTAGCAGCAGCGCCATTGACACCGTTGGCGCTGACCGAGGCGGGCTTGCGGCCCCAAGCAGAAGACACGGCAGCGGGAGTGTGAGCCTTGGGAGCGCCCAAGCCCGGGAACATCTCCTCAGAAGCAATGTTTATGGGCGGGTTGGCGGGCGACTTCTTGGGAGTCTCAACATCCTGGGCCTTCTGCTTGCCCTTCTCAGAGGGAGCGGCAGAGGGCGCAGGATGAGCGAGGTCATCCTCATCAGGGACGTCCTCAACGGTCGGGCGGTGGGTTTCCTCCTGGGCCAGACGGGCCTCCAGCTTCTGGGCCGGGGTCTGGCTATCTCCGTTGGTGGAAGCCTCAGCAGCCATAGTGAACCAGATCCGATGCCGGGTGTACGACGACAGTGACGACGGGACGGGGGAGGAGGGCGACGAGCAGGCTTGTCAGAGCGGTGGTGGAGGTCTGGGATGTTAGCGAGGAAAAAAAAGAGTGGGAGCGTGGCACGTACATTTGACTGGAAAGGGTGGGCGAGGGCGGAGGACTCGAGGTGGCGGAGGAGCGGGCGGAAGTAAGGCACGGGCGGGCAGGAGATTGGCGTGATAGTGTTGCGGGCTATGCGGTTGCCATGCTCCGTCGGGGTGCGAACTGGGAGAGCGAAGGGTTGCACACGAGGCTGATGGCGCGATGGTCGGTGAGGGCGAGCGGGCGAGGTGAGCGACGAAAGTTCGAGCTCAGGTGGCTTCTTGCCCGCCATTGGCTGGACCCTCGAGATCCCCAGATTCCGCCCCCGGTCGCGCCAAACACGGCCTTCGACCGCACCAATGGCTGCGCCGCCGCTGCGACAAGAGCCTCGTGCCTGCAATTGAAACCGCGCACACCTGGCATCTGTGCAATTTACCTCGAGAGCGCCCTCGTGCTGTGCGACGCGCTGGGGAATTTCCGCACACGGGCCACAGGAGTCGCTGCGCACTGGGTTGCTGCAGCCGGCCGCACATGGACCGCGGCCCCGCCCGCCAACGAACGCCTCGCTGCCCTCACCTCACCTCTCGCGACCGCCGACATGCTTCCGGACCCCGCCACCGCCTCCAAACCAGATTGCACTTGTGAAATCGGCTAACATTTGTTGCCCCTGAACACTTGAATCCACCTCTTGATGCTGCTTGGAGCCGGCAGCTATTCTCGGCCGCAATCTCCCGCGGGAATTTTTCCCCAACGCCTCGTTGCCGCTGAATGCCTCGAGACGAGACCGGCGGTAATGATGGCGATGTGCTGTCTAGCTCGCATCGGCAAAGCTACAGCCACAGCGAATGCAAAAGAGCGCACATGGTCTCAGCTTTGTCCCACCGAACTTCATGAAGCCCACTTATGGGTGACTGAAGTGCCCGTGTGGATGTGTGGGCGCAATATCAGGGTCTGCATCTTTGCGCGAGTGTTTTGATTCAGTTATCCACGTAGAGAAATTCCAATCGTCTTGAGGACACGGACGAAGACGGAGACTGATCGAGCTCTACCAGCACAATGACAGGCGTCCCCAAGAAGCTACCTCCGCCCCGAGCGACCAATCGCATGGGTTCGCCATGTCCACATTCGGATATCTTCAACCTCATTTTCCAGCCTCACAGCGGGTTGTAGAGTTTTGAGTCCTCTTTCCCTCGAAGGGCATTGCACTTTTTATGTGGGCAGCTGTAGCAAATATCCGGACGTAGATGTGAGGCTGACCACTAATTCTGACCTGATACACATGCTCTGACGTCGTTTTGCTTGTGAGAAAGTTTCGTGGATGTCAAATACTGGAGTACCAGAAGGAATCCATGACACGCAGCTCTCTCCGGCCTGTCATTTCCTGTTTGCGAATTACCATTTCATCACTTTGCAGCATATCCGCGCTACCTGCGTGTGTTCCCCTGCGCATTTCATGAAATTTCTATCACATGCGGTGGCCTCTGGCCGTGCCTGCCTTATTGCGCAGTCGCCCTTCCGCGCTTTCCCGTTTTGGTGCCCCATCAGAGGCGGCAGATATTTCTGCTGCACCTCGTCGCTGTCCCGTCTTCCTCTCCTCCACATCCGCCGCGTTTCTTCCACTCTCGACACAACAGCCGGGCGCAGCGACATCATGGTTGTGCAAAGTTCAAAGAGGGTCACCAGAGCTGCGGCAGCCTCATCGCCAACCCCCCCGGGCGCTTCGCCAGACCCTACAGTCACCAGCCACAAGCGTATGATGAGTGAGGCTTCGTACGAAACGGCGCCTGAGATGAAGAAGCCCTACACCGCAAGCTCTCCCAGCCCTTACACTCCTCCGAAGCTAGATTGTCTTCAGAATGACAAGATGCGCTCACTTCTCGATGTTATCGACAAACTCCGTTCTGTCGGTCTCAATGATGTTCTCTCACTTCCGGCTCTTGTTGTCTGTGGCGACCAGTCTTCTGGAAAAAGCTCAGTCCTCGAAGCTATCACGCAGATTCCCTTCCCGCGCAACGCAATGCTCTGCACTCGTTTCGCTACCGAGATAATCCTTCGCCGTGAAGCCAAGCGATCCATCACCGCTTCGATCGTTTTCAGCGACGGTCGAGAGCCGATCAGGAGTACAACCACCGACTTCTCCAAAATCCCGGAATTCATACGCGACGCCAAAGAGCATATTGAGAACGATACCTTTGGGAATGCTCCTGGTGCTCCTGGCTTGAAAGCGTTCTTCTCCGAGATGCTCAGCATCACAGTGTCGGGGCCCGACATGCCTCCGCTCTCTCTCGTCGATCTCCCTGGGCTCATCCACGCCGAGACGCAGACTCACAGCAAGAAGGATGTAGACTTCATTAATGTCCTTATTTCGAAGTATATCAGCAACCCGCGCTCTGTTATCTTAGCTGTGGTTTCTGCTAAGCACGACTATGCGAACCAAGTGATATTGCAGAAAGCTCGCACCGTCGACCCGAAGGGAGCCAGGACCCTCGGAATCATTACCAAGCCCGATTGCCTTGAGGAAGACTCAGCGGAGGAAGAGAGCTGGATTTCCCTGGCCCAAAACAACGACATCAACTTTGAATTGGGATGGCACATGCTCAGGAACCGCGCGCAGGTCGAAACTCTCTCAAGCTTCGACGACCGTGATAGCATGGAGAATGCCTTCTTCGCTAGCAGGGCGATCTACCGTACCATGGACAAGAAAACGCTTGGTATTGGCCCCCTTCGTGAGCGCCTCTCTCGTTTGCTCTTCGCCCACCTAAAGAACGAGATTCCGAAGTTGAACAAGGAATTGCAAGAAGAGCTAGAGAAGGCATCGACGCTCCTAGCCGCGTTGGGAGATCAGAGGGGCACTGCGTGGGACACCCGGGCCTTCCTGATGAAATGCAGCATGAAGTGCAACGCCCTTCTCACCGATGCCCTGAGTGGCAACTACAACGACGACTTCTTCCGTTCCGCTTCCTCACCCTCCATAAAGCTGCGAGCTAATATCCAGGCCCATAATTCCCAGTTTGCAAAAGTGATGCTGGTGTTCGGTGCCAAGTACAAGTTCAAGGATGTTCCTTCGGAGATCATGGACATTATCGGTAAAGAGAAGGATATACACCTCGAGGAAAGTTCCTGGGGCGTCACCTATGCGAAGGGACTTCAGAAGGCTAAGACGCGAAACGAAGCTGTTGGTTGGGTGTGTGGCAAGATGAAGGCGTCCCGCGGCGAAGAGCTCCCCGGTAGTGTCAACGCCACTCTCTTGAAGGAGCTCTACTGGGAGCAGACTGCTAACTGGGAGGCCGTCACGCTGAAGTACACCGCTGCCATTGCGAACTATGTCCGCGGATTCTTAGAGAAGCTCATTCATTACGTCATGCCCGCTGATGTTGCAGAGCGGGTTTTGAAGCTGAAGATCCTGCCGAGCTTGGCCTCCCAAAAGGAAAACGCCATCGCTGAACTGCGCCGCATGATCAACGACAACAGTCGGGCACCCATGACATACAATCACTATTACACTGACACCATCCAGAAGCTGCGCCACCAGAAGCTGATGACTAAGGTCAAGCGCATTGTCAACTCAATGGGTCCCACCACAATCGGTCCTGGAACGAGCAACGGCACTGCGCTCTTCCTCAACACTCTCGACCAGGAACTCGTTGAGCCGGACATGGACAAGTTTACTGCGGAGGAGGCTCTCGACTGCCTGATGGCCTTGTACAAGGACAAGCTCAAGAACTACGTCGCTGCCGTTACCGAAACAGTTATCGAACGTCACCTCATCGCGCCTTTGCGTGATTCTCCAATCTCTCCCGTCGCTCTCGCAAGGCTCTCAGATGACGAGGTCAGGGTCCTTGCTGGTGAGCCCGAGCATGTCCGCAACGAACGCTCCCGGCTGTCGGCGATGAAGAGCAGCCTTGAGTTAGGCAAGGAGGCCTTCCAGAGTGCGTTGCTCCAGTTCGACTAGCTGGATACAGATATCCTGGTTCGCATCTCGATCAAGGTATTCACGGGGTGGGAAGATTCCAGATACTCGGGCAGGTAGTTGAATTCTTTAGTGAATACAATTGGCCATCTTCTGTCCTCACTTGTACCCTCCGACTTTTGCCTCAACAACCCACAGAGGACAAAGTCTCGTGTAATTCATCGTGACCACCTTGACTGTGCCGCACCATCACAAACCCCCTGCCTCCCCCCTCTGCCCACCAACCGAGGGCGGTGAGTGCGTGAACCAACCCCATCCCACGCCCAGCACCCCCTTACAGCCCCCTCTCGCAGCCGATGGCTAGCGCGAAGAATAGCAGGGGTGTAGAATATAGCGTAACTATGCCCCAGCTCTGCCTTAACATATGTAGGTATTCAAAGCTATTGTCAGTACGTATATGTAGGATTTTTAATTCGACATTCTCGTCCGGACGATAGCGCCACCTACCCACGACATAAGGAAAAAACAAATCCACGCTAGCCATCGGCCGCGAGAGTGGACTGTAGTCCCAAAACACGCCACCAGCAGCACCACCATCCCCCTTTCCGGCATTCCCCAGATCCACCCCCTTCCCCCCTACCTCCCCACAATCACGTAAAACGGCAACCCTAGCGCCTCCCGTCCTTCTAGACCCGGGTTCTATTCTGCACCGCCACGATCCATATATTGACTCGGCTAAATATAGCCCCATGTCCCTTCCCGACCCCCCGTTTCAAAACCCTGTCGATCCCACAAGGGTCCTTCCGCCGGGCAATGACACGCATAAAATGATGAACGCGAGACGAAAGGGCAAAGAGAACCGATATTGGGTGATAGCCGCACGGACGACAGGGTCCCCGTGGAGGTCATAGCTCCCTAGCTCTCGAATCTCGTTTTGCTGGTGTTGTTGATGCTTGCTCCTGCTTTTGCTTGCTGCTACCGAGCCCGATAGGCGATTGTCCTATTTACGGTGGAGAAATGGGTCCCGTTGAGGAATTCAATTGTGGCTTTATGCCGTTTGCAGCCGGGCTCTGCGATCCCCATGGTGACTGGATTGGGCGCCTGCAACGCTGCTGTATTGCAATCCACAGCGCCAACGCCCAAAACGGCGCGAACGGTCCATAGTTTCGAATTGAGATGAGCACAACGAAACACCAAGTCTGATCAACACACAAAGGTCCAAAACGCGTATCTTCTTCCCATTTCGCGGAGAGGGGGGTATCTCGCCGTTCTACGTACATACAACATACCAAAACAGAGCGCATTAGCCATGCTGCTACTTACAAAAGGAAGTTTGACTGTACGTTGCGGCACACGCGCGATGATAAACGCGAGAAGGAAAAAAGCATGACATAACCGGTGACGGTTTATGCAACGCCATGGTAATGGGAACAAGAAACACAGGAAGACGGCGATGGCCACACGCAGACGATGGCGCTGGAAAGGGAAATGTAAATGCAAAAACAAAAAGATCAAAAGACAAAAACCAAACAAATACAGAATAACACAACAGCGAATAAAAAAAACCACCGCGATCTAGTGCCTGCCAGAACGCCGCGCCAAATGAGAGACGAGAAAAGAAAAGAGGTAAATGTGAGAATCAGTCGCTGGAAGACCGAGACATAATGCAAACGGAAGCACAATGTGCCGCCTGATCCCATGCGCCGTTCTGATGCAAAAATGTACAAATGCAGTGGAAGACGGAAAGATTCTAATGAGTGACTGACCCGATTGGCTAACCTGTATTTTGCTGACTGGCATGTACGAGAAGCATATGTACGATATATGTATAATCGCCCGGCTTCTTTATGTATGATGTTGTGGCCCTGGCATTGGCTTTATTCGTATCTTTTTCTGGTCGGAGGTTATCAATCTCCGATTAACCTCTCAGAACATCCTCAAGGTTGTCCCAGAATCCCAGATCGTAAATATTCTCGATATCGGCAAGACGCCACACGCGCTGCCAGCTATCCGGATCGACCATGCCGACGAACTGTGGCGGGCATTCGCGGGGCGGCTCGCCGTCGGCGGTGCGGACAAGGACCTGGCACGGGCTGTTGGGCCAGCGCGTCGTGTTTGTGTGGGAGTGGAAGCAGCTGTCGTCGGAGCTGTATCCGCTGTCCAGGGCGGGGGCGTTGTGGCCGCCGGTGGTGGGGGAGCCGTTGGCGGCGGCGCTCTTTTCCTGGTTGTGCTCACGCGCGATGCGCCGGCCGACTTCGCCGGAGGTAAAGCCGAACTCGGCAAAGCTGTTGGAGGTGGCGCGGGCGCGCGAGTGGGCGTAGCGACCGCCGCGGGTGCTGGGTCGGCCACGCTGGCCGCTGCCGGGCGTGGAGTCGCTGTTGCGCTCGCCGCCCCAGAGCTTGCCGGCGTAGATGTGGCCGTCGCGCATCTGGTCGCGCAGATCCGCCCACTTGCTCGCCTCGTTGGTCGTCATGCCGGCCCAGATCAGGTAGACGTGGTACGCCAGTAAGCCGAGGGGAAGGGGCCAGGTCAGCCCAGCCAGGAGTCCGACGCCCATGACGCTCAAGCCGCCCACCTTGATGCTCTCGACCAGCACCGTGTTCAAGTCCTCGCGGAAGCCCTTGAGGCGCAGCGGCCACGGCGCCCAGCCGCTGAGGAGGCCGGCCGGGAAAGCATGATCGTAGTGCGTGAAGCGGTCGTAGACGCGGGGGTAGAGGTAGACGATCAGGGCCAGGTAGGCGCCGTACAGGAGGAGCAAGGTGGTGCTCACTAGTAGCGCGAGGAACCAGCGGTAGTTTTCGCGACCGACGCAATTGTTCACCCAGATACAGTGGTGGTCCATACGAGCCACACACGTCTTGCAAATCGGGCAGTGCTTGCTGCGTGCCGGCTTCGGCAAGCGGCATGTGCGGCACGTCATGTTGGGGTGGTATAGGATGTGGTCGTACGGATACGCTTGCATCTGGGCGCTGTGGTTCGCGGCATTGATGATGGTGTTCGGTTTAGTCGTCGCGGCGAGGTAGGTGAAGACATAGGGCCACGGGAGGACGAGCGGGATGAGCAGGCGGTGGTATGCGGGGAGCGAGGTGTAGGTTTGGAAGAGGAACAGGCCAGAGGCGCCGGTGAGAAGGCCGAGGAAGAAAATCTGAAGTTGACTGGGTGTCAGCTGGCGCCCGGGGGCTTGCACTCTCTGGGCAGGCGACTGCACGGCAGTGGATACGTACGATGACCAGGGGATGCTTCTCGTAGAGTAGATAATGCCAGGTGCGGGTAGTGTACTTGTAGATCCGGCCGCCGGTTACGAGGCCGTCCAGACGGCGCAACAGCGCGGGGAAATGCACCCAGATCAAGCGGTGCAGGAAGCCTATGGGGGTTTTGCTGCAGACGGAAAATTAGAGAGGCAGACGAGGTGTTGACGTTGCACGCACCGGAAGACGGGAAGACGGCCAAAGAAGACGGTGAAGACTAGGAAAGAGAGAGCCGCAACGGCGATGACGATATGCTGCAGCGGACCCTCCATGATAGCGGCATGGAGCGGGGAGCTGCTGCGCGCTGTGGGGTTCAAAGCATGCGCATGACGGGGAGTCGTCCGGGATGGTCAGCGGCGAGTTGATGAGGCTCAGGAGAGGCTGCGCAACGGAAACGCGCGGCTCATTTTCTGGTCGGCTAGTCCGGGAGATGGGCGCGCCTGGTGGAGCAGAAAGCGCCTGCACCGCCGCAACCAGCCCGGCTCGCAAGGAGGAGCACTAAGCTTGGTCGCCGCACGGAGCCTGCCCGGCGCCGTCTCGGCAAATCGCAATGAACTCCGTCGCGTCATTTCCCGACGCGTCCCCCGCATCCACACCATCGCGTTTTGACCACCGCGGCGCCATGCTCGTCATAACTGATGTCAGCCGCGAGCCGCCAGTCTACGGCGACCTGTTTGCCGGCAAGAAGTTCTGGATTGCCCAACGTGTGCCCTCGCGCAACGACTTTGTCAACCGCGTCAAGTACAACGGCGGCCAGCTCGTCGCGCTCGAGAAAAACGCCGACTACCTGATTGTCGATCACCTCCGCTCCGATTTGCCCTCCGGCGGCATCTCCTACCGCTTTATCGAGAAATCAATTCAGCACTCGGAACTCCAGGAAATCAGCGAGTTCCATTGCGGACCGCCTGCCAATTCTGTTCGTGAAGTTGGCTCTTCGCGGCCGGCCCATCGTGGACGCATCCCCTTCACCGCGGAAGATGATAACGAGCTCTACGCTTGGGTCAAAGGCTGCGAAGCTCGCGGCTGTGCAGTCAAGGGCAATGAGATCTACAAGGATTTCGAGCAGAGGGTGCGCCCATGCTAACATCTCACGCTGAGTTGGCCGTGTAACTAACACGCGCAGAACAATCGTCACACCTGGCAATCATGGCGCGACCGCTGGGTGAAAGTCCTCAGCATAAAGCCTCCTAGAACCGTTGCCGCCAATCCTCCGCCGTCGCCACCCTCCGATGTCCAGCCCGCTCAATCCTCCCGCCGGACTCTCAAAAACATTGCATTATCTGCATCCGAATTGGCGGCGATCACACTCAAAGAATTCGACATCATCTTCAGTTCTGCAGAAACGGTCATGGATGTTCCGTACGGACGTCTGGAGGAGGCTTGGGCGCAGTTTAGCGATAAAAACCCAGCACATTCGGGCGAGGAGTGGGCAAGATACTTTGACGCATTAGTCAAGCCAATCTATGCGGACCTGGTCAAGAATCTAGCTCGCGGGGAAGCTTATGACGAAGTTTGGAAAGAGTGGGAAAAGGTGAATGGTAAAACTGCGACTGTCGCCGACTGGATTGAGTATTACAGAAATCATGTTCTTCCGAACTTCCCTCCGCCCGTCTCAAATGCCCAAGAAATCAAGAGGGAACCCGATGGAGAGGAGCAAGAGGATAAGATTAAAGAAGAAGAGCCCGAGGAAGTGAATGTGCGTGGACAAGAGCAGTTGAATGCAGACGTCAATGCAGCAGAGCTTGGAACCAGAATTTTTGGGGCTACAGAGGAAACCCCTGCAGCCCCACAAGAACCTTCGTCTGTTGCCCTAGGCAAACGGCGACGAGAGGATTCTAGCCCAGCCCAAGACGGGAACGTTGTGGCCTCGCCCTCACCAAAGCGGCGTCATACCAATGTTCAAGGTTCATTGGGTTCTATTCAGGAGAGCATTGAGACGTCACCGAACAAGAAATCTCCAACCAAAGCTGCCCCAGAGACTCGTTCCAACGCGTCCTCGAGTCCACGCTCATCACGGTCGGCATCGCATACCCCTCTCGCAGAAACACAGCAACATTCGTCTCATCCAGAATTCACCGTCTACGACGAAGGCCAGGACGGCTCTGGGAGTCAGCTTGATGAGCCCCGCGCTCGGGAAGCTTTGGAGCACCTAACTGAGGAGCAATTATCCGATCTATTGGATGACTACAGAGCTCTTCCTAATGCGCTACAAGAGCAAGAGCAAGATGGCGTGACTTTGCGGGATGCTGTTGTAATGCATACATTGCATGCTTTCAATATGAGCCAAATCGAGGAGAGTCAGGGCCAGGAAGCTTTTATGGATGTTTTCGAAAAGCTCAACGAGCTTGGCGTTATGGAGAAGCTTGTAGACGGAGAGGATGAGAATGAAGGTGATAAAGATGAGCACGAAGAGCAAGAAGAGCTGGAGGAATCAGAAGAAGAGGAACCAGAAGAATCAGAGGAAGAAGGACAATGGCAGTCGGACAAAGAGGAGGCGGAAGAGGAAGAGGGAGAAGACCAAGACGAGTCACAAGAGGAAGAGGAACAAGAAGAATCACAGGAACTAGAGCAAGAAGGACAAGAGGAGCGAGGACAGGAAGACGTGTGGCTAGAGGTTGCTCAGGGAAGTGTCGAGACGGAGAGATTAACAGAAGAGGGCACTGCGTCAAGCCCTGCATATACAAAACGGCGGCGCACAGTATCATCCTCCTACAACGACCATGAGAACCAGCGACGATCCACATCCAATTATACCCCTCGGCGATCCAGCAAGTTCACGCAGAGTCCGCAGCACCAGCACACCCGTCCCACAAGCTCATCCGGTGGCACCGGCTTCACTTCTTTCGAAATGGCCACTGAGCCCACCTATGACCTGACCAACGAAGCCGAGGCTGAGGCCTACATTTCCTCGCGCCTTGCGCCTCCCTACAACTTTTCTGAGGAGCAAATCATAACCTCTCTTCATGCCACGTGTGCTGTGAGTACGGCCATGGCGGACGCGGTACTCAGGTGGATGCGTGTCAACTCTACGAGCAATTCGAAAAAGGGAAGAAGGAGCAGTGTAAGTCCGGCTATGCTGCCGGATGAGCGGGGCGTGTGGACGGGAGGGGATGATGTGGCGTTGTTGGAAAACACTCCTTTGGAGAGAAAACGGTTGGAGGCGAAGCATGGCAGGCAGAGGTGCATGCGGAGGCGGGAATTCCTCACCGGACTTGAAGATGAAGAATGAAAAAAAGATGGTTAGGGGTAGGGGTTTGCATGATCCCTTCATATTTTCGGTTCTTTTTTTCCAGCCCGTATAGTTACTGGGCATTGATAGGTGTTCACGGCGTTCAAAGATTTGCTCTCTTAGAGAAGCATAGGCTCAGGCGCTTTTTCTTGCATCGCTAGATGCTTACCAGTAATATACCACGAACAGTTGTTAGTACACAATAGCTCCGCCGTGCCCGTATAACGCGGAAACGTAGATTTCTGTGTGCTGCGAATGCTCCATCTGAATCTTAATTTATCGTTACACAAATTTATCACTTTCATTCGGGCGCAGCGTCCGGTCGGTTTTTCAATTGCCAAAGCCCATATCTTACACTTGTAAGGGACGCGACTCGAGGCGAGGAGTAAACTTAAAAAGCTGATTACACGCAGAAAAACAAAAGCGTGTAGGCAAGATAACTGAAATATGAAAGGATATCTAAAAAAAAAAGTGAAAAAAAAATATAAAAAAATGTGTGTCTGAAGTGGGAACCTTTGCGATAAGTAGTGTCTGCACTCACTCCGAAGCTAGTCTACAGATTGACATCCTCTTTCACGGTCAGCCTTGTGTTAGTTCAGGCGGTCGGATATATGCCTCGGAAATGTAGCTGCCCCCGAAGAGTGTTCCAGCCCGGGTTATGATGCAGCCAGTCTGCATTCAGCAGCTCGCTTCGGTAAGCATGGTGGCGTAATGGCTGGAACATGTGATGCTTTCAGGCGCCCGAGTGGATAAGCCGCTAGCTCAGGTAGCCGCACAGAGATGAACACATTTCCTCCGTGCCGATCGGCGCAGTGTAACGTGCACAAAGGACAGGTATATAATCGAGGGCTTCCAAGCGGGACAGACATCTTTAGGCCCCCGAAGAAGAACGATAAAGACTGCCTTTTACACTCCCACGTCGATTGGATCTATTCCTTATCAGAGACTTGTCATTAGTCAGAACAGCTTGTGATGTCTCATGTACGTTACTCAAAGCTTTACGAAGTCCTTATAGTAACACATACTAGGCCGCGATGTGGAAAACGCCGGATCATGTGAGTAAATAAGTAAGATGTAAGACTGAGAGAATACTAAAGTGTTGCTACAGGCGTTTGAGCCAGAATTTGACATGGAGGAGGAAGTCCTTAAACTCGTTCCACCGAAAGGAATTCCCACGAAATTCACGATCCTTGAGAGAAGATCGTCCGGAGACAATTTTGAGTACAAGTTAGCCGATAAACAGGGGACTGTGTATACGGAACGGCAGGGTCAAAAAGAGATTTGTTGGTTCGCGGAAGACAGTTTGGAAGTAGCCTAATGGACTACGGGGGAATATGATCGTTCAACGCATGCATTATGCGAGGACAAGCTTGGGTGTCAATTAGCGCTTTACATCAAATCTCCTCACATTATTTTTTAGCTCCTCCACGCCTCATGTAAGCCACCAATTTGAGGCGTTCGATTCGTGGGACAGACTGAATATTTCGGGACGAATGTCATTTGTAAGCAAAACAGCTCTGTTTGTGACACATCGTCTCAGCCTCGCTTTAAAACAGCCCACTCGTTTGAAGTTCTTTTCAGCTCCCAGTCTCCTAACTTCTCAAAGACTTACTTTGGCTTCAAAAGGGCCATGTGGAGGAAGCCGATCTACAAAAATGAGCGAAATTCTTGGTAATAATAGCAACAACGTCAGCAGTAAGATGCTTCTGCTTAGAACTTGCAAGTTCAACAAAAGAAAGCTGACAACAGCCTGAGAATCATGGATGAGGCATGCCAATCCTTGGTCAAACAGATCAGTCCACAAAGACAGGTCGAAGGAAGATCTCAAGACAGAGACAAGAAATTGCAGGTCATCTTTATTCCAATTTCATATTCCATTACTAACACAGAACAGTAGACAAATGGGCCGGGTATGCAAAGCTTGCCGTCTTTCAAACAGGCCAACCAAATTTCTCCCTGTATCGGGGCTTCAACTATCTCTACGGCAGGATACTCCTTGAGCTACAGTATGAAATCACCAGCTTGGAGCAGAAACTTGACGCTTGTGACCGTTGGGATATGGCCAATGGTCGAGACAGGCTTCTTTCATCGATCCACCAAGATACTCGAAGCGATCTTAAAAAGTCCACTGCTCCATCAGCAGATCCTGAACCTCCCTACCGGAGGCGGGAGATTGTAGAAGAGCTGAAGAGAAAGCTCAAAGAGTATGGTAAATAAAACGAGTGTTTCTCTTCTTTGCTTTGTAGGTGTGTAAACTAACGAAGATCAATATCAGGTGAGCTATTGATAGTTTCTCGCGATGTCGCTGCTTTCCGAAAGCCGTCCGAGCGAGACTATAGAAGCGTACGAAACTTTGTGGACGGTGCCCGTCCTCTTACACAGAAGGAAGCCCTACTTTACCGAATGAAGGACGACCTCATCACACTCCACCAAGGAAGAGAATGGGCATTGTTCGACGGTTTCCTTGTGCGAGTAGCCGTTAAGATTCCCTTTCTAAAGGTATGTTGTTCATCAAAAGCCCATCTTCTTAAAGGAAAAGGAAAGGAAAAAAAAAAAAGAAGCTCCTTCACTCTCACTGAGGATCTTTCTCATCGCTTGAACCAATAAGCTTCATGTTTCTACGATGGAAATTTGTTAAAGTGCTAATAATGCTGTAGAAGTGGCTGCAGACACCAGAACTCAGAGTCAAGACAGGCGATGACAGGATCAGCTTCTACGACAACGACCGTGTAGAGCAAACAGCAAGCTACCTAGTTACGCCAGTTCTATGCGCTTTGCTCGTCCTTCCAATCATCGCGATGTACGAGCTTAACGTGTCAAACCAACAGTCAGCGCTCCTAATGGCTGTTGTGGTCTTAGTAGCTTTCGTCTTGTTATTCACGCTTGCCATGCCACTCTTCACAAAGGCTGGCCGCAATGAAATGTTCGCAGCATCGGCGGCGTATTGCGCTGTTCTCGTGGTGTTTATATCGAACTTCTCAACCAATGCGGTCCCAGAGGCGAAGACAGATTCGTCAGGATGATGAAAAACAACCTTGGCTTGAGTGCGATGGAACGCTGAGGGACTGGTATCTATCGGAATGTAAACATTTCGCTCAGCTGTTATGAAAATGCTCCAAAGGCCAATTGACTGAAAGGAGGAGGAAGTGTAGAATGAGGTACTCCATTTCTCAGGGTTCAGGAACTTCAGACGTTATCATCGGGTCAGAAAAGGGCTTTACTTGGTGCCAGCACAAGGCCATCACCCCGGCCGGCCCATGCTGATTGATGCATGATCCACTACATATAGTAGCATATGGTAGAAGTCCGACGAAAAGCGGTAGTGCCGAATGTGGATAGAGAAGTTAGGGATGGAAGCGGAGAGGGCGTCAGGACGGGGCAGAGAAATGGTGGCCGCATGGCGCTATCCCTTGTCAGGCTAGTGCAATCACGACGCGTCTTCCCGCTCGCGGCGCGTATTTGCGGCTGTCGCTGGACTCGATTTGCACCTACATCAATAATCGCGCCCTCAATCATGTCTGCAAGAGTCCGACAATCAACGGCTGGGCCAAGCGCCACTGCAGCCAGGGACCTGCCACCGTATGAACCGCCTGAGAACCCTCTCAACATCCTGGGTCAGCGCAGCTTGCACAACATTCTGAAAGACCACAACCACCAGAAGCTGGAACAGCACCTCCGCCAGGCCACGCAGGCTCTGAGCGACAATGCCAACACCATCAATTACCGGTTGACCGACCGCAAGGCCAGAGATCTCAAGCGCAAGCAGAGGCACGCCGACTCGCTGACCGACGTGGACGAGCAGCGCGCCCAGCACCTGGAAGCGTTCGACACGCGCGTCACCGCCATGACGAAGCGCATGGAAGAAACCGTGCGCAAGACCATCGACTGCCAGCAGTTCGCCGGCACTTTGCAGGAAGAGATCGAGCACCTCCAAGCCCAAGCCGCCCGCAACGCCGCCGCATCCCAGCGCCTTACGCAATCACAGCGGCGACGCGATGACGACGACGACATGACCGACTACGACCCCACCCTCCCCGGCGAGACACAAAACGAGCCAGTCCTCGTCCCCAGAGACGTCTTCGAGGAGCGCTACCAGGCGCGGAAGGACAAGTACCATTCCCTGCCGCTGCCGACGCGCTACTCGGAGCACCAAGAGTATGTCGGCTTCAAGCAGGCCGTCCACGATGGCACCTATCCGAATGGCGAGGGCCCGCCTCTCGCGCCGAAAACCGCGTGGTTCACGAGCGCTGGCGCCCCGGCGCCTGGTGTTACGCAGGCTGGAGACGACGATTCTGACGACGACATTGCTGTTGCGTTCGAGCGCATCAGCACCAAGTGTCCGCTCACGCTGAAGGAGCTACAAGACCCCATCACAAGTACGAAGTGTCCGCATACGTTTGAGAGGGAGGCTGTTACGGAGCTCCTCCTACAGAGCAACTCTTTCACTGGCGGTAGCAACCGACGTGGTGCAAGGGACGGCATGAGGACAGTACAGTGTCCGGTGCCGGGATGCGATCAAGTAAGTGCTCTCCAAGTCTTGCTCGTGTTGGATTGTAGTTAACATTGACCTTCGCAGATGCTCACCCAGAACGATCTGCGGCCCAACCCCTCCCTCATCCGCAAGATTCAGCGCATACAGAAAAGGCGGGAAGAGATGGAGGACTCGGACGACGAGAATGTCGAAAACTCTCGACTGCAGGTCATACCTTCTGACGACTCCAATGAGTACGACGATATCGACGAGCCTGCGAGCCAGCGGATCGTGCCCAAGATCGAACGAGCCAGTGGCATGTCGCAAGGTCCCGGCATTGGGTCTAGCAGGCCGAGTCATATGGGTTATGATGGGACAATGGACAGCAGTCATATTCAAAGCAGTAATATTGTAGACTTAGGGAGCGACAGCGAAGAAGAAGAGGAAGAATAAAAACAGGTGCATGGTTGCCGAGAGTGGAAGCGGATGCGAAGGAGGCTGTGTGCTTTGCATATTTCTTTCGTATGCAGTCTCAAGAGCAGTTTTTGAATCACCCATCAGCAATGATGACTTGCGCGTAGGTCTTGCAGCAAGGTGCGGAGTACAAAAGGCACGGCGTCAATGGTTAGCGGAAGCTCGTCTGTCCGCACCCCGGGAATAACTCCGTCGACCACGGGATTGAGCAAAACACTCGAGCGAAGGGTGTAGCAGATATGTAGTCCAGTCGCTATCAGGCAGACGAAGAAGTGCAAGCAAAAGGAGGCAGGGTTGCCGCTGATGACGGCGACGGCAGATACTATTGAGATACCCAGATAAAATACTTTCATCTTCCCTGAATACATGCTTGTCCATTATCGTTTGAGTTCACCCTCTTCAACCAACCTGGCCTCATCCTCGCCCTCTCCTTTCAATGAGTACATCCAAACGCGTTCACCCTTGTTGATGTACGCATCGGTAATCTCGTAAGTCTGCGTCTGCGGCTCGGACTTGACTTGAACGCGATCCCCGACTGCAAATTCTTGAGCAGGCTGTTTGCATTCTCAGAGATCAGTCTTTCTTGTTTGATGTGGCTCTGGCGGTGGTTTTATTGACTCTTTGTGTAATTAGTGCTGTAGTTGACGTACAAGTCTGGGATTTGAGTGCCGCGTGAGACGGGCAGCGGAATCATCACCGGGCTGAATAAATACAAAATAGTATTAGTAAACTTAATTGTACACAGTTACCCCGTATGTTTGAGATGAGAAAAATATTTGGACTGGTTCTGAGTCTTACATTGGCCATGTTGCGGGTTGTGTAATTAATTAGAGTGGAGATAAGTATGTCGAAGAGGTTCAAGATGAATCTCGAAAACAATAAACGGATCTGGGTGGATTCCAAAGATTTCACGAATACCAAACAAGCTCAAAAGCCAAGAAATATTAGACCCTGCAGTTTCGTTTTATCTTATGATGCCCCTTTGTCACGTCATACCTGCATGAGTGGGCTTCTGTCAGGAAGTGTTGTGGCCCACGCAAGGATACATCACCTGCCAATCTGGGCTTAGCTTGCTCACACAATGCATCACATCCTGATCTCGCGCTATCAGACGAGGCATAGGGCACGAATCAAATGTCTGAACGGAAATCCCTTGCGGAGAAGCCGCGTCATGCTGGGATCATGGGTGTTTTCCCGCCAGAACTGTGCGTGGTTCGCACAGGGATAAAGCCTGCCTGCCTAACATTTCACTTCTCAATACTATACGATGCACCCCATATCTACAACAACCTCATATACACGGCCATTGCCGGACTTTATATTTCATTTTCATTCGTAATATGGTAGATCCGCTTTCTTCTTTCCTTCTGAAACTATACACCTTAAACCTGATGGTGTTGAGATATCGCACACTACCTCTCGCCTAACGTGGAGGGCTCGGCTTTCCGCGGGCTGCATCACCGAGAAGTTCTCTACAAGTAAAGGTTTGCCACTTCACATGTCGAGTGATGAGCATCGTGATGCATCCACCAGCTACCTCGGTGGGACACACCTAGCAGCCAGCCATGGCCAATCAACAGTGGTCTTCGCCAGTGCATGCACTTCATTCATGGATCGTGACCCTGATTGTGCACGTAATTGTCCCAATTCTTTAGGTGATGAAGCTGTGACTGCAAACAGAGTGAAAACAAACCTCGAATGCGGGCATGCTGGCCCGCCCACGTGGTCTGACCTTGTACATATCCGAGACTAAGGGCAGTTTGACAGGTGATGCCTTTCCTCAAGGGATGGCTTTAATAGAAGCTTACCTAGGATGCTTGCTCAACGGGCCAACCAAGATTGCGAGCGAACTTTTAGCTTGCATTCCTGTTGCCGAAGAAATTTCCGGATCCATTTCGGGGTGCCCAAGAGCTTTTCACGCAATCGAGCTTATGTGAAAGCAGTAGTACTGATACGCTTTAGGTTGGTGAGGTGGAATGGGGGCTCGCGCTTTACCCTATAGATGGCCGTATCTGCTGTCCGCGGGGCTTTCGATGCTCCAAAATGCGGTGGTCTCGCCGTACTAGTACTCTGCTTTCGGCTTCTTCACTCTACGGCTCAACAACACCAGCTCTCTTGCGGTAGAAACAGCGGCTATGGCTAGTCAACCCTTTGTGATCTACGACGGCGGCGGAAGCTTCTTGATTTCTATAAATTCAATCTTCCACCAGACTTCGATTCAGACTCATCAGCAAGCATCTCCTCTCATCAACAGCTTCAAGCACTTCATTCGCTTCGGTCACACTCGCTCCACATTCGAGTCGCATCCGCTGATTCATCAATCCCTTCAAGATGAAGCACTTCATCGCCCCCGCGTTCGCTGCTCAGCTGGCCCTTGTCGCCGCTGTCGCTCAGGGCCAATTTGGTGGCAATGATCCCAACGACTTTGACGAGGGATTTGGAGGCGTCTCCAGCTCGTGGTCGACTACGGGCTCGTGGCCCTCTACTTGGACGGGCTCGTGGCAATCCTCCTGGACCGATTCTTCCTGGACGGGTTCTTGGCCCTCCTCGTGGACAGATTCGTCCTGGACGAGCTCGTGGCCATCGACTTGGTCCAGCACCATCAGCACGTCCAGCTGGTCTAGCAGCAGCACCAGTAGCAGCTCGTACAGCTCGAGCACTTCCTCGAGCACCAGCACTTCCAGCAGCTCATCCAGCACGGAGACTGGCACCAGCACGAGCACCACCAGCAGCTCGACCAGCTCCAGCTCTACTTCGTCAAGCTCTACCTCCTCGCCCACTAGCGAATCCACTTCGTCTTCTTCCTCGACCTCGTCGAGCAGCTCCGAGAGCTCCTCTGCCTCGCCTACTTCCGAGTCTACCTCTTCTTCTTACAGCTCCTCAAGCACCAGCTCCGAGAGCTCGTCTGCTTCGCCTACGTCTGAGTCTACCTCCTCTTCCTCCTACAGCACTTCTTCTACCAGCTCCGAGAGCTCGTCTGAGTCTGCCTCGCCCACTTCCGAATCTTCTTCCTCGTCCTACTCCACTTCCACCACCAGCTCCGAGAGCTCATCCGAATCCGAAGAGAGCACCTCGACCTCCAGCTCCAGCTCTGCTTCCGCCTCACCCGACGTCGAGTCGAGCACCACTTCCGAGTCCTCCTCTTCCAGCGAGTCGGCCGCCGCTTCGAGCTCGTCTTCCGCCCCCTACTCCAACACCACCGACAGCGGCTCATCCTCGTCTTCCCGCTCGCGCTCCCGCACCAGCTCCGCCACCGCGTCGTCGACCTCCTCGTCCGACGACAGCGACGACACGACCGGCAAGGCCAGCGGCAACGGCCGCGGCGGCGGCAACAACAACGACAAGGGCAAGAACAACAACGAGGAGGAGAACGGCAACGAAGGCGGCAGCTCCAGCAAGAGCGGCATCAAGGGCGACGCGGCCATCGACGGCGGCGATGGCAACGACGACAAGACCGAGAACAAGACTGGCAGCAGTGCCGGTGCCGCTCCCAGCGTCGGCACCCCCGTCGCTACGCCGCCGGCGCAGTACACGGGTGGCGCCTTTGCGAACAGCATCGACTTCGGCATGCTCGGTGCCGCTGCTCTTGCTGCTGCGCGCATCATGGTCTAAGTGGGTTGAGGAAGCAAATTTCCTCATCACTTCACAGGGGGAAGTACATAGCTAAACCAGATTGTATCAAAACACGCACATGGATTAGGGTGATGGAGAAGATTGGTAATTGGAACCAGATTGGACATACAAGTAATAGGAGGATAAAGGGGGGAGAAAAGCCATAGGTATCGGGTAGTCATCTTAATCCATCTCATTTAAACCACAACATCTGCAAAAGACAAGTGACCGTGTATATACAAACGACATTGCGAAATCATCCTCGACATTTCCACTCATCAAACATCATCTCTCAGCCCCTCCACCCCTCAGCTCGGGCACTCAAACACCGCCGGGCCAGGCGTGACATAATCCGCCGGACTCTGCTTATTCGTATCCCATAGAATCCCCTGCCCATCCGTCTTGTAGCCACCGGGCAACGCAATCACGCTGTCCCCACTCGGCACCTCCGATCCATCCCCCTCAACCGTCACCTGCGCACAGCTCGGATAAAACTGGCACTTGCCCTCCGTCTTGCAATCACTGAGGGCAATAATCTCATGCCTGACAAGATACTCGCCCGGCGCCAGGCATGCCGGCACCGTCGACGTCCAGACATTACCATCATCGACCAGCTTCTGCGAGCCCCACGTCTCGTCCCGGTACCCCCACTCATCAATCTTGAACCACACGGCGCCCTCGGTCCCCGTGAACGAGCCGCAGTCCGGATCGCACTTGGCCATGTAGGTGAGCACGGGTCCGCTGTGCGGCCACTCGTTCCAGAGGAAGGTGATGTTGGTGCCGGCCGTGACGGCGCCGGTGAGTGAGGAGCCGGAGGAGTCGGTTATGGGGGCGGCGCCGATGTTGCAGGTGATGTTGACGGTGCCGATGTCGAGGACGGGCCCGTTGCCGCCGATCTTGCGCACGATGCTGGGAGGGTCGGCGGTGAAGTCGGGGGTTTTGACGGGGAGGAAGCCGGTGTAGGTGGCTGAGTTCATGACGTGGTACTGGACATGGCTGTGGATGTCGTCAGCAATGCTATACGCAGGGGCTCCGCTGGACATTGCGGCTGAGAGGCTCTGTCTGCTGTTACGCACCCGTGAGCGAGCACAGTGGTGCTCAGGCTAGCCAGAACAGGCAAGATGCTAGCGCCGACGTTTGCGGAACGCATGTTTTTCTGGTTCGACGGGGGGGGAGGAGGAAGAGTAGAAAACAAACGGAACTTCAGTCCTGGAAACACGGCAAACGGCAACTCTGGCCGGGTCCTTCGAAACTACTTATCTACTTCCCACACGCAGAACTATACCGCCAAGCTTGCAGCGAAAACAAACCAGTCCGAAAAGCAGCGGCACATCAAACGACGCCAAGACTGGACTCGCGGCCCGTGTGTCCCGGGATGAGAAACAGCTTTTTTCTCCGCTCGCTGTAGCCCGTTTTGAAACGCACTGCGCGCTATGTGATTGGTGGGATGCTTTGACAGGTGGATACACCATTCTCCGCTCGCTCTCATCTATTTCGGACAGGGGATTACTGCATTTGTAGGGTATACGTTTTGTCTGACCACTCGCTTTGCCGGGCTTTGCGCTTCGGGTGCCGAACACCCGCGTCCCGATGGTAGGTAGGTGGGATGCATGTCATTTGCGGCTTGCATGGCCGACGGAAATGCGGATATAGATATGAAGACGGACCTAGTTTGGGGTTTGCTGAGGTTAAGCGATGCTCGCCTGCTTCGTTGGGTGATGAAACAGTTGCCTGTTCAGGGGGTGATCGCCATTTGAAGGGAACGCTGGATCGAAAAAAAAAAAATAACGAGAGACCGGGCTTGTATAAGCCGCGTCGCTTTCAATACTAGCCTGCGGGATGGTTCGTGGGATTATATGCACTCTGTAGCTCCGACGTCGTTCGAAAAGAAGCCGTGGGCAACTGTGCGTGCTGTGGAAGGTCCCTCGGCCTTTCTTTTCCATTTGAAATGAACGGAACTGAACACGTCAGAAGACAGGCGGATGTGTGTCCCACTAAGAAGTCGTAGGAATGCCAAGGTTGTGCCGGGATTCCGAGTGAAACGCGGTGGGCGGCTCGACTATTTTGCATAAGCGACTCTTGTCTTCACGTTCAATGTTCTTCAAAACTTTTGCAATGTGCATCTGCCGTTCGGATTTACTACTGACTGCCTCGTCGATGCCCAAACGACATACCAGATGGCCAGCTCTCTATCATGAACATGATTGACGTCTACGAGGACGCAAGCGTCAGACATGTCTTCAAGCCTGCCTGTCCCATGCGCTGGGCTACTCGGACTCGTAGCCTTCTCCCAAGCTGGTATTTTTCTCCTTCAACTGCCCCCAGAACTCTTGTAGACTTGTGGCCCTGGCCGTAAGGTACCAAGAGAGAATCTCTACTTCTCGATACTGACTTGTTCATTAGGATCTGAGCTTGAGCACAATTCCTCGCCGTGAGCTCCCCTGCCGAGCCTCCGAAGCCATCCCGGACCCACTCGTTGAATCCAGGCCTACTGCAGCTGCTGCCATTCAGGAGAACATGACAATGGAGTGTTTGTCATGCGGGGATCAGCTATCGTGCCTGACCCAACAAACCAACGCACCGGAGAAGGCTTTGGAAAAGAGCGCGGGAAAAAATGGGACGAGTGCGGGGAAGGCCGCCGCAGTACCGGCAAAACGGGATGCCGAATGGACTACAACGCATGCCACCACTCTTCTGAATCAAATCACAGCAGCCGTGGCCAGCATGTGCTCCCTAGACACGTGCTTCAAGGTGTAGATGACGTTGATCCAGACATGCTGTTCCGAAGTCCGGAACCCGATTCCAACCCAATGGAAACTGTCTATTTCGAGCGGCGGTTTAGGCTGGGACCAACAAAGGGGTACACGGACTTAGGATGGCCATTTAAACGAGCTCCTATGCAGTTTGTGGAAGAGGGTGCTTTATGCGATGCGTTGTCAAAGGGTGCCTTTTAACAGCGCAGCACTGTGCGTGCAGATCCCTTCCTGGCCACGCCTTTGCACGCTCAGGACAAATGCATGAACGCTTAGGTAATTGGACCTCGGGAAAGGACTGAGGGGTTTCTCAGCTCGATTGGAAAGTTGTGAGTATTTACATTGAAGTTGCAGCGAAGGACGCGATCGCATACAACGTCATAACGTAGATCTGATATTGCGGCTGACTAACGCGCATCAATTCCGCAAACGCTCGCTGACAGTAGAAGATCTAGCGGCAGGGTCTTAGTCGTCGCAGGCTTACTGGCTGGCCGGCGGCAGGAGATTTCTGTCTCGGGCGCAAAACGGCGATCAGGACGAGAGGGAGATCAGTGCGCGAATTGCGGTGAAAATCGGGGAACGTGGTCTGACCAACGGTTATCGCGGCGGGGCTCTCAGGGATAGCGATGGGGCTAATATGTCAGAAAGTCACGGCACGAGGTCCCAACGATGTGGTTACCGGCGCCGAACTGAGCCATGGTCTGGATGGTGTCTTGACTTTCGGCCGCGACAAAAAGACGTCTTACATTTCGCACTCCCACGCAACCTTCGAACGCTTTATACCCCGCTTCCCGGAGCCTGTCGGACGTCAGTCAATTTTTCCCTGGAGTTGTCTTCTTTCGTTGCTGCATGGAAGTCACGGCAATATCGACAGTTGGAGCCGCGGCACACTACTACACTTGCGCCTGAGCATGCGCAACCGCCACCACCACCATGGACGCAAACCACCACTCGCAACAAACCGAAAACCCCAAAGCCGCCCAAATACTCTCCCAGGATAACTCCTCCCGCACAACAGCAACATGCACGAAAGCCGAAACCCTATCCACCCCGACCATCGACTTCCACCCCACCCCTACCACCACGCTCACAGCCCTCCCGCGCGCCCCTCCACCTTGGCGCGCACGCAAGAAGCGGCAGCAAGTAAGCTGCTTGATGTGGCGCAAGCAGCTCTGGTGCTCCTCGTGCGAAGCCCTCCACCCGAAGAGCTACTTCACTTCGACCGAACGCCTCGTCCCCGACCACATCCGGCAGTGCACCGGCACCGTCTCGCACATCCGCCTGTGCGACCACCTGCAGCGCCTGAACCACTGGGAGATGCAGCGCGCCGCCGCGCCGTGCTTCCTCGACGCCACGCCGTCCGCGGCGTCGGCCAGCCGCATGCTCTGCCCTGAGTCCTGCGTCGCCGTCGAGCAGTACTACCCGCGCTCGACGCCCGCCACCACCTCACGGCCACGTCGCGGCGGGCAGCAGCACCAGCACCAGCACCACGGGGCGCGGAGGCGCTCGTCGTCGATGCAGTTGGTGAGGAAGCACGTGAGGCTGGATGTCGACGACAGGGCGCGGCTCGGTGTGGATGATCACGAGTTACTGGCGGGCGTGTTTGCGGCGGATGCGCAGCTGTGTCCGCATTTGCGCGTTGCGGATTGCCTGAATGACTTTCGCTTTTGCGGCGCGCCGACGGCGCATTTCCATCCGAAGGGCCAGGACGAGTGTGGGAAGAAGTGCAGCGAGTTTTTCTGGTGCCCGAGGGCGTATGAGGGGTGTAATACGTCGCTGTACCTGTACAGTCGGAGGGTGCATTATCCGTCGCTTAGGAGGGGGAGTGAGATTGCTGTTGTCAGTGGTGGTGGGGAGGAGGGTGAGGCTACGGGGGAGGATGTGGCGAGGGAGAAGGTGGAGAAGGATAATGGAGGGTCGTTTGACCAGATCCATTTGCTGTCGTTTCGGAATCTGGGGCCGATGGATGATCCGAACGATACGGCGTGGTTGATGCAATTGGACGATGGGTGGAGGGGATGTGTGAAGCGGAACAAAGCCAAATTCTGGTCGAGAATACGCAGGAAAGCGCGAAAGCTATTACGGCACTGATCGCTGTGGCTTTGCGCTGCTGTATAGCGGGAAGGTATGATTGGCTGAGCTGAGTTTGCTCAGGATGAATCATCGAGGCGGTGGCTCTACACGTTGCCGCATCCGGAAAGGCCGGATATGCCCGACTACACGCGATATGTACATATATAAATACTGAAACGATCTTCAAGAAACATACCTCTACCATCCAGCAATTTCCTTCCTCTTGCAGAACACCCTTTCAAGATGTCCGGGAATCACGCATTGGTATTCGGTGCCTCCGGTCTGGCCGGTTGGGCCGTTGTCGACGAGCTTCTCTCCAATTACCCCGCACACGGCACTTTCAGGAAAGTCACAGCATTGGTGAACCGCCCGCTGAAACTTGAGGATTCCTTCTGGCCAGCGCCGTCTCCAGACCGGCCGGAACTGGAGCTGATTGCCGGAGTCAATCTGCTCAACGGATCCGTGGAGGAATTCACCGCATTCTTGAAAGATAAGGTCAAGGATGTCGATACTGTCACGCACGTCTTCTATTTCGGTCAGTACCTGAACATTCTTTGTTAAACGTCTTCTTCTGACTCCGGTTCACAGCATACAAGCAGGAAGATGACTGGAGCATCGAGACCCGCGTCAACACTGGCATGTTCGAGCGTGTCGTCGGCGCCGTCGACACGCTCGCCCGAGGATTGAAATTCTTCGTCTTCCCGAGCGGGACCAGGGTGAGCCTTTTTCGCCTTTCTTGTCACTAAATTCACTTTTCCAAGCATTTTTGCGCACCGTGCCCCATGCAAGCTGATGCAAAATGCTCACTCTCACCTCCAGGGCTACGGCATCCACGTCCCCGGCGGCCTGCATAAAGCGCCCCTCGTAGAGACCATGGACCCGCTGCCCGAGCCCTACCGCAGCAACGTCTTCTACTACAACTACCAGTCCACCCTGCGCGCCGCCAGCGCCGACAAGCCCTGGACCTGGGCCGAGATCCGGCCCGACGCCATCGTAAGCATCACCATCACTACCCACTTCTTCTTCCTCTTCTTCCTCCATCACCCCTCCCATCCTCCCAACCCCAGGGAAGCCCTTGAGTAACCTACCGTCTCTCCCCGCCACCACTAACAAACAAACAGATCGGCTTCTCCCCCACCGGCAGCACCTACAACCTGACCGCGCACTGGGCGACCTACCTCAGCACCTACGCCCTCGTCCACGGCCGCGGATCCCGCGTGCCCTTCCCCGGCACCGCCGGCGGCTGGGCCGACGCCGCCTCCAACGACGGCTCGTCTGCCATCATCGCCCGCGCCGCTATCTGGGCCAGTCTGCATCCGGACGTGTCCTCTGGACAACTCTTCAACATCGCTGACGAGGCAAAGGCGTTGACGATGAGCGAGCGGTGGCCGCGGTTGGCGGCTTGGTTTGGGTTGGAGGGGGTGGGGCCGGGGGAGGGGGGTGAAGGGGAAGGAGAAGAGGTGTTGAGGCCGGGGAAGTTCGTGGAGAGGCATCGGGAGGTGCTTGAGCGGGCGGGGGTGAAGGGGGGCGCGCGGGTGTGGCAGGCGGAGGCGCTGGATACGGTGGGCGAGTGCTATGCGTTTGATCGGCGGTTGGGGTTGGGGAAGATTCGGGCGGCCGGGTTTGTGGAGGAGAGGGATGCGGTGGGGTCGTGGTGGAGGGCGTTTGAGCGGTTTAGGGAGGCGGGGATGATTGTTTGATGGGGTTGAGGTTGGGAGTTGGAGAGGGTGGGGGCGATATGTTCGTTCTCGTATAATTGAGCGAATAGAGGGAGGGCGGCTGCAGGCGAATGCTAACTCGCTGATATACTTCATGTTCATGCACATTGTTAGCGATGCTTGGCTGAGCGGGGAAACCAGTTGCTGGTGTAAAGTCGCTGCCTGATTGTTCTCTTCAGCCTCGCGGTAAGACCTGTCTTCGTGCAATACTTCTGTTTCGAACTCGACCCCCATACTGTTCCTCAGCGGCACCCTCTTACGGAATTGCTCATCTGACTCTCAAACATACGACGTGAAAATGGATCATGGTGACTGGCCGACTGACAAGTCCGACATTCCGGCCTTCGGGGATCCGCTTCTGTGCGAAAAGCCTGACCCGACTAAAGACTCAGAATGTCCAAACCGCTGGATCGAAAGGGCCTCCTCATACGAAACGAAGGGTCTAGAAGAGAGAGATCCATCAGGTCTCAGTTTTCGAGAGCTGATCGCCGGACTTTGCAAATCTGCCGGTGTTTCCAAATGCCGAACCTCGTCTCGATGTCAGATCGAAAGACAACAACTCGATAAAAACCTACCAAAGTGCCAATGGAAGAGTTTCCGAGATTGGATGCTGGAGACTTTGGCATGCTGCAGCATCCGTGACAGCTACCTCGACCTACCGGAACCCGTTTTCCGGTGCATCTGTACCGCCAAAAATCCAAGAGTACGCGAGCAGATACGACCCGGTGGAGATCTGGACGTCGAATTCGAGGTCTTTAGGATGTTGTTTTGGATCGGGAAATCCAGACACTCCACCATAATTGCCTTTGGATACCGTCAACTTGCACCCGGACTCTTCTTGCCTCACACGGTGAGACCTGTAATAGTTCGCGCCGTACATGAGGCCAATGCTTTTAAAATATGCCCAAACAGGCTGTGGAACATCGCATCAGCCAGTCCATGTGGAGAAGCAGACATTCCGACACTAGTGGAAGCCATATCATGGGCAGACCACAAGGAAAGCTTTCAGCAACTTAAGCATATAGATTGCACTCCGGATTTCTGCGAGATTGCATGCGAGAATGCTACACTCAAGCAGCAATTGCACAAGTGCAAGAATGCAGAGTGCACTTCTATCCTCAACGAGGATGCGGAGATCAAGTCAAATGCCAAGAGACTCAGATCATTCCCACAAGACATGGTCTTGTCAGCTATCAACAAAGACAAGCCTGCTATATGGAAGATCGGAGAGGAGCCAAAGTTGTCCGGAACACAGGGAAATTACATTGCAATATCCCACGTGTGGTCAGATGGAACTGGAGTGGGCGTTCAAGAAGCTGGCGAGGTGAATCCTTGCTTATTTGACTATTTCAAAGATATTGCTGCGGAGTTAGGCTGTAATGGCGTCTGGTGGGATACCATCAGCATACCAACGGATCGAAAAGCGCGCGCAAGAGCCTTGAATGGCATGCAAAGAGTTTTCGCGAATGCGAATTGGACAGTTGTACACGACGAATTTCTGGTTCAATTTCCCTGGTCTGATGACGGCCTTCCGTGCATAGCTGTCATATTGTCTAGTTGGTTCACACGCGGATGGACTGCATTGGAACTCTTCTTCTCACCTCGCGTCAAAATTATTTTTAAAGACGGCAAAACTGACTCACGCGTCCTCAAAGATCTTGATAAAGATATCTTGGCACCACATGCAAGACCATGTCCAGATGCGAGTTTGGAGCATTGGATTGCGACTGAAGCAGTACTCCAGTTTCGGGATCGACCCGATCCTGCGTTTGATAGAGGGGAATTCTTACACTCTCTGGCACTCCGGACTACTTCCTGGCCGAGGGATCGAGCAGTGATCGCTGCTTTGATGGCGGGGGTAAAGACCCTTGAGCCTGGAATGACGCAAGCGGAGATAACTCGAAGAACAGTCACACGACTGATCCGGCTGTCTAGCAATTTCCTGTTCCATGGCTTTCCGACCATGACCGATCAAGGCAGCTTTTCATGGTGCCCACACTCTTTGTTCAGCGGGCAGAGGTTCATTGGATCGACAAGCGGCGACGGTACACGAGGTGATCTCCAATCAGTCGGCGAAGACGGCGAGATCCAAGGACACTGGCGCGCGTCCGTCTTGAATGAGGCTGTTGCCAACGATATAAAACCGCGGTCGTTCCACTTCTCGGTAGACCTAAGGATCAAGCATGCACTTCAACGTTGGGAGAGTTGTCTGCTGATAGACCTACGTTTCTCACCTCAAAACGAAGAATGGAAACGCAACCGGGTTTTCGATGCGGACAAGCTTTGCATCCTCGTGGTTGTTCTGGGATGTGAGGAATCTACGTCTTTAGGCAACCCGATACTCGACTGCCAGTACATTGGTTGCGTCTATGAACCAAGTCATTTAGAGGAGTCCGATGACATTACAGTACGCTTTGGGAAGATAGGTGGAAGGTCGGCAGTCAATGCAACCGAGATGTTGCGAGCTTATGGGACGGGAAGGGGTAGTCAGACCAAGCACCTACGACCTGAATTCTCGTAGAGTTCTAACCTCCAACTTTCATTATCGTATTTTTGCCCTTCGACACACCGGCTTCATCACTATTTTTTCTGTGCTATTTTTTTTGTAGGATTCCCTGATTGATGTTAAAGAATGAGAATTGTTTCGATCCGATTATGGCAACCTTTTGTCTCATTCCGAGCCACCACTCCGCTCTCTGTAGGTTGCAGTGAATGAATTTCTTAGAGAAGGCGGAAGGCACGGAGAAAAAGGAGAAAACACAAAGAGATCGCCTTCGAGATGAATATTCTTTATGCAAAACGATTTGATGGATAAGTTCTTCCAATCTATACCTAGCGCTGCAATACCGAAGTAATGGGACAACCCCCATATCCATGCACAAAGACTAGAGTACATAGCTAATTCACAAAAGACGCAAGTCAACATACTCGCCTGCACCTCGGCTTGGCCCCTGTCTGTCTGCCTTACAAACACCCCATCCAAAAAAAGAAAACACCTAACAACACCAGATCAGATCTTACGCATCGGCAGCACGCGCGCCATGCAGCGGCTTGACGTCAAACCCACCAGGACCCCTACCCCAGCCGTCTCCACCACGACGTCAGTCAAGCAGAAAGCACAATGCAAGATGAGCTCGACGAACATATTCGATCTCCCCAACAACGTCCATTACTCCTTGCCATTGCGTTTACTTCCCCACAAATTACGCACGTGTCCCGCATATGCGCCGTCCAGCATCTGGCAGGGGGTTACGTGACTGGGGTAAATTAAATAACCACACAAAACAAAAAAAGGCAGCCAACGAGAGCGCGCCGCAACTCTGCATAAATCTGACCCAACCGGATCGCCCGTCACTTTCTGCGTGCTTTGCAGGAAACGGCGGGAGCTACCCGCCGCGCGCACATCCGCCGAACCCCGAATCGACATTCCTACGTACACCCCTGGTGATCTTCGATCAACAGACGTGCGTCCTCTCAATACTTAAGATCGTCGGTAGAACAGGGAGATGAAAAAAAGCCACAATGCTCGGCACATGCGTGCGGCGCGTTCGTGCGTCATGGGTAGGGAAGATGCCGTTCAGCCCTCCCCCGGTGGATACCGGCAGCGGGTAGGAAGAGCCGCAATCCTTTCATCGTTTCCTTTTTCCTTTTTGCGGGAGACGCGCATGCTGATGCCGTCAGTGTGCTGACTGTTTGCCTGAGGGAGATTAACTGCAAGGGAAAGCGGAAAAGGAGAGTTGCAGAAGCGGCTGGCACAAGGAAGATCCGGGTAGCGAGTTTACGCAAGCAGACGGTAAGGCTGTGAGACAAGGTGGTGTAAAGTGGGGTGGTGATTATGGTGGTGTAGGTAGCAAGGCTCACTGCGCGCGCGCACATGTGGTGATCCTATCAAGTGCAACCGGAGAAGAAGTCATCATGATGGTCGAAGTGTTCGAGACTGTGCGATCGCCCCCAAGGCTCAATTGGCCGGTGAGCGCAACAAGAGACCGCGCAAAGTTTAACTCTCTGCACAAGGCACCGAAGCAAACGATGAGAAAAGGCACACGATCGCGGTGCGCGAACCGTCGAACCGCCAAAGCAGGCAGGAAGTGTGGCTCTACGACGTAGTCCCAGTTCTGCTCACCGGCCAGCCGTCCCGTAATGGGAAGCTTTGACCATTCCAAATACGGCAATCGGCACTTGCCTGTATAGCATAATGGTTTATGGGCCAGGATGACGCTAAAGAAAGTACGCGAGAAGAGAGGGAGGCCGGCCGAAAAGGAATGGGGGGAACAGGGGAGCCCAACTCCCCGGTGGCGAAAATCAGGCACCCTGTTTCTTTTCTTGTCCTACATCATCACGACCACCACCACTGCAAAGCAAAAAAAACTTCACTTTCACAAAAAGTCCCAACAACAATAAACCGACTGCATGCAGAGAAGGATTTGGAAAGGATATCGCCTTCGCATAACGCCATCCCGCCGTCCGCCCTGCTCACCCCATGCCACGCTGGCTAGCCTGTCCGGTCAGCTCAGCTTGGCTCGACAGATACATTGTTGTTGTCTACTGCTTGCTTTAGCAGCAGCTGCAAGCAAGCAAGGAAAAAAAGATAGCGCGTGCGTGAGATCGTCAATCACCCCAGATGCACGCAACAAGAACATTAGCAGAGTGTAACCACGCCGGCGAGGCGTGGACGCGGCAGCAGCCCCCCACGTCGCCCTGCAGCTGTCCGTCGCGCAGAGTGCAGTGCATAGACGCAGACGCAGCAGCAAGCCGTAGAGAACCGCCGACCAGAGCCCTTTCCCGTCGGCATGCCTTTTGCTTTTCGATCCGCAGCAAGGCCCCTTCGCGGCCCTGCTGCCGTGCTCACCTGCGATCGGCGGGTAGGTGAGTAATGATGCATGAAGCCGCCGTCGTGTCCGGCATATTGGGAAGAAGGAAAGCGACGAGAAGAGGGTGTTGCCTGGGGAGCTGCCGGAGGAGAAATCCGGGCCCACTCGTCCACTCGCGGGAATATTCAAAACGCCTCGCAGGCTCACTACAGTAACGGGTGTACAACCGTCCAAATTCCATCGATCGGGGTTTTGGTGCGACACTGGCGTCGGTCTCGACACACGGCCGGCGATACCGGGTATGCGGGAGAGGCGGCGATCAAGAGGAGGTAAATCCGGCGTGAGGCGAGAGGCGAAAAACGTGGAGAGATTGACACGGCGAGCACATGATGGTGGAGGGTGAGTTAGTAGTGAAGATCGCAGACGGTGGTTGATCGTCGGCTCACGCTTCCTACTTCGGTCGCCCACCCCGTATCTCGCCTCGTTATTTTCGTCGTCGACACCCCGGCATCCACGGCGTCGGTACCTCATGTATTATGCCCCAATCCGCCACTATTGCGTGTGTAGATACGAGCCTCTCCTTTTCCATCGGCTGTCAAAGCGGACAAGTGCGCATGAACGAGCAAGCACCCCAGCTGGACCCTTTCGACAGCCACACGTCGCTATCAGCAGGGGCGGCACGCGATAACGCCTGCGGGTTCGCTCGACCGGCGCGGCGGGCGAACGCAAGCAATTGGGCGGCGGGCGTCAGCAGCGGTGGTGCGCGTCACCCAAGCATTGCGCCTGCGGCCTGCGGCCTCGGGGCAAGGCTGTCCTCTGCTCTGCTCTCCCCCGGCGGCGAGATAGCCCAAAAAGTAAAGAGGGGCAGCAGCATCGCAGCGACGATCGGGGCCCCTGGCAGCGAGGGGAACCCTGGGTTGCGATGATGACCAGATGCTCGGTTGGCTTGGCCGCTAAACTGCCAAAAGTCAGGCCGCAGGGAGCTGTACCGGGGAGAGCGTGGTTGGCGCCTCGCGGGTTGACGTCGTTCTTTTTTGCCGAGCGAAAGAAGAAAAAATGCTCAAGGCGAATCGAAACTTCGATTTGCCGTGCTGTTTTTGGAGCCGTGCCGGGGTCGCTTACATGGTGTTGCGATCGTGAGGACGGGAATTCCGTCCGGACTTCTTACGTTAACTGCTGCAAACAAAAAAAGAAGCATGCGAAACGAGAGGTCCAACCACCTTGACCTGGTTGCTATGGTAAGGTAAGCAAACCGACCTCTTTATTTTTGTTCTTTGGTTGGTCTACAGCTGGTCCGGCGGCGCGATACGTAGCCTCACTGCGCTACGGAACGGGCGACGGACGAGACGGCGTTGCCGGAATGGCGTGAGGGCGGGCTGCCGGCTCCTGCGTGGTGCTAGTGATGCGAACGGGGAGGTAGTGCTGGCATCGGGGGCCCGCAGCCTTGGCGTAGGCACTGGGTGCAGATTTCGGCCGAGCCTCCGATGCTGCCTGTAGAGAAAGGAGTTCGAGCTGCTTATTTTCCTCGATCAGGTGCAGAAACTTGCTGCGGGAGAAGAGAGGGAGAAGGTGGTGGGTGGGGGCGGGTGAGAGGATGACTCGATGGTGGTGGCAGAGCTCGAGGCAGAAAAAGTTCGGAAGCGAGACGCGCCACGGCAGCCTGCAGCAGCAACCAGCTCATGCTCTCGAGAACCGTCCAGAGCTGCGTTTGTTTGTCTCAGGATTTCTGTGCGAGCGGACGGCAACCTTCTTGCTGATGGCGCAAGGCAGACTATGCAAGCCAGAAACTCTATCTTCGCAGTCATCCGGGGCCGTGCATGGCAAGCAGGCAACCAGGCTAATGTTTGCGAGCAATCACCACCAAGTCCGGTCACAGAGGCGGCGGCGCAGGCCTGCTTACTGCGCGGGGGAGGGTGGCCACACCAAGGGAATGCCAGTCATGCGAACAAACGCCCACTGCCACTTTGGGCTGAGTCGAAGCACCACGAGAGCCACACACGCTGGAAACTGAGTACTTTCGATGAGTTTCATTTGCTATCTGAATCCAAAGCAGCAAAGCCATGGCTGAAACCCCGTCATTCCTCCGCCGCGCTCCCGCCCGTCCCGAGCGACCGGGCCAACCCCGGTCTGCGTCATTCCTGTGACCCTCCTCTGCTCAACACCCGAGTTTGGTGGAGCTCTCCAAATTTGACAAAGGAAAAATTTTGTGATGCGATCGCTGCTTCGATGAAAACAGTGCGATGATGGTGATGAGGCGCACAGAGCCCCTCAGACAATTTCCTGAGAATTGTCGGGCGCGTTGTTGCTGCCCTGTCTCGCCCGGGCACCCCGGTTGCTGGTTGGGCCGCCGCTGCTCGTTGTCGGCTGAGCCCGTGGCACCGGCCACTGTGCGCAACGGCGTCGCCGGTGGTGCCGGTGCCTGACCCCTCAAGTTGAAAATGTTTTGGGAGGTTCAAGGAATACCCCGTCGTTCGCCCCGCGCCTTGGCTCGTCCGGTGACGTAGTCGTGATCATCATGAATGGTGATAGATGTGGTAAGAGGAAAGAAAAGACGTATCAAAGACATCTCTCGTGCGTGTGATTCGTTCATCGGTAGTAGCCGGAGTGACGGTGCTCGCGCATGTCCCGGTGCGAGGGCTCGCGCACCTCAATGTTGTACTTGGCGAAGTTGCGGCGCTGCTCCTCCATGTCGGACTCGTACAGGGAGCCACGCTTCGCGACGTTAATCACCGCCTGACGCGGCGAGGCGGGCCAGTCGTACTGCTCGTGGTTGCCCTTCGGCCTCGGCGGGAGCGCTGGAGCTTGCTCGACCTGCACGGGCTGCACGGCCTTCTGGTGCTTGGTGCGCAGCGGGAGGCGCGGTGCGATGTGGTAGGAGCGGTCCATGCTGACGAACTGCCGGCGGTGCCTGACGCCGCGCTCGATGGCGCGCAGCAGGCCACGGGCCTCCTCGTACGTGGGCTGGATCTCGACGCGGACGACCTGGCGGTCCTCCTCCTCGGTGCTGTAGGCCTCGCCGTCACGCTTCATGTAGAGGAAGTGCGCGACCTGCTGGGCCAGACGGTGGCCCTCGTCGCAGAGCTGGCGGCCGGAACGGTGGACGTCGTAGGGGTTGCGGCACTCGGCGCAGGCACGGGCGTGCATCTCGAAGTCGTAGAGAGCCCAGGACTCGGCGATGTTGGCGGGGCGCGAGATGCCAGTGACCTCGCCCTTGACGAAGCCGACCACACGCTCCTTGCGTGGGCCCGCCGGCTTGGTGACGACGGTAGGCATTGCGGATTGGCGGTGGATGGAAGGCATGGTGGTGAAGTTGGACTTCAGGCTGGGTTTAAGTAGCGGAGCCAGGGAGACTCGCATGGGAGTGGAGGGGTGTCGATGCAAAATGGGCCGGCCCGCTTGGTAGTGTTGGACCGGGTGTGAGTGTGAGTGTGATGGTGCTCTCGGGCCAGTGACTGTTGGTGGGTCTGACTCGAGGAAATGAGGAGGGTCGTTTGGGCTTTTGTAGACGCGACTGATGGTGTGATAGTTCGGGACCCTTGGGCGCGGTCGTCCGGGAAATATATGTAGTAGGCGTAGGCATGTTTCTGAGGAGCATGGGTCTGGATGCCTGGCATGGCGTACGTATAGATTGACCAGGGTGCCTGGGGCGCACTACTGCACGGACGTGCATCGCCCTGTCCCCAGCCCTCGGCGCCGATCAGGCCTCTGCGCGAAGCCTGCCGACCTGCTTGCTGCGCGCGCGCATGATGAAGCAGTGCGCCCCCCCCCTCCCCCCGAGCGCGCGCCACCAGCGCACGCGTTTGCCAGTCTACGCCTTGGCCAGCGGCCGCCGGTGATTGGCCCGCGCGGTGAGCAACGCCGTGACTGGTGCGCGGCGGCGACGTGACGATGACTGCGACACCGGCACCAGGCGCTGGAAGCAGCCGGCGGCCGCACGCGCCACGGGCAGCTGGTGGCCCGCACCGCCATCAAACGCAACCTTCTTGGGAAGTTTCGCCTCGGGTTTGGTCTGCTGGCGGCGTGGCGCGGTGGTGTTTGGAGATGGCAGCACGGCAGACGGTGTACGAGAGGCGCACCGGACGAGGCCTAGGGCTTACTGTGCCTGAAGCGGCATGGGCGGGGGTGCTAGCGCGCCGCGGGGACGCTGGGTGGGCGATGAGTGGCTGCGGGCGAAGTTTTTCAGAGCCAAGCTGACCGATGTGCTCAGCCTCTGCTTGTCGACGTCCAAGCCGGCTAGGGCTGCGGCCGAAGGCGTCCAGGCCTCAAGTTGCATGTTGAGACGCGAGACATTCCGCTCTGCGCCTGCTGTTGGGCTGCTGTTCGCACCAATCCTCCCGCCATGCTGGCAGGCACGGCAGCGCAGTCATTCGACAATTACTGACCGGCTGCAATGGACAGCGTGTTTCTGTGCGCCCGCAGGAGCCCGAGCTGCCGCTGCACCCCAGGGCCAGGGCCGGTCCGTCGTCAAACTCCACACGACCGTTCTGGAATTCGGCCTCCCTGTGGCTGCAGCTACATGCTGCATCAGCTTGACCGGTTGCATCAGGGGTCCGCTCGATCGCAATCGGGGGCTGCAGACAGCCGGCATGCCGACCTGAGCATCATCATGGAATTCGGGCTTGTCGCAGCCTGTGGATGCCTTCTGCTGCACTGGCTGTGCGACCCGCGGCCGCGCTCGAGCAGTTGACTCAGCTCCGCCGTGTGCGCGTCCAATATTGCCATTCGCCGCGCCAAACTTAGTCCGCAATGCACACGAAAAGCAAGTCACGCAAAATTTCCACGCATCTCACGCAGGTGCCCTGATCATCGATGGGGACGCTCTGGCCGCTGCAGCGCGGGAGCCGAGCGGATCCGTCTGCACGAGATGCGGGAGCGTTCGACGCGGTCCACGTATGTTTGCACAGCGCGTCGGTACATCTGAGAGGTCACTTTTGAGCCCTATGGCTCTCCCTTGACTCACCGGTGGGTATTGGCTTCTGCAGCCGTCATTCGCCTCTGCTCGACGAACCGGAAGCGCGGCTGGCTTCGCTCGGCCATCCCCGACTGACGCGACGAACACGTCTTCGCGCGCGTTCCCCAGCCTGCACGGGCCATGCACAGCCATGGCTCGCTAGCACCTGACGGCTGCGCCATCGCTTCAGCGAGCGTGCGGCTCAACTGACGTCAACCAGCTCATCTAAGCCTTACGCCGTTTCGCTTCCCAGCTTGCCGCCCGCGGCCGGCGTTTCTGTCGTTGCAACACCACCGCGGCCCATCGTCAGCCGTGGATCCACCCGCCAAGGTCACGCCCGTCCGCGTTGCCCGGGCACAGTGTCTTCTGACGAGGCTTCTCGTTCGTGCAGCGCGTCTCCACAGTGCTTCTCGATCCAGCCTGCCAGCCTCCCGCTTCGTTCTAGCGACGTCACCCTTGCTCAAGCGTGTCGCTTCATCTGGAAGCGTCATCCCAACCCTCACCCCATTTCGCTGCGTCACCCGGAAATGACAATTCCATCCGCCCCGGCTCCATTTCTAATTTTCGAGGATTGTCCGTCTCCACTCGGCCTTCGTTCTGGAACTTCGCGAGGCGTGGCTCCAATCAATCCGATAAGGTTGCATCTCCACACTTCTCCACATTGTTCCGGCCGGTTCTCTGCCTGGTCCGCGGCCCGTCGCATCATCGACGACGCGATCGAGCCAGTGTGAAAATCTCCCGCGTTGAAACA
Organism: Lasiodiplodia sp. KE8368; assembly: GCA_023087525.1. Taxonomy (NCBI): domain Eukaryota; kingdom Fungi; phylum Ascomycota; class Dothideomycetes; order Botryosphaeriales; family Botryosphaeriaceae; genus Lasiodiplodia; species Lasiodiplodia sp. KE8368. The sequence continues at coordinate 315,538 of JAJMYN010000023.1, forward strand.
AGCACCCTGCAAAACACTGACGGTTCCGCCGGCGCGGGTTGCCTCAGGCTGAGAGAACGTGGGCAGCACGCCGTGCAACCACTCAGCTAGGCCCGTATTCTCGCTTCATCCCGCCGTCACAACATCGTCTGCTGAAGACCGTGTAACGGCGACCGCGCCCGGTTTCGAGAGCGCCCGGTTTCAGACGGCGGCTTTCGTGCAACTTTGGGTTTTGTCAGCCTTTGCCTGCTGTCTGAGTCCCCGCAGCCCGACGCGTCTCGCGTGCGGCGTGTCACCCTCGCCAACACCTGGCCGGAGGGGGGGGATGCAAACAGTCACAACCGGTCAGTAAGGCTCTGCGACGAAACCGGTCAGGACTTTGCGGCGGCTGATGAATCCAGCGAGGAGGATTCTGAGCATGCATGGGGAGGGGAAGTTGGGCGCCAGATGGCATGTTTGATGAAGTGGCAGCCCAACCACCCCGCGCCGTCTCCGGAACCACAACATTGCAATTTTTTCGGCCCTCGCTATGTCTTGCCCTGCTCCAAAGAATTTCCTTATGTCCGCTCCGTAGGCAGCAGCTTTCCTCTACGCGATCGGAGCGGGGTAGGCCGAATGCAATTCACATGCCTCGCCTCCTGGGCTCTTCGCACTGCAACACTGACATGGCAACAGAAACCAAGGAACCAACGTGTAACCGCGGCCTTCGAGACCGTTGCTACCCCGCGTCCGAAATAAGCGATAATGGCTGTCGTCAGAGGAAGCTTCCATGACTGCTTCGATGGCAGCACGCGCGCTAAACGCCACGGCCCCATTGGGTGATGCATACTGCTGACCGCAAGGCTGAAGCAACCCACATGGGCAGGACAAAACCCACATGGGTAGGCTGCAAGGTACGGGACGGTCCGTCAGGGCTGTGTTCGTCCCTTGTGCTCGACTCATAGGTTCGCACTCCTAGAAGATGACGCATCCCTTCGTATCCCGTGAGGTCGTTGGTTGGTCGGCGTGGTGACTGGCAGGTTGGCAGGTTTGTTCGCGAACACAATCTTACAGCATCCAGGGGCCGAGACTCGACACGCGAGATTCCCTGGCAACGCACCACAAACATTGCTGCCTTCCTGAACGGTAACGTCTTCGGTCCCGTGACCTCGGCTGAGGTGCCGTCAATCACCACCCAATCCGTTCTGTTAGAGCTGAACGACTTTCCATCGCCGTGATTGGACGGCGGTCCAGTACTGAACAGCTGGCCAGCCAACACAGTCTCGTGCCACATCTTTTCCTATTCCTACTGTGCCGCCATGTTTCTGGGTTTCATCTCGAGGTTCACTGACATCACGCTTTGTCCATCAGTGCAGTTTCAAGATTTGAGAAGTCGGACGGTAGAAAGTTCTGTGGTTGGGTGATGATCATCATCGCGTTGCTGCTGGATGTAACCACGTGCCTTCGTGCCACACCCATGCCTTCCAGGCCTGTTTCGATAAGCGCCGCACCGCCGCACCGCCAACCACATCCAAGACCGCAATGCCCTGATGTCATTCGTCGATTCGTGTCACCCAATCCCAATTCTCCGACGACCAGTCCGCCAGCGAATAAGGAGCTTTGACCAACGTTCGAGAACGCATTTTTTTTCTTCACGACTGTCGAAAAGGTGTGAAAGGACAGCGCAGCTCTGTAGTCACGTTTTTTTTCTTCTTCTCCTCCGGCATCGGGACCGTCGAAGAGGACAGCGCAGCCGTCTCGTCATCGTGGTCACGATTTTCGTTCCTCCGCCGCTCACTTTCTATTTTGGCGAGTTTTCAGGGTCTCATGGCCTCCCCACCCACTGCGCCCACCGTCCCCGTCTGCTGGTTCTCTCGAGACCCCACAAGAAAATCAGATCAGTTCCCACACTGTCCGCTCGCGCATCCGATGGAATCGTGATTCTCTTCTGTTGACATCATGCCCCCCAGCCACACATCACGACTCGTCAATCATGAGGGTTTTCGACACCGATAGTCGAGCGGTGTGCGCGCGAGTCAGATGTATCCACTCGACGAAGCTTAACTGGCCCTCGGGAACCCTTGAAGGGCCATGGAAGGGTGAGGGTAGACGTCATTTGTTGTTTGCTTTTTTCTTTTCGTTGCTGTTTTTGTTTTGATGATTGCGTCATGGTTGTTGCGTTGGTTTCCGGGTGGTTGGAGTCGTGGTTGAGTTAGTAGCTGGTTGCGTTGGGCGTGACCGTTGCGTCAGAGAGAAAGGTGGAGGCTTCGCGCGCGGTTACAGTCGTCATCGTTGGTGCTGGATTGTTCCAGTGTTGTCGAGAGATGCGTGTGGGGACGCTGTTGTTGTTGGTGCGATGGGCCGTTGCGATGCTGGTGGCTCGGGCGAGACAAAGCGCCTGCCCGTGCGTTTTTGGTCGGCTTGCTTATTTTTACGTATGGTCATACTTGGGTCGATGCAACAAATGTTTTGCTCTACGTTTGTGCTTGATGGCTGCAATGTTGGGCAAAGGGCTTCATTATTTACTTGCATACCTTTGTCCGAGAGTGGTAAATGGTGTGGTATGTGTACGAATGATGGCAAGAAGTCGTCGAGACGTGGAAATATTCACTGGCGGCTTAAATACAGATGTTCTCTTGAGGGCAGAGAACTGACATGGGCTCAGATTAAGAGTTGATATAATGTGTACTGCATACATACGCTATATCTTACATCCGTGGCATTCAACCGGAGTATTTTACAAAACGTAATGCGAAGGATAAGACGATGCGCTGCTGAAACAATTCAGGAAGAGCCTATTGAACATTGCTACGTAATCAAATTTGTATTGCTAACTTTCTAAGTTGGCGATTACTTCCTGGCTTCTGCAGACTACTATCTGCGGGCCTGGCCCTGGCAGGAAAATCTGGGTAGAAATGGTGCGCCTTTAACTCTTGTCTTACGGCTATGGTAAGGGATTGGTCTTGTGCATGGTACGTCCTTTGACCAGCCAGATTGATTCAGCGTCCATGAGGCTCCAGAAGGAACGAAAAGCCAACTGAGTATCCTCGAACAGCCATTGAGAATCGGATAAATTGCTGGGAGCTCTCAAAGGGCGCGCAGAACGGGCGAGCCTCCGGGCACCGGCTAATTTGCCTTGGATATTGATCATCTCTCTTCTTTGAATTCACGCAGGTTGGTCAGGTAGCCTCTCGACAGTATATCTCCCCTTTCCAACCGCGAGAAGAGGAACACCTGGTATCTTCCTCAGGCGCCGTCGTAGGTCCCTATCGTTAGTGCCGACCAAATAGCAGCGATGCTTCTTGACAGTCTCAACAATGCAATCATCGGCATACGTGCCGGAATGCGAGCACTTCAATCTCTCCCACCGTTCATCCTTGGCCAGGCGCAGCGCCAGCCGGTACTTGTCACCCAACTTCTCAAGTTCTGCAATGGAGCACTCGGTAACGACGGGGACGCACTTGGCGTACAGCAGATCCATCAGACCTGGCAGCACCTCGATCTTCGAGCGGACGGTGTGCGAGAAGAAGTTCGTGTCGAGGAGGACGTGGTACGGCGGGCCGAGCGCTTGGTTTGCTTGGAAGAATAGGGTGGAGGGAGCTTGGGTGATGTGGCGCATGGCGGCGCGGTCTGCGTCTTCTTGCTGCTGCTTGCTCGCCGCCGCCGACTTTGCTTGCAAGCGGCTGTCGCGAGCGCTTAGGACCCGTTTCACCTGGAATTGCGTCAGCTTGAGGCAGTTTTTTCTTGCGGCGGTGCGTGGAGTGGTCACGGACCTGGGCGAACTTTCTTGTCTTCTTGACTTTACCCATCTTGATATGTTGGAGGAGGGTGGGGAGTGCAGAGTGATAGGTCGAAGTCGCGAGGTTTCGGTGTTGCAGCTGGATAAATTGTTATTACTAGGTAAGCCGGGAATGTCCCGGGGAATGGCCGCGGCGCGTCCACCACCTCCGTGTCTACAATTAATTGTACGACTCAAATGTTTCGGACATCAAGCTTTTAGGAGGGCCATATGCTCTACCTTTTGGTCGCCTGGGGATGGCGACAACCAAAACATTCGTTCGTCGCCAATTGGCGTACAGCAACGCCACCTCCATTACGGCATGTGAAGCAGCACCAAAGACCTTTGGCCTCACCAACATCACACGTGCCAACGCCTCTTTACGCGCGCGTCTCGTAACTGAACTCGCGACATCGCGCCCACGAACGCGTCTATTCTCGCGCGTAGCGGCATCCACGCCACATCCTGTTGGTGGGGCAATCACTCATGGCAGCCAGTCGAGTTGGTTTCTGCGCGCGAGCTCGCCATCCCATCACTCGTTCCGGCAACGCTCTACCGCGACGCAGGAGAATGTCCAAAGTGAACCAAGCGAGGAAGAAATCGAACTCGCAAATCAGCCGGAGCCCTCTCCGCGGCTAGACGCGGCGCGGCGGCTGGTGCTCGATCTGGTGATACATCAGGAACAAAACGTGTTTATCACGGGTCCAGCGAGGTCCGGCAAGTCATGTCTCCTGCGGGAGTTCGTCGAGGTGCTGGAGGCCAAGTACAGCCGGGAGGATGTTGTTGTGGCTGCATCTACAGGCATTGCACACAGCATCGGCGGCACAATCATCCATGACTTCACCAGCAGCGGTATCAAAGAGCTGATTGCGCACATCCACGAACACCCAACAAAGCTTGAACGCTGGCGGAACGTCAAAGTTCTCGTCGTCGACGACATCTCCATGATCCCTGCCAAGCTCCTCGACACGCTCGACGAAGTTGCCAGGAAGGTGCGGATGGACGACCGGCCGTTCGGAGGAATCCAGCTCATCCTCGGCGGAGACTTCTGCCAGATCCCACCAGCATTGAAGGAAGAGGATGGCGGCGTGCCGGATTTCTGCTTCCAAGCCGAGTCGTGGAGGAAAGCCATGTTACATACGGTCGGCTTGACTGAGGTTTTCGGAGAGGACCCGTCATTCGCTAACATGCTGAGAGATATATGGCAGGGCATCGTCTCAAAAGAGACGAACTCTAGGCTTGAAAAGCTAAACAGGCCTCCAAAGTCGCCCGGCGGCGACGAAGGCCCAAGACCTGTTTTCCTGTTAAGTCGACGCGATTGGGCAGATCGTGAGAACACAAGGCGACTAGACCTGATCGAAAGCACAGCCCACGCGTACGTTGCCGAGGAAGGCGGGACAGTCGCAGACCCAGACACGCGTGCGAAGCTGCTGTCCTCCTGCCCAGCCCCGGGGGTTCTTGACCTGAAGGAAGGCGCGCAAGTCATGCTCATCAAGGATCTAGACTACGGGCTCATGAGCGGCTCTTTGGGCCTCGTCGTCGGTTTTGCGGACGAGCGAACCTTCTCTCACCAATGGAACGGCGACGAAGGCAAGGGCAAAGGCGTCCGACAATCACGCCAGTACAAGAAGGAAAGGGAAAAGCCGCAGCTCTATCCAGTCGTTCGCTTCTTCCAGGATTTCGCAGGAAGCGACGGCACGACGTCGACGCGAGTGGTGCTATGCCGGCCCGCGCAGTGGACAATCAATAAGAAAGAGAAGCTGGCGACGCGCACGCAGGTGCCGCTCGTGCTGGCGTACGCGCTCGCCGTGGAGCAGACGGTGGGTCGCACGATCGTGCCGGTCAATTTGAACTTATCTCACGGCTGGGGCGGACACCGGTAGGGCTACTCGTACTACGCGTTGTCGCGGGTCACCGGGCTGGAAGCGCTGCGGTTGCGGAACTTCGCGGTGGGCAAGATCAGAGCGCACCCGGATGTGAGGGAGTTCTATGACAGTCTGAACCTCTCGAAGGAGACTATCAGCCACCAGGCCCCAAGACCATGGACATGTGAGTCTGTCCCATCAACTCTTTGCTACTGCTGCCTTATTAACGAGCTTTATTAGCTTCCGACTGGAACCCCTTAGCATTACAGGCGGTTGAGAGCTGTGACACATTCCAGAGCACTAACTTACTCCGTCGGATTCGCAAGCTATTCGAGATAGAGGTCGAAACACACCCTCATCTCACCACGCCTTACAATAGAATCCAGACACACTTATCAGACGTGGTCCGGAAAGCTCAAAAGAGCGTTTTTGTGGAATACATCAGCTCACAACCAACTGTCACAGATCCAGATCAGTCAGGTACTCAGCAGAACTCTCCAGCAAACGAGGGAGCATCCCAAATTGGGCCACGGACAGAGTCTCCGACATCTGCTCCCCCGACTGTGGAAATTTCCGGTCCGTTTACTTTTGAAGCTCCGTCGAAAACAGATGATGATGGCATGACCCGGAACGAGATGAAATAGGGTCGCAGCCTCTCGGATCGATAGCGGAATAGAAACGGTTCTAGCTAAAGATTCTGTTATAGTTAATTTTTGTTGCACAATGTACTGTAGCAGCGCCGTAGTTAGCTTAGTCACCTGAGCAGGGTATAAAGGCGCCACCCACTCAGTCCTCATGCCACTCATCCAGTGCCGACAATATCATCTCGTTTTCATCACCCAGCGCAACAATTTTTAAACCCAAGAACATCGATTCTATATTATTATACTAAATAATAAAGAAATAAAGAGTAACTTTAAAGCTTTGTAAAAAGAGTTTACTATTATACTAACTATCTAAAAGATTTGTCTAGAAGGTAGAGCTATAATAGTAATACTAGTACCATAGTAGAAAGCGACGTATTTTAAAGCTATACTTTATACCATTAAGTTTGAGTCGTAATCAACTTTACGGGAGACATAGATGCCGTTTGCGGGGACTATGTGGCGCTGGCTCTCCGAGTCGCTGATGCTGGGCTCGGAGGGGTTGCCCTTCACGCGATGCTCACAGGTAGTAGAGACGGTTCCGCCTTTAATGTTGCACATCTCAAAGTTGTTGTTATCGTCATCGTCGTCGTCGATTGTGTTGGGGTTGCTGCGCTTGCTGTAGCCGGGCCGCTCCGAGTCGGGGTTCTGGTACGCGGCGACAGTCCAGGTGGCCTTGGCTTCCTTGTCGTCCTGGCGGAGGGTACGCGTCATCTGGAGAGTGTAAGTGGAAGAAGTATAGGCAAAAGCACAGATGGAGACATACGTAAAAGAGAAGCATCGCATTGGCGAAGATATCGACGCCGCAGGATGATAGGCAGAGCCAGCCGGGGGCGTCGATCATGATCAACATCACCAGGTTGGAGATGGTGGCGATGACGGAGCCAACAGAGGTCCACATAGACTTGACGGCGAGCGTGCGGAGCTTGGGATTTGTGAACTGGTTCCTGAAGAGGGGAACGACGAACATAGCGAGGAGATAGACTAGGGAGTGTCAGAATTTGACAGAGCTGAAAAGAGGAGGAGAGCGTACAGTTGACGAAGACGTCGAGAGACATGAGAGGGATCAGGGCCCACCACTGCCATCCAAATATACAGACACCATCCCCTCGAAGAGCATAGATACGACCAGTCTCCAGCAGGATGAAGACGGTGAGCCAGCACGCCATCAGGAGGAAATTGAAGCGGTAGTGCCAAGACTTGAGGCGGATTCCACCGCCGCGGACGATGAAGGCACGTTCCATAAGACTGTAGTCAAGTGAGCTGTCGAACGATTCAATAAGGGGCGAGTATCTTACAAAAGGTAGACGCCAAGCTTAGTCGTGGTGTAGAACCAAGTGCAAAGGAAGATGCCGCGCGAACACTCGCTGATGCCTTGGCTTAAGCCAACTCCGAGGTTGAGCACACCTCCGACAAAGATGTAGCACCAGCTGGCAGCAAGAGCGATGAGGATTGTGATCTTAGAGTAGGACATTTCCCACTATAGACGCGTGTCAACAGAGAGCCTTGAGCGGATGGATCACGAAACGTACTCTGGTCATGGCGCGGATGGTTTTGACAAGCGGGAAGCGAGAAGACACCATGACGGACATCAGCGACAGGGCAATCAGATATCCAACGGTGACGCCGATCTGGACATCGTGGTTCGGAAACCAGGGCACGTCGTTTAGTCTCTCGTAGACCATACTGGGTAATGCTTGTCGAGGGTCTCTGCAGGTGTTATTAGAGGGCGAGGAGCTGTGAGGGCAAGGAGCTGTGAGGGCGATGAAGCTGAAAGAAGTGCCTGCGCAACACAGGTTAAATAAGAGGTGACGACTTCTAGTGGCTTGCGGCTAAAGGAGGCAGTGTTGTAGAACAGACTACTGGGCCTGTGACGGCTGGTGGAAGCTGGGGAAGGTTCCTCCCCGGGATGGCCCCAGCCGGAGGATCTGAATCCCATTGTGAATCCCATTGTGGTTCACAAGTTTCAAGCAATTTCTTATATCCGTTGTGCTATTCCTCTTTTGGGGTGGAATCAGGCAGAGCACTCGCTTCTCTCACATCGGAGCGTATGACTTCGCCAATCAATTCGCGCGATTCTGCCACGACAAACCCAAACCCCCGAATGCGGTGAGCAATGAACCACGAAGGGATAGGCGATCCAGCGGGGACGGGACGTAGCGCACTCGTTCCTACACGGCTGGTGGCCGCTACGTTGATGGGCGGAGTTGCGAAGAGGTTTAGGGAATTCAGGGGGAAGGCGGCATCGACAGTAGTGCTGTAGCCGGTGCAGCACGATCAAGCCACGGCCTTCTGAAGCATCCTATCGGTACCACCTATGTTTTTCCAATCACTGCACCTACTGCAAAGTGTTTGCTCAGCTGACGAATCTAATTGAATTCAATCCTCCCGCACAAGACGAGGACGGTCCAACTCGAGCCGGGCTATTATCGTCGCCGCCGCCATACATCGAATGCATGTACTGTGACATCAACCCAACAACCGTGTAGCTGTTGTAGTGGGCGACAGTCAATAGGCGGCATTAACAGCTTGGAATCATGTCGCTCAGAACGGTTGAGAAGTCGAAAAACAACGCGGACAGCTAGAGAGCACTGGACATGCTGCGCAATATGAACAGTGGAGACTCGAATCCTGTGACCGACGACGCCGAGGTGCGGGCGGGAAGAAATCCAGATCTAAGGTAGCGCTAAGCTTCTTGCTAATTCCTAGATCACCACGTAAGCCGCTGGCCACAGGTCCGTGCGAAGGTCATCCGTGGGACTCGGAAAATCGAGCTTCGCGGCAGGAGGATCGTAATATTAGCTTTGCATCGCACTGTATAGTAGGGGCTGTCGTAGAGTGCTGATATACTGACGTTGCGATGCTTAAGGCTAAATGAAACGAAAATAGAGCGCTAGACTTTCCTGCGGGTAGCTAAGGGCTAGGTCTCGGCTTATAGAGATGGCTGCGAGGCTTATCACAGGATGCAGCCTAGGCTCTGCTAGAAGATGGGGCCTAGTATCTTGACGGGCGGGCGTTTAGCGTATACGGCAAACGCTATGGCAGCTCCTAGACTAGGCGCCGCCCGGCAGGCCGGGCCGTCGTGCTCTAGCTTGCGGTATTTTAAGTAATTGCCACTCACCGTAATAGTAATCATTGGCGCTGGCTTTGCTTTATAGGGGAGCCAGGAGCCTTCACTACAGGCCCATAACGTTCTCGGAGAATAATTCTGCCCACGCGGGGTAAGGTTCAGCGGCGTGTAACCAGATCGCGGCGGGCCCGACGTGGGCAAGATAGCTTCAGACTAGACTAAGCAGCCTCCGTCTACGTTCTTTATCGTCTCGACGAAGCACGCCGTGTTAATAATTAACGTCGTAACCCGTACAACCCCTTGATAGTAATCCAACCTCTTGCTCTGAACCCGCTTTGGACCGTATCAGATAGCGGGAAACAGTCAGGTAGTAGAAAATTTGAATGTCTTGACGGAGGACTACCCTCTACGAAGCAGCTGCCATCTTCTTCCTAAGCATCAAATCCTCCCTCTCCCGCACAAGGGCCGCCATATCCTCATTTCCGATCCCTTCAAACCCCTCAGCAACCCCCTTCCTATCCCCCTCGCCCATCTCCTGACTCATCTTCCACTTCCCGGCCACGCTCGTAATCTCCACCTCAATACCCACAATCGCCTTCTTCTTCATGTTGACAAACGCCTCCGGCGCATCGTCCACCTCCCACGGCCGCGCGAACCCCATGATGCTTGTCTCGCACATGCGCGACAGATCCGCCATCTGCTTATCCAAAAACGCCTGCGTCGCGTCGCTCTTCGCGTCGACGTACAGCTTGAGCTTGCCGTAGACTTGCACCGCGCTGTAGTTCCACGTCGGCACCACCTTGCCTGTCGTCGGCTTCGTCGCCGTGTAGAACTTCGGCGTGACGTAGTGCTGCGCGCCGCCGTTGAACAGGATCAACACGTCCTGCTCCAGCACCTGCGGCTGGCCGCCGCCCACTGGCTGCATTGTCTCTGTCATGGCTTTGGCTTGTGGGTTCGCTCGCGCCATGTGTGCGCGCAGTATGCCTAGGGGCTTGTCGGAGGAGGAGGAGGAGGAGGATGAGTCATCGGGAGCGTCGAGGACGAAGGGGAGGTGGCTAGCCTGGAGGACGGGGAAGGCTTGCGTGGGCGAGTGGATGGCCGTGGTGAGGAGGCCGAGGGGGTTGGCGCGGATGAAGGCGTGGAGGGTGGGTAGGTCGTGTTCGGCGTGGATGGCTGGGAGGAACATGGTGGCGACGGATCGGGTGGGATTGCGTGTGCGCTGCGGGTGCGTTCGTGTCGCTTTGGGGGCGTTCAGGGCTGAGATGACCGCTGGGGACTTGTTGTGTCAATGGACGTGGCTGTAGAGGTGGAAGAATGTAGTTCCTTACGTGAAGTGCTGATGGGTCTGCCTGATGAAGAAAGACGTTCGGGGGCGTTGGGGGTTTGCAATATATGCACTCTGAAAACAATGGTATGACTCCTACAGGCCGGGCAGTTTTTTGCCATGGCATTGAGACCGAGGATTCTGGACCCAATCAGATCAACAGTATTAGCTAAGAACCACAACACGGTCCACCATCGAGACTTCTGCCGTTGTCGACAGTGACGTCTTAGGACTTTTGAAGTACATCTCCGCGGAAACGGAATTGACAGTTAGCTGGAGCGCTCTTGGTTGGATCCGGGCGTCAATGGCGGCGCTTAGGGGTTGCACAAGGATGGGTAAGCTAGATGCGTGAGGCCTGCCTTAGCGCCGGTAGAGGTTCTCGGTACAATGATGGTCTCCAGTCGGCTGGCCTGTGCAAAAGAGACTGATGAAGGATTTGGGGGCTTGAAAGAGGGGATCATTTTGTTCGATATTGTGAAGAATGAAACAATCTGCGTGTTTACGTGTCGGCCAGTCTGATCGCCGGCGTTGATTCAAGTGGCTCTAGATGCCACGGCCACGTAGCCTGCTTTCCTTGCTTTGTTACTGTATTGCATACCTTGCTACTTTCTTGAAGATTACAAGTTTCAGCTGAGTTGCGAAGGAAACTGGACTCAATGACAAGACCCCTCTTTGCTCAGGCTTCTCTAGTCTACCTACACGGTGCTGCTTCACATTCCCTGTTGGTTCTCGCAATTGACAACCCTCTTATGTCCCTAGCTTGTCACCGTACCTCACAACCCTTAGTTCCTTCTATCCTCCGCTCTGAGCATTGACGACGCAACTTCTTCCCTGACTGGACTCTAGACCAATGGCATTCCGTCATAACTTATGTGTGTTGCACAGGCTGCTACTCTATCAGCCAGTCGGCCTACGAAAAGATTAAAGAGAGATACGTGATGGTCCTCCTTCGATGGGCTCTCCGTTCTCGGATCGCCTTAGCCTACCTTTGGTCTAGTTCCTGTCCCGCCGATTTACGCAACAGAAATCTGCTTATTGGTATGCCTTGCTTGCATTCCTGCGTTTGTACCCGCTGCGTCTTTTTCTGTACGGGGGTTCAGTCCTTACGGTGGCGAAGTTAATACACTCTCCTGTTTGGTGACTCATGGCCGCACCTAGATCACTTGTCGAACCCTAAACGATGATGCGGAGCTCTAAATAGAGACTTTCCGTTAAAAGAAAGTCCATCCGAAGGGCGGATCATTAAGCTCGGATCATTAAGCTCGGCGCCATAGACGGACGCTTGGCTTTATTGCTACGCGACTCCCAGCCGATGACCTACGAATGCATAAGTCCTAAGTCCTAACTCCGATACCGAGCTTCTCAGCACGTAACAATCGCAACCATCATCACCACATCTTCCCTCGAACTAGCCCAGTATCCTCTAGGATATTGAGAAATCTGTTTGTAAAGGATTCTGAGAGAAGGAAACCTGCTTAATGTATGACGTTTATATAGGTGTAGTTTACGAAAAGCACATAATCGTTCAGACTCACGACTTATATTTGTACAGATTTACTTTCTGAACACAAGTGCCACGACCGCATGCCTACTTCCTCAAAAGTGCACTATATGGTCAACTCTGTCATATCTAGTGTCACTGCGTGATGCAAGAGCTCCTGGCGACACGGTTGTGTTATGCGCCAAGAAATTATCAGTGGTTCGGCTCAGAGCTCAAGAGGTAATTGATGACGTGCTCGGGTCGTATTCTATTAAGCACATGGACAAAAAACTTGATAGTCCGGATGCGGCGTTGAGGCTTTAGCACACACCGAATCTCTGACTCATCTAAAGTCGCCTTCATAGCGTAAGCGATGTGTCACGCACGCACTCGTTCTATTTCAATTCTAGAAGAAGTGCACGTTGGCTATAGGGCCGATCTCTGGCGCCATTGACGCCGGTCCCTGTATTTGGCGGTTGTATCCGGGGTTAAGCAGATGCTACAAAATCCTATGGATGTCAATTCTCCGCGGAGATACCTTGTGACATGCCAGTACTGTGGCTGTCTCCTGGCGTAGTTAGTTTCTACGTAAAACATACTATTTAATCCACCTGAAATTGCAAGCATCCAGCCTTCCAAACAACAACTTTACGGGAAGTTACCCACAGCAACTCCTTCCCACCACAACCCACCACAACCCACCAACCTCAGCCCCCCTCCCCCTATCAGCCGCCACCATGGGCTCCCTCCACCAACCCCCCGCCTCCGACCTCATCCTCACCGACCGCGGCGGCATAACCGAAAACACGCACGCCATCCACGCCGCCATCGTCTCCAGCACCGGCCAGCTCCTCTACGCCGTCGGCAACCCCTCGCGCCTCACCCTCGCCCGCTCCGCCGCCAAGCCCGCCCAGGCCCTCGCCATCCTCGAGACGGGCGGCTTCGATGCGTGCGGCTTCACCGCCGCCGACCTCGCGCTCATCTGCTCCTCGCACAGCAGCGAGGAGCGGCATGTCGCCCGGGCGCGAGACATGCTGGAGCGCGTTGGTGGAGGTAGCATAAGCGAGAGCGACCTGCGCTGCGGCGGGCACGCGGCGCTGTCGGAGGCGGTGAATAGGGAGTGGGTTAAGAAGGACTTCGTGCCGGGGCCGCTGTGCAATAACTGCTCGGGGAAGCATGTTGGGATGCTGGCGGGGGCGAAGGCCCTCGCTGGAGGTGCTGGCGACTGGGCGGCTACGTACCATCTGTCCGACAGCCCGATGCAGGTGCGCGTCAGGGAGTGCGTCGCGGATATGTGCGGGCTGCCGGCGGACGAAGTCTTGTGGGCGGTTGATGGTTGTAACCTGCCGGCGCCGGCGTGTCCGCTGCGGTGCTTGGCGAGGAACTACGCTGTTGTTGCGGAGGCGGCGGATGTGGTGAGGAGGGATGCCAGGGAGGAGGAGGTGTCTTCTCGGACGAAGGCTTTGGGGCGCATATTCGATGCTATGGTCGAGCATCCGGAGATGGTTGCTGGGGAAGGGAGGTTCTGTACTGTTCTCATGGAGGCGTTTGGGGATAGTGTGATTGGAAAGCTTGGGGCTGATGCTTGTTATGGGGTTGGCGTACGGGCTTCGGGACAGAGAGGTGCTCTTGGCATTGCGGTCAAGATAGAGGACGGGAATGAGGAGATTCTTTATGCTGCGGTGGCTGAGATTCTTGAGCAACTGCAGATTGGCACCGTAGATATGCGCCAGAAGTTGGCCGCCTTTCATCATTTGAAGCGCGTGAACACTGCGGGTGCTGTTACTGGTAAAGTCTCCTTTCAATTCAAGGTACGAGCCGTCAGTGGTGGGTAACAATTTACACGATTAGACCAATTAGATCTCTTAGCTGTTATTATAGCAATAAGAAAAAGTCTTAAGTTTTAGTTTTATTGAAGTTTCACTACGCTTTAAACATGGTGGTTCTGGTGCAGAGGTTGGGTATGGAGTTGAGTCCCCAGGGTTGGACTTGAGGCGATTAACGAAAAAAATGGATGAGTTTGGTGATTCCACTCTTTGACAGCCTGTAGCGCGAGAGTGTTCCGACGGCCACTCGATCTCTCCTTGTCCTCGCGCCTAAGGCGTCGTGTTAGTGAGACGGCACTACTATCGTCCTTCCAATGGCGCCGCCGCCTCGCTAATACGAGAACTCTGGTGTCTCGCAAGTCCAGGCCAAGCCTAAGCTAGCAGGCAATTGCTATCTTCCTCCCAGACATCGTATGAGTAGCTAGTCTTGGCCACCACCGCTGGACTTCAGCTCCGTGCGCGCCATGTCTGATGAAGGTAATAATGGCAACATGGCCTGATGTGCTTACAGACGGGCCCGCCCGACTGTTGCCGTCCTTGGGCTGCTGCGCTGTCTTATGTGGGGCTAAAACATGTTTTTAGGTCATGACAAGGGGAGGGAAATAGACAGCGGACCACCAAAGATAGCAAATGCTCTGGGAGGTTCGCAGGGTTCGACGAGCTGAGGTGCTGACAGCCAGGGTTTCCCCCAACTTCATGAATCCGATTGGCGCACTTGTGCGACCCACCCTGGACTGCGATACGGGTTTGTCATCATCGGAAAGCCATCAACAGTCTTCACCTCCGAGCTGAATAAGTTTTTATAGACAAGGTCATATCTCGTGTTACACAGATGTATTGCATGTGGGGTCCAAGAGGGTGCCAGTCTTCAAGGCCCAGAATCATGCACTATATTTTCTGCGCTTTCCATCATGTCGAAATGGAATTGCACCGTCGATTCAAACATCTCCCATGGCCGATCTCATTGCTGGCTCGGAATCCCTCTACACTGTCCGGACGGGAGTCTGGACAGACTGGAGTCACGGCTCTGTGTTCGGGGCCACGCTCACCCTGAGACGTGACGACGCCAACCTGCTCATCGCTTTTATTGCATTATTTGTCACTATCGTGGGCACTCGTGCCTGGCGAATTTGTTGCTTTGGTCTCCATCAGACCCTTTCGTCCGCGCAGCCTCGAGATGGTCTTTACCATCAGCTTCAGGCCACACTCCGGAACGCCTCCAACGTTACCTCTGCACTCGTCACCCTCTTTCAACTCTCCTGGGCGTGGCGCGGTCTTGCGCAAGGCTGGAAACGGCGACTCCTGCCCGTTCTGGCCTTCGCAGTTCTGTTCTTTGCCGCTTTTGCGCTCGCCAGCGGCTTCTCTTCCCGGATAGCTGCCAACAGTGAGGCTCTGATCTCGAGCCCTCATTGCGGCTGGCTCGACTATAGCCTCAACACGAACAGCTCCGACCTGCAGAGCATATTCATACCGTACACCTATCGAGACGTTTTCACATCAGCAAACTACGCCCAGCAGTGCTACGCTTCGAACTCAACAGGCGTCTTAACTTGTAGCACCTTTGTCAAGAAGCGATTGCCTGTGAAGGCTGTGACGAACGCTAGCTGCCCTTTCGAGCAAGACATTTGCAAGAGCAATGATAGAAACCTGCTCCTCGATACCGGCTACTTGGACAGTCATGAAGACTTTGGTCTCAATTCTCCGCCCAATCAGAGGTTTAAATACAGAAACGTGCTCCACTGCGCACCTTTAGTAACGACCGGCCGCACCAGTACTTGGAACCTTTCCAGTGACAGGTCTTACACGAGATACGACTACGGTCCGGCAGTACTGCAACCCGGCAATTTCACTTACCAATACTCGAACGACTTTCTCTGGGAATCCGCTCAAACACGTTTCCACGCAGCAGCAACAGACTACGACATAGGGTCAGTCTTTCTCAGAGAGATCAAAAGATATCCGCTGACATACATCAAGGTCTGCAAGGGCACTTCAAGTGAATGGCTCAATACTGACAAACATTTCAACCTTCGAACCGACGCCGGCACTTCACCAAAAAGACGCAAACATCTACATCTTCTTCCTCTCCGCCAACCGCATCATCTTCAGCGCCCCCACGACCGACGACTGGTACAGTGCGACGACACTGCAGGGCTACATCCAACACGCATCCGTGGTCGGAAAGGAGGCCGTCTACCGGCAAGACGAAGTCGCGTCCCCGCTGGCCTGCACCGACCAAGAGCAGTTCTGCGACACGAGCCTGCCCGCCGACCGGCAATGCACGCCGCTGACGAGCTCCAACGACGCGTGGACGCAGGCTGGCGCCATGCTCGACGGCGGCGACACGGCGTCGGCGAACCGCTTCGATTGGTTCAAGTCCACCGTCTTGAACAAGCCGAGCCCGTACGGCATCGTGCAGAACCTGGGCACCGCCGCGCTGCTGTCCAGGAGCAGCCTCGGCGTCGGCATCCAGCGCCCGCTCCCGGCTAACCAGTGGCAGCTGGACGTGACGCATTGGTTCGAAACGAGCCTGGCCTTCATCCAGGGGCTCTTCATCGATACGGCTACGGGCCCGTCCGATAGCAGAATGCTGCAGTGGGTCCATAGCCCCGCGAACGCAGAAGAAAGAACCCTGTGTCACAGTCAAGTACTTCCTTTCTCCCCCCTCTCCCCGCCCCCCACAGTCTACCCAACACTAATACCCCAAACCCCCCAGAAAATCCTCAGCACAGCATACATATCCTTCTCCCTCTTCGGCCTCAGCCTCATCCTCGTCCTCGGCACGCTGATCATCATCGCGTCCGCCGTGCTCGAGCCCGTCGCCGGCTACATCCAGCGGCGCCGCGGATGGAAGGACTACGCAAGGCTGGAATGGTGCACCAACGAGACGCTCCAGCTGCAGCGCCTCGCCCACGAGGAGCTCGGCGTCGGGACGTGGTCGCACACGCTCGACGCCGTGCCGCGGACGGCCAAAGATGAAGTGCTTGCTGTGCTGGATTGGGAGGGGGGTGATAGGGAGCATCCGCGCTTGTTGGATCCGCGGGAAGCTGCTGCTGCTGTGGATGTGGTTGAAGAAGAGTCGAAGATCCCTGCGGTCAATGAGGAAGAGAGGCGCGGTTCGGAGGAGAGCAGTCGTGGGGGTGACGAGGTATCGGTGTCTTCTGTAGAAAGTCCGCGGGCTTGAACTGGCGGTTGCATACCTAGGGCCAAATGCTCGGAAGGTTCAGGTACGGGGCGCGCCGAGGACACAGGACACGTGGTTAGGTTTAGGTCCTAAGTGTTGTGTTTGGTAGCGAAAAAAATTGCTGGTTTGGTCATTACCCTGGTACCCAAATAAAAGAAATTCTCCTGCCATATAAACTGGTGCTGGCCTGATCTTTAGACACGACACACGCTCAGCATCCCCACCCACCGGATCCATGAATACTTCTGCCACTGCTTCAAACAGTATGGACGCCAACGGCTCAGTGAAAGAAGTCCAGGACAAGACTGACTACACACGAGCCTCTATCGATGCCCTTAATTCGAATACGGACATTGTCGACAAGCTAAGAGCGAGTTTCCAACTGCAGGCACGCCTCTACGCTCCCCAAGAAATTCCGGCCGACCTTTTACATGCGAACGATGGATCCACTACTGAATCACGATCGCTTCATGCGGAAACCACTAACATGGCAACACAATGTGATGGCTTCGATCTGAAGGAATTCAAATCTAAGCCATCGAGACTATAGCTCGTACGAAGTAAGTATTCTGATAAGATAGGACAGATATGTGTTTATGTCGCTGACACATCTTTAGGGAGCATATCTATCGCAACCACCGCGAGAACCACGTCTGTGAGATCTGCCAGGAGACTTTCGAGAGCAACAGGGAGCTCTTGAATCATTTGATGCAAGCTGAACGGTGTACTGCCGTTGGCTAGCCAATATCAGCGAGCTCAAACAACCTTGTCTTTTTGGCATCAGCTCGAGAACAAAAAGCTCGTAAAGAACATGGACAGGATCAAAGACTGGGTCAACGATGACGGAAGGGATTCAGCTTTACTTTTGCTTCGAAATTGATGTTATCAGAGCATATGCGCGCTTCTACTGTTGTGGTTGTGTAGATGAACCCCGATAAATCATCCAAGGGCAGACGGCATGTAAATTTCCAGCAATTCTTATCTGGCTCTGTCTACTTATGAGAAAGGAATCATTCGCACGTAGTCGACTAGATGGACATGCTTAAATATTTTGATTCTGTGCGTGCAGGAAAACGAGGGCTACCCGAATGATTCGCACTCTCGTCCATAGACGTGGCTCCCATTTTCGTTGATGCAAACCAAGTCGCCCGCGCAGTGCCTGAAGAAACTGCATCATCCGCGCGCGCACCGCTGCGTCCCCCCAAGGATTGCTGAATACGCACCGGAATATTCTACACCAGGCAGTTGATCCTGTTGCTTTTTTTCGATAGTTCTCGCATACCGTATCAAGTTTTGTTGTTGGAAAAGTAATTTCGGGGTTGTGCATTGGTGCGGGAAAACTGGTGCGCTGAACAACGCTTTTGCGGGGCAAGATCAATGTTTCAGCTCGTGTTCTGGAACGAAGCGACGTCATGGCTAAAGCACCGCAAATCCAGACTCTTTGGGTGGGGTTTTGGGGGCTAAAAGCCAACAAGTGCTGCCTGGCGGCTTACTCAGCCTGCATGTGTCACCCGCCGCGTGCGGAGTTTCCTCTCCAATCCTGCAAATCTCCACAACCAATAAATAAAATATAAGGAGAGGAAACAACATCAAGCCAAGAGCACTCTTATCTATCTTAACACGCTAGCCTTGCTCATATACCATGCCGCTCCCCTTCTACGACACTACCGTTGCCGTCTTTATCAGACAGCTCAAGAATCTCTCCGCCATCCTCCAAAAGGTACGAACACCATCCCATTGTGCCAGAATGAGCCCCTGATGCCAACTACCGCAGGCCGAGAAATGGTGCGACGACAACGGCAAGCCGCACTCGGAGGTGCTCGAGGCCCGGCTGGCCCCGGACATGTACTCGCTGCCCTCGCAGATCCGGCTCAGCGTCCGGTGGGCCCGCAACGGCGTGCTTCTGAACAAGAATTACCACTTCAAATCCTCGCAGACGAAGCCCGACGTTGAGCAGGTGTTTGCCGAGCTGCAGGCCATCATCCAGGAGGAACTGGACTTTCTCCAGTCGATCAAGCCCGAGGATATCGAGGGGGCCGAGAACAGGCCGCTTTCAGTCTGGACTTCTGGTATTTCTCGGTTTACCACATCTTTTACCCCCAGAACACGTGCGCTAATTTGTTTGTAGGCGAGGAGGGCAAGGGTATAGGCATGAAGTTTGACGCTGGCCATAAATTGCTCACCCAGATCGTCTTTCCCAACTTTTGGTTCCATATTTCGACTGCCTACGCCATTTGCAGGATGGCGGGGGTACCCTTGGGCAAGCAGGACTTCGTCATGGCCGCTGGTCCTATTGACTGTGAGTTGGTGATGCCTTAGTGTCAACAATGGAATTGAAAGGCCGAATATACCGTTACTCAGAGAGGATTTTCCACCACGCGTCATCTTAACCTGTGAGCAGCAATTTTTCTTCCATGCTTAAAAAAGAGGTGTATCATGGGGTTGAGAATCCCGAATCACGGGACGGCATCAAAAAACTGCTATCTTCATCGATTCGCTTTTCCACTAATCCCCAGTAAGTATCTCTATGCGGGCGCATACGCGCCACTGCCGCCAGGTCCGCGTGCTACGTAAGCTTGGCTTACCTTAACCACGACATCGGAGGTAGCCCCTCACTCACCCCTCGCTCATGCGACACCCTTAGCCGCGGTACCAAGATCCAGCATCCGGCATCGCCGCGGAGAAACGGCTTTCAACGGTCATGTTACTCCGCATTCGGAACGGTCCACCAAACCCCCTCCTCAAGCAAGGGTGACTCACATATAAGTAGGCCCCGATCATCAATGCTAATGCATTGACATATAACCAACCACAACCGCCTTCAATCAAAAAATCCATCAGTCCTACCAAAAGAAAACACATCTAAATAAACACGGACACACCATGGCTTCCACCAACTCCTCACCCATCGACGCCCCGCCTCACATCCACAGCCTCTTGACCAGACTCCACGCCCTGTCCATCAACCAAGAAAAAGAATTGAAAAAAGATGGCGCCCGCTTCGTATCCTCGACCTCCGACGCCTCCGACTTCGACACGCTCATGCGCGACAAATTCATCGCCCTCGACGAAGACAAATGCCACTTCGTATACCAGCTCATCCGCGCTAAGGGCGCTCTGAACATCATCGAAGCCGGCACGAGCTTCGGCGTCAGCACCATCTATCTGGCTCTCGCCGCCGGGCGGAACGCGAACGCGCTAGGCAAAGCCGCAACCGTCATCGCGACGGAGTTTGAGGTCGAGAAGGCGCAGCAGGCGCGGGCGTACTGGAAGGAATGCGGGGAGAGCGTCGAAAAGTGGATCGATTTGCGCGTCGGCGATATCCGCGAAACGCTCAAGGAGGGGGTGGAGGACGTTGATCTACTGTTGCTGGATAGTAAGTTGTTGTGCGGTGAGGAGATGGTGGGTTGAATGCTGATCAGGGTGACAGTTTGGTCGGCGCTGGCGTTGCCGACGCTGAAGCTGGTGCAGCCGAGATTGCGGCCCGGTGCCGTCGTTCTTGTGGATAACACCATCACGGCTGCCGGTGGCTACAAGGAATTGCTGGAGTATATGAAGGCCCCCGGCAGCGGCTTCACGAACATTGTGGTCCCTTACTCTGGAGGATTTGAGCTGTGTGTGTATTATCCGCCCAAGTAGGGGCTTGCAAGGCCTAGTGAGGCCGCCCATATTGATTTGTATAGAACCGTCTTATCTTTTCCCCCATTCCCTAAATTGTTAGATGTTTAAGACACTTATCCAGTAGTTCCAGGGCATCACGAATTCAACATTCAAAGCGTCTCAATAAAAGAGCAATTGATCGTTTATTTATTTTTTACAAATCCGACATACAATCCGATAACCTCTTTGACCGGACATCAGTGTCATTTTATGCTAATGAAAAAAGTTGTTTGATAAAGCAGAACAAAGCGAGAAGATGGTATGCTCAGGGTCTGCTTTTCCACAAAGATTCGCGAAACTATGTCGTTTCTCTGCCAAGCTTCAGGAATACCCAGCTTCAACTGTGCGCAATGGAGCCACGTTATCAGCCGCCAAACTCAGGGTTAAAGTCAGGCAGTACATCCGGGATAACGAAAAGGCTGGGATCGAAATCGAAACCTGTACTATCTGGATCAAAGTTGAAACCGGATAAAGGGTCACCTTCTTCGAATTGATTCATACCAGGGTTTTCCTCCATTGTCCCCAAGCTGTGATCCCCTTCCGGATGAGATGAATCTTGTAAGGATATTTCGGGGTGAAGGCCATCGCTGGAAGCATTTGCTTGTGGGTTGGTGCTGTACCCGGAATCACTGTTCTTATCCCCCTGTTCACCCGATAGTGTGTGAATCTGTCGGGCCTCATCCAATGTCATACCATCTTCCGTGTTCGGAGGCGGTCCAAAAGCTACGGGCGGGCCGGCGACATTGCCGCGCCATGTATTTGGTGCTGGAAGTTCCGTCTGTGGCAAGGCTGCGAGTGTCGTGATGTTTGCGTTTGTTGGGGAGTTTCGCTGATCTCTTGGTTGATTTGGATATGCGGTAGCCCGTTGAAGGTTAGCGTAGGTTTCGTAAACAGCCATCTGGACCTCCCGAATCATATCCGGTAAACGGGAGAGGAGGCCTTCGTAGAGTTGCACAAACTCTGGGTTTGAATCGGCTTCTGCTTCCAGGCGTTCTCGGATACGGCTGGGTAAGTGAATGCGTTGAAATTGGTCATATCCCTCGACGGCTTGTAATGCTAGAGAATCCTGGTCGCAGTCTAATTGAGGGTGTTAGATCCATACGAGCGGGCGTTTGTGGAGTAGACTTACATGGCGATGGTGTTGGAGCATCTTCAGCAAGCCGGTGGCAAATACGGTAGATGTTTCTCCACTTTTCTTCGTCGACTCGTCCGCGCAATCTGAGCCTTAGCTTCTGTACCTGACTTTCATCTATTCCTGATTGCTGTAGCGGCTCATAAGCGGGGCTGCACCGTTCAGTCTGTGCCAAATGGTTCAAGAGTACATCGTTGCTGTCGAAACTCTCGTGGCATCTTGGACAGACGTGGTTCACATGCTTGCGGTAGATATGTTCCCTTCTAGTGAATTAGTAGCTGATCCATAAGCTTGCTTGTAACTATCAGATATAACTCACTTCGTACGGGCTATCGTTTCGAATCCAGGCCACACGCAAGAAGTGCAGCTCGCATGAAGTTCCGGATTGCCTTTGTAAAAGGGACAAGCGAATCGACGTGTACGCTTAGGATCTCCAGAAAATTGTGAGCCCTTCATACGCTTGTTTCTCTTTCCTCTATCCTCATTTTCCTCCCCTTCATCCCTGCTGTCATTTTTCCTCTTACTTCCAATGTTGGAAAAAGAGCTCTCGGCGCCACTGGCGGAGCTCGTAAGTGTTCCGCCTTGAGAGTTCATTTTGCCTCCATCTGGTGAATCTGATGGAGAGTGAAGATAAGTTGGTTCTCCGTGTCGGACATCTTGAAAGGTCTCGTGGATGCTGTCAGGCCTTCCATCGCTCAAGGTATCAGAACTCTCGTCAGACGAGACGCAGCTTTGGGAAGCTTCGGAAGAAGTGTATCCAAGCAGTTCATTGGCTTTCCGCATTAACTTATTGATAAGGTAATCTTTAAGCCTCTTTTGATGACTTTCTCTTGGAATTTTGGGGTCCGGCGGCGCCGACGGAGTAGAAAACTTCGTTTCATGTCTACAATGAGTTGAGCGTTGATCAATGCATTTTCGGTAATATGAAGACTTTGGCATACTTTCCTGCCGTTTCATACGGCTCTGGATACATTGGTTCCTTCAAGAACCATGTGTGCACGTTTTCAGAGTCTCCAGTTTCAGCCCATCCCCCAGCACCAACCACATCTCTCTCTTCGAAAACATCGCAACAGGTGGAGTCTATAAAGGGAGGGATATTGAATCCTTCTGTAGATGGATAGGATGATTCCGTTCCAGAGCTCGAAATGAGAGATGGCGCTGAAGATAAGATTTGCCCTTCGTGGGCCCCTACAGAAGCATATGGGCCATTTTCACTGCTGGCAGTCTCCTTACTTAACGTGCTCTGGCTAGAGCTTTCCGCAGGATCGGAGCTAGCTGCGCCAACAACACCAACATCGCCAGGCTGCACGAGACCTCCCACACGGTTCATCTGTTTTGAGACTCGGCGGGTGGGGCGGAGAGTGCACTTCAAGTTGCGGCCGGCACAGCGGCTGCAAGGGAACTTCTTGTCGCATTTCGTCTTGGTCTTCGCGCAATTACTGCAGGCAATCGGGGTACGGCCGGCGGATATGGGAATGATTCCGTTGCTCGGGGGCAGGCCCTCCTGGTTGTTCTGGTCGCGTCCATGGACAGTGTAGTGACGCTGGAGGAGATCCCTGGGTGGCACCAGAATGGTAAGCTTGGCGGCTCCAGAATAGCTATGTCGTTCCTCTACTTACCTACGAGCGAATGACATGTGACATGTAAAACATTTGAAAGGCTTCACATTTGTGTCTAGAATAGAGGAGATCAATAATACGAGGACGACGGCAATACTGACGGGGTTAGTGACGTACGGGTGAGGATATGCCTCTCGAGATGTTCGTCTTTGGTAAAGGACTGGCCGCAATAGGTGCAGAATACCATAGTCACCGATGTCTTGGCGTCAGTAGTTGAGCTGAGGTTGCGAAAAGGCGAAGCAAGGTCCGAACTCTTGGACCCCGAGAGTGAAATCAAGTGACAGAGAGTATGAGAGCGCTGTACGAGACCAGGCAATGTATGGAATTTCGGTGGAGGTGCGGAAGGACGCAGGCCACGGCAAATGCAGGGGAAAATAGCTACTACTTGTAAGGCTGGTATAACGCGCGAACTCGCGAAAGCCGAGCGGAAGCGAAATAATTGTGCGAATCGGAGCGCTTATGCAACCTGCAGGTTGCATCAACGCCACCGGATGACAGACCAATCACTACCAGACCTGTCAGCCCCGCATCCTTCTGTCTTCTAAAGCACGGCCGTTCTTGGCGTTTTAGAAGGGGAAAAGGTTTTCGGAAGTAGATACGGAATTATCCATAGCAGAAGAGTGAAAATGTGACAATGATCTCTCACGCCGCCTGACGGTATTGGCTTAGAACGACAGCGAGACTTTGGATGCAGCCATTACCAGGCAGGCGTTCCAAATAAACTCAGATAGACAAGAGCGAAAGCAACATTAAATACATGTGCTCATATTCCAGGTTGAAATAACGCGCACACGCGCGAAATGTGGGGCTGGCATGGGTTGTGGTTATCGACCAATCAACACCCCGGCTGTGAGATATCGGCCACATCCACTACGCCACGCCGCCACGCATTCCTAACGATGTCATTGGAATAGACTGAAGTAGGATATTTCTCTGGCATGATTCCGAGTTCGGTCGCGTATTAAGTTTTAACCGTCCACTAGTACTGATGTGCCTGTGACTGTTGGACCTCTCTGTTTCGCCATCTTCCCGTAGACAGATTGATAAACACCGAAGCCAAGAAAGATACCACACTCTAAACTTACGGATTCGTTCTCCTTGTCCCATTTTACCCGATCTCAGTATTTACGGACCCTATCTCCTTAAAAACCTGGCTCTCGGGCTGCCAGGCCCACGCATTGAGCTGAACTCCACCATCAGCGTTCACCATACCGTATACTCTTCCAGCTTGATCTGCTGACAACGAGGAGTTGCTGGTGATACCTGATAGTGCAGAAACATTGGTGCCCTTACTCCACGTGTCGTTGAAAGACCACATAAGCACCCCTCCGCTCGGTGACTTCGGCCTGGTAGAGAGAACCTGCTTATCTCCTATGCCGCCAGCAACAGCTATGTCGCCCCAGGCGAAAGCAGCAATAGATGCTTCCGGATCGATTACCTCATCGAAAAACGGTCCTAACGAAAAACGGGATCAGTTGGAAGGAAGACAAGAAAGTCCGGCAGCAGGCATACTGCAGCAAGCTTACATACCAAGCAAAAGCAAATAGTCTGTGCCTCTGACTTCCCGCACTGTACCTGCATTGAAGAACACGGCCAACCCTTGTTCCTCGGCTTTGTCGCTTCGAATGGGGACGATGCCGTAGCCGGTCGACGCGGAAACAAGTGCGTCGTCGGTGTTCAGGCTGATGGGAGTCCAGTCGTCGAGGCCGCTGATTCGGCCATAGGAGAGGTACTGAATTCCGCCGTTCGGGTCTTGGAAGAAGAGCGCGTTCGTGTCCTTGCACCATGTCTCACATGACTTGCCATAGTAGGAAAGCCTGGTCGTGGCACTGGCGGGAAATCTGTTGTCGGCGGAGCCGGTCGTCCATGCGCCATCTGGATCATTGGCGGCGTACAGTTCGCGTATCATGTTTTTGGAGTCGAGGTAGAAGATGTGAAAGTGGTTGGTCTTGCTTGTTGTGAGTCCATGGCAAAAAAGAAATTGTACGTATGTACATTAATTGATGTCCTTACATTGTTTGACTCCACATAGGCACCGGCTGCAATAGGTGTGCCGTTCCTAATATCCAGTTGTGACAACTTCTCCTGTTTCTCCTTCGTAGTGACTGGCGACACCGTCCAAGCATTGGATGAAGAGGACCATGCTGTTTGGAAGATAGTGTTGTTCGTGGCCTGGAAAAATACCCGGTGATGCTCGATCCCATCGCCATCTGTATAGTTCAAGCTGGCAAGAGACGACGTGGAGAGGATGCGTGGTTTTGGTAGCGACGATGCGTTTGGCGGGGCGTCAGAAAACTGAATATTGCTGTCCGGCAAAGAACTCTCTTTCTGTCGTGAGCCAAAGACTCCTCCGATTGTTGCTCCAACCACACAAAAAATCAGTACTACAGCCAAGAGCAATAGAAGTGCTCTTTTGCGATGCCGATCTGGTTTCGGTTCGTTGTGTGGATCCTTCTCTGAAACTACCTCAGGAGAAGACTGATTGATAGCCTCTGGGCCCCAGCTGGTGATTGCTTCCGGTAATCGTTCATCTTGCGTTTCAGGTAGCGTGGAGAAACTGACTTGAGGGAGGCAATTGTCTACCCGTTCTATGGCTTTCGGACTTTCTGTGCCTTCCGTGGGCAGATTACTGATGGATTCCATGAGCCTTTCAGATAAGTTTCGTGGATGGAAAACAATAAGGAAAGATGAATTAGGACAGGAGAAGTGTTGCGGCTAGTAGCTTTTATGTAAGGGACTGTGGTGAAGAGCCACAACATATCTCCGCTAAGGCAATCAGGCAAGCACATTCCTGAAGTTTGTGATACAGACTCATGTCGCCACCTCAGTGAAATAACGCCTGGTCTTATCGTCACGTTTTGAACGCTCTATTCTCGTGTTGGTACACCCTTGGCTATGAATACCGAGTCATTTCTGCAGATGGGTTCGGCGTACAAATTCCTGTGCCATGGGGTCTAGACTGTCTATGCAGGTGGCTAGATACTCCACGACAGTTGTGCCGACTTAGTAGCATTGTCGGTCTTTTTTTAAAGCAAAAAGGCAGCCTTGCTTGTCGCACAGCCGCAAGGCACGGCGAGGAAACGTCACAAGTCGTCCTTGATCTTGTTTTTATTTTTCGGCTTCTAAGTCCAGTTGCACCGGCGGCCAGATCTTTCGCCGATATTGATGTTCGGGATCAGCTGGCACCCCTATCGCCATACTCGGCGAGCATTTGCTACCCGGCCTTGCCCTGGCTTCTGAACATTGGAACGGCCCCAAGAAATATCGATTTTGAGATGGCGCTAACGGCACTCACGTCACCGTAAATTTCCACACTGTAATGATAGAATAGTTGGAGCGAAAGCCTATAGGCTCGATCAAGGCTTAGAAGGGATATTAACCGATGAAAAAAACTTCATAAGGATTGAGATGTTATTAAAGCACGGCCGTATTGTTTTAATTCTTAAATGAATGGTCTTGTACTGTACCAGCATTCGTAAAGTCGGCGTTGAGCGTCAATCGTAAACCAACCGAGTGGGATTACGTGTAAAGATCAAGCTCGATACTCGATCTTCACCACCCAGCAGTACTCCCCCTTCCCCTCCATCTCCGCCGGCCAAGTGAAGCTGACCCCACCATCAACCGCCTCCCATTCCACATCCAGCCCCTCGCCCAGCACCGTGACACTATCGCCCGGCAGCACCGGCAACGGCGCCTCAATCAGAACATCCGCCCCAGCAGCCGGCTCCTCCAAAAACAAAACGTAAAACGCGTCGGCATTCTGCGTGAACCGCACATCCCCCACCTCCGGCGTAACGAACCAGTAAGTAGTATTAAAAATCGCCTCATCATGTTTCTTAATCCACTTCCCCGCCATCCGTAAATTCTCCGCCTCAACCTCGACGATCGAGCCGTCAGCCCGAGGTCCGATATCGAGCAGCAGGTTCCCGTTCTTCGACACCATATCGACGAGCGACGCGACGACCGTCGACGCATTCATATACGCCTCATCCGCCGTCGCGCGATTGTACCCGTAACTATACGGATCCATGCCCTGGTTGCTCTCCCACTTGCGGGCCGAGACGCTGCTGAAGGTCGTGTACTCGGGCGTGTCGAAGTCGCTGCCCTGGGCGATGCCGCAGCGGCTGTTCATCGTGGCCGAGGGGAAGCGGTTGAACCAGGCGGCGGCGAAGGCGGCCGAGCCGTTGGCGGCGCCGCAGTCGCACCACATGATCTCCGTCTCGTAGTCGTAGGCCAGGATCTCCTGCTGCGGCACCATGACGTCGGCGATGAAGTCGTCGACCGGGATGTAGCCCGTGTAGGGCTCGGTCTCGCCCGTGTACTGGTTCGTCGCGAGGATGCCGGGCCAGGATGTGGATGCGTTGCCTTCGTTTTGGGCGAAGCCGTAGGGTCTTGTCACGTGTGCGTTAGTTTCTAAAACACCACGGGGTGAGGGGGATCGGCGCGGCCGTACTTACCCGAAGTCTGGGTTGTACCATTCGGGCAGGGAGAAGTAGGTGCCGCGGTGCAGGTGCGGCTGGTAGGTTTTGGCGGCGTCGAACAACTCCCTCAGGAGATCGCGCTTAGGGCCGTACTTGAGGGAGTTCCTGTTTGAGGTTTCCTTGGTGTCGAAGCCGGCGAAACCATCGTGGTGCTTGGTTGTGAAAACGAAATACTGCGCGCCCGCGTCGGCGAAGAGATCGACCCAGGCCTTGGGGTCGTAGTTCGCGGCGGTGAAGTTGGCGAAGAAGTCGTCGTAGTTGACGTCGGGCCCGAAGGTGCGCAGGTGGTAGTCGTACGTGTCGGCCTTGTCGGCGGCCAGGTGGTGCGAGTACCACCAGTACCATTCCGCGTACACCTCGTAGGGGGTCGAGTTGCCCCAGCCGGGCACGGAGTAAGGCCCCCAGTGGATAAAAATACCAAATTTGGCGTTGTTGAACCATTCAGGGGATTCATGCAATGTGAGACTGTCAAGGGACTCGGTGTAGTCCTTTAGGCCAAATTCGGTGTCAGGGAAAGTAAAAGTGATCGTCTCATTTCTGCTCGAGAGCTTCACTACTGCAGTCCCATTGGTGGATCCTACGACTCCGATGTTGACCTTCTTTTGGTCACCGACTCGGAGGCGTTTGATTTGGGCTGGCTTGACCGTTTCAACGCCAGGGGCTTCGATAGACACTTCAACGCCATCACCGTGTACCCAGGACGGACCGGAATTACCAACAGTCACTTCGACAATCTGCACACTAGCGCCGCTTTCGTCCTGCTTTTGGGTAGGGCGGATGTGGTGAACCTGAACCCCTGAGGCGCCTCGCAGCGACAAAGCAAAAACATGCATGCGGCCGGTTGTAGTATTGGAAGTGGATGGCAAAGAGATGGCCGTTAGCTGCTTGGTAGGATCCAAGGCGCCGGTCCACTCGTAGACGTGGGTGGTGTTGAAATTGGTATCATTGGAAAGGAAGCGGTAAGGCAAGATGATCTCGCCCTTGTACATGGTCAGGAAAGCCCACCACGGCTCTGCGCGGATCTCAAGGACAGAAGTTGTGTTGTCGGCATAGGTGAAAGTGATGTTGTCAGAGACGATGGTGTCTCTTTTGTCACTGGCGACCAATAGCTGAGCGCTGAGGTAACTCGCTGGCGGAACAGAGACAGTCTGTCCGAGACAAAGCACATTGTCGCTGGCATTCGAGAGCGGAGCAGCGGGAAACACGTAGTCGACTCCGGTAGCGCTCGAGGTGAATGAGCCAGAATACTTCAACTCGGCGGCCGGGTAGGATTGCAGGGAGCCGTCGAAGTCGGCATCTCCAGGGAAGCTGCCGAAGGCTCTGTTGTTGAGATACTGGGTGAGCGGAACAGAAACGGCCTGCTGGATATCAGTTTTGCAGCGTGAAGCAGAGATCTGCGATGCTCACTTGGCTGGTGTTTGCGCTGCGGCCATGTAGTGGTGAAGGGGCAGCTGCACAGCCCACGGCCGCCGCTAGGAGGTAAGCAGCACCAAATGTCGGGAGCACCATGGCTGCAGAAAAACAAGAGAGGCGCAATTGAACAGCAAAGGGACGTGATGGTAGCATTTTGATATCTACTTCGCCTCCCACTTTACCTGGTTTGCCGACTGTAACCTTCACCTGCTACGGCCATATCTCTGCGCGGGGAAGGCTAGCGATTGACATGACTCCGCACTTCGCTTTAGCCGGGCGGGGACGGCGCTGCACAGCGATGGCCGCGCAAGAGTGGGTGTATACATGGTGGCAAAGCGATGGTGTTGCAGTTTGGACGAGACAGCGGGCAGGCTGGAGTGTGGTGAGTGAGCGACAAGCGCTGGTGGGCTCGCGACAAAGGAGGGTGCGAGAGGGTGCCTGAGGCTAACCGCTCGCGGCGTTTACGGTGTACGAGTAGGCGCAGCTGCAGGTACCGTCACCTCAGGCGATAAAAGCGCGTCATTCGAGGAGTGACGCGCTCCACAGCAATGACCTGGATGCAACATTGCGCTGCCGATCGGGCTAGGGGCCGACGCGTTATCGCACCGACGCGGGTGGACGTGGGCGGAAATAGAGGCTCTGAGTGGTTGGGGGGCGGAGAGGCTGCAAATCCGAGCGAGTCGTCCGAATGAGGTCACGTGCACCGCGCGGCTGCCTCGTCGGGACGCTGGGCTCCGACGTCCGCGGAACGGGGTGGCGAGCTTCTCGTCCGTTGCGGGCGTTTCAAGGCGTCTGGTGCAGAAACACCAGCGCTGTGCCGCTCTCTCGGCAGTTCATGCTTCGCCGTTTCGCAGCTCTGCCGTGTCTGGTCTTGTCGGGCGCAGGCCCAGACTCCGCTCCGCCCTGGGAAAACCGCTCGCTTCCAGCTCCCGCCCTCAGATCACTAACGCTTTCAGCTGCATCTGCCAGCCATCCCAGGGCCTTGAAACACCCTGCTGGCAACGCCCCTGACGCTCCTCATGTCGCTACGCGCCGCACTTCGCTGACGGCCTGACGGTGGGATGACGGACTGCGAGCCCCGAAGGCTCCTCCGCCCTCCTCACCGTCTCCCAACGCTCCGCCCGGGGACTGTGGGTGGGTCCGATCTATATTGATGTCTGTCCCACGATAAATGAAGGCCGCGCGCTGATGGCTACGCCTAATTGTCCGCGTTGGGTGAGGGTAGATCCTTGCCGCGGGCCAGGTCCTGCCTGTGCCACCACAATGCTTCCTGAAACTGCTGCGATCTTCTCCAATATCACCTCCCGATGTTTCGAACTGATGAATGCCTAGCCCGCCTAAACAGCTGTTTAACAGCGGCAAGCCGTGCCAAGACTGCATGCCCATGCTTCAACACCCTGCTCCGTCCATGAACCCGAAGCGCCAAGCCGTCAACCGCAAATCTCCCGGCGTTTCTTCACTGTTTCCCGTGTTATTCCACCTACCGACGCCCTTCACACCTAGTCGCTTGTTGTCTTGGCACCCCGCCGGCTACGCAATAGATGCTGAATCTGTTTGATCTCCACCTGAGCGTTTCACGGAACTCTCCACATAGAATCGCCTCTACTTCGTGTTTGCCAAAAGGCTTGTCATGGCTGGGCTCCTGATGGTCTTTAAAGAGCTGTGACTTCGCTCGTTGGAAGCTTTCCTCGACAGGTTCACCTCAACAGTTCTCTACTTCATTCGTTCCTTGCTGTGCAAGACCATCCAGACGGACATTCCACACTTCAATCTTTGAAAGCCAATCCAACTTTGCCAAACCAAACAAACAAACAAACAAACCAATCCACCAAAATGCAGTACTCCATTGCTCTCGGCTTCGCCGCCCTGGCTGCCTCCACCAACGCCTTCATGGTCCCCCGCGACCCTAGCATGGCCTGGGGCTTCCCCAACGCCCGCCAGAACGCTCGTCTGGCCGCTGCCGCTGCCACTCCTGTCACCACTCCCGGCTCTGGCGCTACCCCTGTCGTCACCCCTGGCGCCACTGCCGCCGCCTCTGGCTTCCCTGCCTCTTCTGGCACCAGCCAGCTCAGTGAGCCCATGACCGTCACCGGCAACTTCGACGGTGGCATGAAGGCCTTCGGCCGTGGTGTCGACTGCACTGGCCAGTCCGAGGGTGGCGACAGCGACGCCGTCTTCATGCTCGAGGAGGGCGCCACCCTCTCCAACGTCATCATCGCCGCCGACCAGATCGAGGGTGTCCACTGCTTCGGTGGCTGCACGCTCAAGAACGTCTGGTGGACCGCCGTCTGCGAGGACGCCTTCACCATCAAGGAGCAGGGCGCGTCCGACACCACCCACATCATCGGCGGTGGTGCCCGCGGTGCCGAGGACAAGGTCCTCCAGCACAACGGCGGCGGCACCCTCGCCGTCTCCGGCTTCCTCGTCGAGGACTTCGGCAAGTTCTACCGCAGCTGCGGCAACTGCGACGACATGCCCGAGCGTCACATCACCGTCGACGGTGTCACCGCCACCTCCGGCAAGGTCCTCGTCGGCATCAACTCCAACATGGGTGACACTGCCACCATCTCCAACACCTGCGCCACCAGCGTCGACACTGTCTGCCAGGAGTACACCGGTGTCACCGACGGCAGCGAGCCCGAGGAGGCCGGCTCCGGCCCCAGCGACGCTTGCAAGTACACTGAGGCCGACGCCCAGGCTTGCTAAGCGCTTTCACTCCAAAGTTCGAGGCCCTTCAGGCATCTTTTCTGCCTTATGGAATCATGTAGGGTTTGGCAAAAAATCTCCGACTGGAAAATTTCCCCATTTTTTCTGTAGATATTGGACCGGGAGTCCGCAATCTATATATAATTGTCCTCACTTCTGCTTGGTTTGGTGATATCTGATTTTCTCTGGTTGTTGATGAAAAGTGTGTTGACGCATGTTGATAGTGACGGAAGATTGCTGACTCAGCATCGGCTTCCCGAGAAAGCGCCACTAGCAAGGGCGGCGCACCAAGGGAAGCGCAACGCTCAACACCCAACGTCAGATCTACTCGCTGCACGCCCATTCGTCGCTCGAACCGTCCCCGGTCGCCCATAAATTAACGACCCCGCCCCTCAGCGATCGACGACTCTTCGCTTCGGCTCGTTGCCGGATGTAACCGAGTTTTTCCGCGTCCTGGGTCTCACGGCGCCTCCAAGGCCGCGCTACAGCTTGACATCGGTCGAAGGAATCGTCCAGAGGGATCTCTTATAGGCATGGCTAAGGTCTTGGTAGGGCATATGCCTGCACGCGAAAAGACTTCCGGCCAATGAGGTTTGATCGCCAAGGTTGCTACCGCTCCTGGATGTGATGGAACGCCTATGCCTTGGCTGACCATCACTATCAACCCACATCTATTCATCGCATCAGCACGCTCTCATTGAAATAGCTTTTGGACGGTTTTTCCTCGGCCGAGCCCCATATGGAGTCTCCGTTGCTCCGCACTTCCAGAAGTTTTCACATGTTCCATCATCTGACAATCGGCCGAAATTTCAGCCACAGCCCGCAAAGAGCCGTCTCCGCTCCCGCATACCCGCGGGGATTTTTGCCAGACGTCTGAAGTTGTTGAGCATGCGCTCAGGCTTGACCATGTTCAGAGGCGACTCTCCGAAAGACATTACACCTCTTGCCACCGCGTGGTCACTTGAGCTGCAGAAATATGGCGGGGACCTCCGACACCACCTACACGTCAGGGACTGCGCTCAGGAGACAGGCTTCGTTCTGCGCCGCAGTTGCTACCACTATGTAGTCCACTATCGCCGTATCTGCATTCCCTGTTCTCTCTCCACTAAAACATCACCTGATGCAGATGCGTCCGTGACCCCCGCCAATCCAAACGATCAGCAGCGCCGCGTCCGTGGCAAGCAAGCACGGTAGCGTTGCATCTGCAAGGAACCCTTGCTGCCCTTGCTCGATTTGCCGAGAGCAGAGATCCAGCCGCACTGAAGTCAGTGTCCGTGCTACACCATCGAACTGAACTACTAATCATTAACTCTACTAATCATTCACTCCAGTTAGTCATCTATAACACTTCTCGTGCGATCCAACGGGAATAAGAAATCATTTATAGACGCAACCGCAGTATTCCCGACGTCCCATGCTCTGACGGAATCCACCTCCGGAGCTTCCCCGATCCTTGATGAATGTGGACTTGCTTGCCGGGGATGTGCTGCGCCGCAGTGGACACTTTGGATAAGTGCTACGCCTTAATGGAACTCAGGACGCGTTGTCGGTATTAATTGATGCCCGAGAAAAGATCTGCACTGGTCCTCATGTGCACCTTCGGTCTCAGAACTATTCGCTGCCTGGACGAATGCCTCTTTGCGTATACAGAGCTTGGTCCACCAAACCCTAGTGTCTCGGAAACAGCTCCGTCCGGGGTTCCTGGGCCACCTCCTGATAGCAGTTCTATCCTAACCTTGACATACACACATGGCCCATTTCTGCCAAGGTCTGGATTCTCTTCACGGTCCGAATACGAACGCGGGCCCGGGCCGCAGAGAAGATGTCAACCGAATAGAGCAGAAACTGCATACGCTCAGAAGTCAGCTACACCTTCAAATTTCTCTCCACCTGACTCAATTGGGACGACCGCTTTTCCAATCGAGAGGACTTTATTATGCGCTTTGCTATTCCCCACCATCCTTTTGCTTTTCACCGCTAGTTGCGCGCGCTTAGCACTTTGCCGCATGCCTCCCAAAGCGTACGTATATGCAGCACGCCCAAAAGGGACCCTGTCAGTGGACCGTTGTTTTGAATCACGCTCATTTGATTGCTGGTCAAATGATAAGCGCGGTTTTTCGCCGGCCGGCAGATATGATCTCGATTCAGACGGCGAACAGCCGCGGGATCGACCCGTCGAAATAATGGCAGACGCGGCACGGGGGGAACGGGCGGGATGAGGCGCGTCTGGCACGGCAGGAACAGCCCCTTTCGGGAGTCGACTGGGCGAATAGGCGCGCTTCCCGAGCAACCCCGCTTGCTCGAAACGGGAACCTCAGGCACCTGGTGGTGGTGCTGGGGGCATTTGCCAATTCGGGAAATGGATGGATGGACGTCTGGCTGGCCTTATTCGACATGATTCCGCGAGGAGCTTCAACGCCTGCGCCACAGGCCCGAGTCGAAAAACATGCCACATTCCCAAAGCAGTGGCTAAGTTCTCCACCTTCGCTAAGGAGCGAGCTCCGCCGGGCCGATATCGCCTGCCGGCCGGCCGTCCAATCCTGACTCGCCAGGTGGCTGGCCGGCCGGTTCCTTACGGCGCAGGGAGAGGTAGAAGGGGAGGAGTCAATACGACGCCATTGTTCGACCAGCAAGGAGGAAGCTTGGGGATGCTATTGGCAGGGCCCGAGCTAGTCAACCGTAGCTAACGCAATCGGCTATGCATCGGCGAATTTACCACGCGACGAAGTCACAACGGCCGCGCCAACCCGTGCCGCCGGGGGGTCCGCGCAACCAACTCTCCTCCCTTCCCCCCCACCCCACCCATCCCATTTGTTCGTGTGCCTCCCTCGCCCGGCAGCCAGGCACCAGGACCAACCCGCCACACGCCCCGGGACCGGGCTTCATTCGCTCTTCCACCAAGAGAGAAACGTGACCCTGAAACGGTATCCGCCCGGAAAAGCCTCCAGTTACCAACCCAGCGGAACCTTTTCATCCTTTTTTTCTTAGAGGGTCACGAGTAGAAAAGAGAGGAGATCGCGCACGCCAGCTCCAGCAACTTCTGTTTTTTTTTCGCAAACTTCCCACTGGTCGACAGGGTTTTTCGAGGAACTTTCTTCCGCACTGCCCATTTTTTGTTTTCTTTTTCTGCCTGCTACTTTTTCCCCCTCTTCCCCAGACTTTATGCACGTAAGCGGGGCCTGCGCCTGCATACAATCTACATACAGCCCACACACGCTACACGAGCCGAATTCCCGCTGCCGCCGCCGTTCGCTGCACGCCTGTTGCTCCAGCTCGCGCCGAACCGAAGCTACGACACCCCAGGGCTGAACTTCGAGAACCCCCGCTACTACCACTAGACGGAGAGCGAGAGAAAAAGCAATTGCTATTGTCAAAAAGCGCTGCCGTGTGTCATTCAATTGTTTACCGCACCAGCCATGGATTCGTGGGTCGACCCAAACACCTTGTAGCTTGCCCGTGTTTTTGTTTTTGCTTTTTTGCTTTTTTGGTTATTTTTTCCCTTCTTCGAGCACCCGCCCACCATCCCCGGAACTACCTCCACACCTCAACCCACCACATGAATCACTCGTGCCCCATCGCACCCCTGACTCTCTTCCCTTGATTCCCGTCTTCCCCGAACACATCATCTCCCCCCGCGTAACCCAAAATAACACACCGCGTGCCCCACCCGTACTCCCCACTCGTCCTCCCCTTCTTTTTTCCCCTTCTTTCTCCAAACAAACACCCAGCAAGGCACACCCTGGCTAACCACGCACCCCGGCTCCTTTTTTTGCTTTCCTGCAGCCTCCCCCTCCCCGGTTGGTTGCTGCGGAAAAGCAAAAAAAGGCTCGCGCCGGGAACCGTCCCCAACAGCCCGGAAATGCGCATCTTACAGCTGATCGAAGAGGGCGGGGCGCCGTCGGTGCGCGAGCTGTCGTCGCTGTTCGACGCGCTGGAGCCGATCGCTCCGTCGGACCTGCTGGGCGACTGGTCGGGCGGCGACTTCTACAGCCCGTCGGACACGGACGACCCGCGCGCCGAGCCGACGGCGCCCATGCACCCGTGCCACGCCATGCTCGAGAATTACCGGTGGGCGGGGATGGTGGTGAAGAGCGTGGATGAGGTGTTGCCGGTGATGAGTTGGACGGATGATGGGAAGAGGGTTGTGAGTTCTTATTGGGGGGGTGCGCAGGTATGTTGATTGCTTTCTCTCTTTCTCTCTCTGTGTCTCTCTTTTATATTGGCTGCTTTGGGGAGGTTCGATCTTTCTTTTTTCGTGGTCATCTTAGGGCGTTGTTATTTTTGTTCTTCAGGATTCTCCTCTGTGCTATGCTTCGGCTTTCTCGTCGTGGTATCTTCCATATACTCTGCACGAGGAGCACGATTTCATGATCCATTTTCTACATTTCAGTTCTCGGCCAATCATTCAATACTCATCTCTTTACTTTCATAATCATTTCATTGTCTACTACACTCGCAGCCATAGTGACCGTGGACACGCACAGCTCCGCGAACTCAAGTTCAATGGCGTCGTCTCGACCAGTCTCATTTTCGACTGCTATCCAATCATCGACCACTTCCGCCGCGTTTCGGATAACACGCTCATGGCTCTGCTGGAGGCGAAGGAGAAGAATTTGAAGGATGCGGGACCGTATTACTTTTGGGTTAGGAAGTAAGGAGGGAAGAAGGGCAACACGGGGGCGAAAGAAAAAAAAAATAAAAAGAGCCATGTTTGGAAGGCCGGCTGCAGAGAATAGAATCAACAAGGGAAGATAGCGCCGGTAGTTTCGAAAAGGAGCAAGAGAATAGTAATGAGGAGGAAAGAGAAAGTTCTTCAGACACCGTTTTCTTTTACATTTCGGGACAGTGGCAAGGTTTTTTTTTTTTTTTTCACAGATGATTCTGGGTAAAGGGCTGATATACATGCAGCACTACGTCACCCTTCTGGCGCATTAGAGTAATGGGCTAGTAAGTCTCTTTCCGTACAGGTGGCTTCATTTCTCTATCTCTAACATC
Organism: Lasiodiplodia sp. KE8368; assembly: GCA_023087525.1. Lineage (NCBI taxonomy): Eukaryota > Fungi > Ascomycota > Dothideomycetes > Botryosphaeriales > Botryosphaeriaceae > Lasiodiplodia > Lasiodiplodia sp. KE8368. Next base: position 352,673 of record JAJMYN010000023.1, read on the forward strand.
TATCGTCTACATTTCCAATTTCATCGTCAATCCAACCAGATTTTATATTTCTTTTCTTCATCACATCCTTTGAGATGCTCCGTGTCTACCTGGAGATAGGTTGACTCGATTATTTTTTGCGTCGCTTGGAAACGCAAAGCGCCTATACGGCGGAAGTGGTTCTCTCCTTCGGCAGGCTGTAGTATGATACCAACCCCATCGCACAAAGGGTCTAATTCTTCAGCAGCACCATCACTGTCATCTTCCGCATCTTCCTCGCCGTTCTCAACGGCCTCGACGTCCTCGACGTCCTCGACGACCTCATCTCCGTCGTCTTCATTGTCCTCATCTTCATCATACTCATTTTCCTCATCGTAGTCGTCTCCCCAACCCTCATCCTCGAAGACTTCAGCAGTGGCAGCCAGAACCATAAAATAGACCACGGTACCGTGCTCGAGAACCATGTCAGGAAAGGCTTCTACCCGATACTGATCGTCTTCCCACCCCTCGATCTCAAGCCTGTAATCCTCCCTCTCCGCATCATACACGCACCGCGCGCGGCTAACGTGGCCATACAGCGCAATCGAGTTCGACGCCAGCTGCGGATGCTCGTCCCTCAGCTTCTCCGCCTCCTCTTCCTCATCCACCTCCCTCTCTCCCTCGCCCCCCTCATCCTCCTCCTCCTCCTCCCCAATCCTCCCCAACCCGCGCCCAGACCCTCCTCCCGCTGGGCCCTTGGCGACCACCACCATCCGCCGCCTCCGCTCTTCATGCTTTTCTATCTCCGCCATCCGCTTATCCCACTCCCCAAACTGCTCTTCCCACGTCCCGAACTTTGTCTCGGCCTGCACCCGCTGCTTGCGAAACCCAGCCGCCAGCTCGAACGCGATAGCGCTCACCCCATCATGCGCCTTCACCATGTACGACCGCCGCCCCGGCAGCCTGTCCGCCAGCACGACGGGCCCGCCCGCATCCGCGGCCGCCATCCACGACCAGCTCGGAAACGGATTCGGCGGCTGCGCGGAGGCGGGGCCGGCGTGCGTCGGTCTCAGTTTATTAGCGTTCGTCGCTGCCGTGGCTGCAGCGGAGGCGGAGGTCGTAGGGAGCGGCACGTTCTCCAACTTCCAAGCCAACTGCTCCTCCAGCCCGCGCTCCCACAAGCCGTACGCGTAGCGCTCGCGCAGCATGCTGTCGCGGAAGGGCTTGGCGACGCCCCAGACGGCGACGGCGCGGTCGGACGAGCGCGTCAGCGCGCACCGCGTGTAGGACGAGACGGCCGTGTGCCAGAACTGCTCGAGGGAGATGTCGGTGCCCGTGGCGAGGGGGGCGTTGATGGTGTCGCGCATCTTTTGGTGGTCGGCGTTGTTCGAGGAAGAAGAGGCTTGCAGGAGGCGGGCGCGCCAGTGCCGGTCGGTGACGGCGGGGGCGTCGAGCGGTTGCGGGAGGCCGTGGGGAAAGGACTCGCAGGCGCTGAGGGTGGCGCAGTCCCAGAAGAGTTGGTGGGCGGTGAAGTGGAGGAGGCGGGGGGAGAGCATGCGTTCTGGTGGGGTTAGTGGGTTGGGGTTTGGTGTTGATCTCTCTCTCTCTCTCTCTCTCTCTCTCTCTCTCTCTCTTCCTCTTCCTCTCCTTCAACCCCGATGGGAAGTCGAACCACCCGAACAGCTGGGAAAGCTTAACTCACCTTGGAACACCCACGCCCTCGCATACAACGGCGTCCCCAGCAGCTCCGTCTGCCATATATCCCCCGACACGACCCGCCACGTCCTATCCCCAAACACCGCATCATCCTTCTCCCCCCTCTTCGCCGCCCTATACGTCACACTCCCCCCACCACCACCACCACCACCACCGTCCTTCCCCTCCCCCCTCTCCCTAAACAACCCCCCCTCCGCATCCGCCGAATCCGCCGCCGCAATATTACAATACGAATTCCGATACACCTGGTGCATGAACGGCGCCTCGTGGTGCCAGTCGGCCTCCTCGAGCGCGCGGTGCGCCGCGTCATCCGGCGGCGCCTCGTCCCCATCAACCCAGTGCTGCACGATGCACAAAGAGTCTATCCACAGCCACCGCACGCCCAGCCGCCGGCACGCCTCGACCGCGTGTGCGAAGTTCAGGTTGCCCAGGTCGCCGATGCGGATGCCGGAACGCAGGAAGGTGGTCAGGTTGCTGGCGCGCAGGCGGAGGAAGGAGGGGGAGGGGCCCCAGCAGTGGCTGAGGGTGCAGTAGACGGGTGGGGGGGAGGAGGGGGAGGAGGTGAAGGATGTGTGCGATTTGGTTTCGACGAGGCCGATATAGCCCGGGAGCGGGTGCTGGACGTCAAGGAGGCGGGTTGGGACGAAGGTGTCGGGGCCGCGGTGGGGGTTGCAGCGGGGGTGGGACAAGAGGCAGGTTTGCATCCAGTGGGAGACTTGGGCCCATGATTGGGGGGAGTTTGTGCTTGGGCCGAGGGGCGAGGAGGGGAGGAGGGTGGTGAGGTCTGGAGGGGTGTGTGTAAGTTTCAGGTTCTTCTTGCGGTTTTTTCTTCTCGATCTCGTTTTTTTATTGCTTCTCACCACTTTCTGGGTACATGTAGAATTCCCTTTCCGGCGGGAATTCCTCGCGTATGTTGTCGGTCCGCGTTGCGATTTTGATAGGCCGCGTCGGTCTGAAGGTGATGACGACGGGTTCTTGGCTTTCCCGAATGGCCGCTGGCCTGGTGATGCTCCAGCGATAGAGCGGCTCGTCGAAGGCCTCGGCGGCCAAACGTACGTCCTCATACAGCACACGGCAGAATGCACATGGCTCTTCTGCGACAGCACTCGCCTTAAGGTCTTGGTAAGTCTTGTGGTGATAGGCCCATCTTTGCGTCGACTCGAGGACGGATTCCCTGCAGTACTTGCAAAACATCGAGAGTCGAGCTAATAGTAATAGTGCACGGTTGCTGGGATTTCTTCTGGGAAGTTCCTGCAAAATCAATCTACAGATGCCCAAATACAAATTGGGGTGTCAGTCGAGCAAATGTAGTCACGCGCGAGGCTGCACAGACGTTAAATGCTGACCGCATGCCGTGTAGCCACGTTGGGGGCCGGAACTCATCTGATCGCCCAAGTGGGGGCCGAGAGTAAAAATAGGTACGCTCCTTTCGTCTAAACCTCAAACAGTCTATGCAGTCATCGAACAATTTATGCCAGGCACTCAGAATATGCTTGTCCCTTGCCTGCGCAGCTTCATCTTGTTGAAGTCAAGCGGCACACGCGGAGCCACGTCTTTGAAGTCTTTCCTCGCAGCTCCACGACCCTTCGGCGCTCGTTTGACGTGGTTCTGCGCGCCCAACTGCGCCATCGTCTTCGACCTCGGCGGCATTGCGTACCGCAAGTCTCCGTGCGTCCACACGAGCAGCTCGTCGTACTTTTCCATCACGTACAAGAAAAATGACTCATGGTACGGCGCCACAACCTGATCCGTCGAGTTGTCCAGCATCAGGAATCCGCCCGCCGCCTTCAGCACCTCCTGCACCGTGTAATGCCGGGAGCCACTATGATCGCCACCACTTCGTGGGACGACCCGTCGCAACTCGCGTTCCAGCTCCCTGAACGGCTTGCCGTTGAAGTGATTCGCCGCCGCCGAGATGGCCGTCAGGCCCAGCCGGCTCTGCGGCTGCGGCTGCGCCGCGATGCGCTTGATGGCGGCGCTGAACATGGCGATGCGGTTCGCCGGCAAGCGGTCGCCGACTCTGAGCACCGTGTCGATGGACTGCGCGGCGCGGATCGTGTCGAGCCGCAGCTTGGCGAAAGTCAGGTTGTTCATCGCGTCGTTCGCGATCGACTCGACCAGGTCCCGTATCACCCCGGGCCCGCCGCGGTTGACCAGCACGCGCCCGAGGGCGGATAGAGGGGGCTTGTTGTCGTTGTCTGTGTCGAGGCCGAGGTCGCCGTGCTCGGCTTCGAGGCTCCAGCCGGTGAAGTCGGTGGCGATGTCCTCGTCGATGGAGAGGTCTAGTTCGAGGTACGAATATGGCTCGTAGAGCTCGGATCCTGGTCCACTGTGTTCATGTTTGTTAGTAAGGCTTTTGTGTGCTCAACTTCGCTGGAAGGCTTACCAAGTCTTGCAGCCCTCACCTCGCATCATGCACTGTTCGCAGATGACATAATCGTTTTCATCCCCGTTCAAGTAGCATTTCTTACACTTCCAGTAGACACTAATTCCACGGCTGAGGCATGGTTCTTCGTCCGCATCGACGGTATCACACCAGACGTTATGCTCGGTCCGCTGGAACACGATGCGTGAGGTAACGAAAATCTTCAGGCCGTGCCTGCGAAGTCTCGCAAATTCATCCTCGAAGAAAATCTCGATAGCATCACCGCAACGGTCAAAATCGTCGACGATCAGGAAGGCCTGATCGAGGCTCAACAGGCGAGCGTACAAAGCCTTTCGCAGGAGTTTGATGCGACGAGAGAACCTATCACCGCGTTCGCACGCCGCCACGTATGCGCGGTAAATTTCGTCCGCCGCGGAAGCATTGGCACCGGTATCCCTGCCAAATTGGCGGCAGAGGCTGGCCAGGACGCTCTCCACAAACGCTGCTGCGTCTTCACCGCTATCATCGACGTCGGCAACGACAAAGACCGAAGCGACTGCAACGTCAGGCTTGCTCTCAAATCGCTTGCGTAGAAAGTCAGAGGCCAGTGCCGCTAGCGTAGTCTAGTGACGGAATTAGAACGGCTTTTGCTTCTGATTTTGGAGTCGACATCAACAGACCTTACCCGAGCCGGGCCCACCAGGACACCGCAGGTGCCATGTTCGATCCTTCTTCAACCAACAGTTGAACTCCTCGCTGTCGAAATACCAGGAGAGGGCCTTGTCGTAGAGGTCGACGGGTAACGCGCATCTCTCGCGTAATGCAGGGTGCATTTTTCCAGGGTGCAAATCCATCGGCAACACGCTCCGTCCCGTTGCTGGGACGGGATGCTAAAATGCAAATTATTTCCCGTGCTCGTGACAGTGTCTATAGATAGACTAGGTAGGTGACTAAGTACTAAGTGGTGTGGCTTTAGGCCCCCAGATGCCGTTTTGAGTTAAGTGTGGATTTTCTTTTTTGCATCACACTCGCTCCCTCCGGCTAATCTCCACATTATGAGGCTCAAGTTACGTTCGCGTCGAGGAAAAAAAAGCGCAACACGCCCGAGCTCCCAACGGCCTGGTATTATTTGCGGGATTCAAGCCTTTATATCGACGGGCTTGGCGTAAGCAGAGCTAGGACCATGGGGGCCGCTCCGCCCGCTTTTCCGCCCCCAAAGCACTGGCATTGCGGAGCCCGTCGATTTATCCACTAGTTGGTGGAGGCTCAGCCACGGCCTAGAATAGGCTCCAAAGCCCGATGTGGCGGCATGCCGTGCTGCACACATCATGTTGCGGGTATAGCGGATCTCCACACAGCCTTATGATAGGTCTATTTTCGAATAGACGTCTTACCGCCTCCATGGCAGGTGCCTTGCGTAAGTGGAACTGCATGATGCAGCCCCCGGAAGTCTTAGCTCTCCTGAGGCGGCCCGTACCTCAAGCCTCATGTGTAAAAGGTTGCTTTCTCCCCGACCGGATAGCTTGATCCAGTACGCCATTGTAGCCTCTCATCTCAGACAACCATGAGGTCATTCGCATCTGTCGCGGCTCTGTCGTGCCTCTCTCTCGGCGCTCTGGCGAAGCCGACTCCTCGCCCTGCTCCGGTGGAGATCCAAACAAACGAGGATGCATCGGATGCCCCGTGGGACATGTGCGGTAGAATCGTTAGTGCCGCAAATGGTAAGCTCGGAACCATACCAGAGCCCTCATTCTCAAGCTAACGTCAACTGCAGAGGGAGAATACATTTTCTACGCCCGCGATGCGATCCGGTGCTTGACGAGTGTTCCCTTTAATGCCGCAGTCGCCAGCCGGTTCATTGAGTACTACAACACCACGATACAGTTCCAGAGCACATTAGCGTACCTGAAGAACCCACCGGAAGGCTACCAGCAGCCGGCTATCGATGTTGTCGCAGGATTGCAGCAAATCCAGGACAACATCGACAACGGAAAGTACAAAAACCAATATGCCTTCGAGGCGGAGATGCAGGCTCTGGTGTACTCGATGCACGACATGCACGTCGATCTCAACTCGGGAGTGCTTGCAGCCTTTTCCTTCGCCAGCCCTTACTACATCACTTCCGCCTCGGTGGATGGAAAGCAGGACCCGGAAATCTATCTTTGGGGTAAGTTTTCGGCCAATCAGCATGGAGCTTAGTCTAACCAACAACCAGATGACGTGTGGGAGCGCACCTTCGGGGGGCCCGAACCAAGCGCAATTGCCAGCATCAACGGGCGTGACGTGATCGAGGTTCTGACTGAGTTCGCTGCCCTCAATTCGCAGGGAACGCTTGAGCCTCATGCCGACTGGAACCAGCTGTTCTCCAGCCCTGCTCAGGATATCCAGGGTACACTGAACGTCTTCAGCGGTGGCGCAACTTTCTACCCTGGCGACGAGCTTGAGTTCAAGTTCAAAAATGGCAGCACCATCTCTACCAACTGGATTGCTATTTACAACAACCCATACGACACCGGCCCATTGACCACCGGTGGTGACTTCTACAACTACTTCGTCCTGAGGCAGTATCCCCAGGCTTACTACGACGAGCTCGAGGCCGCCGCGAACTCGACTTCTACCGACGACTCCACCTCTGATGATACTTCGGACGATTCTACTTCGGACGACACTTCTTCGGGTGATACAACTTCAGACGATACCTCTTCCGACGACACGTCCGGAAACTGGAATTACGACAGCTACGGCGCATACCCCGATAACCCCGACATCGTCCAGCCCAACCTGTCCATCGAGAGCGGCGGCGTCCTGACGGGCTACTTCTTCAACGAGTCCTCGACGGCGGTTCTCAGCATCCCCAGCTTCGACCAGTACGACGACAACATCGGGCTCTTCGACGAGACGGTGGGCTACTTCGTCGACAACGCCACGGCGCGCAACCTCACTCGCTGCGTGATCGACCTGCAGCAGAACTCGGGCGGCCTCACGCTGCTCGCCTTCATCACCTTCGCCTGGTTCTTCCCGCAAACCACGCCCTTCCACGGCAGCCGGCGCCGCTCCTTCGGGCTGGCCAACTCCCTCGGCAGCTTCACGACGGACTTCTGGAGCTCGCTGCAGCCGGGCACGGACGACTACGACGACTGGTACGACAGCCTGGCGTCGGACGAGTGGGTGGTGACGGACCGGCTGGACGCCGACACGGGGCGCAACTTCACCTCCTGGGAAGCCTTCTACGGCCCGCGCCACTACAACGACGACGACTTCTCGCTGACCGAGCAGTACAACCTGTCCAGCCCCGTCTTCGCCGACACGGCCTTCAACGGCTGGTTCCTCAAGCCGGAGCAGTGGGGCACCGCGCCGTGGCGGCCCGACCAAATCCTCCTCCTCACCGACGGCACCTGCTCCTCGACCTGCGCCCTCTTCGTCGAACTCATGACGCAGCAATATGGCGTGCGCACCCTCGCCGTCGGCGGCCGCCCCGGCGCCGGCCCCATGCAAACCGCCAGCGGCTCGCGCGGCGCGCTCGAGTACACGGCCAACGACATCGACATCGACATCGACTGGGTCAACGGGCGCATGGACCTGAACGACAACGCGGGCAACGAATCCGCCTACGGCAACCTGCGCCCGCTGCGCGAGCGCGACAGCGGCATGTGGGTGTCGTACGCGGGCTTCAACCTGCGCGACCAGATCCGCGAGAACGACACCACCCCGCTGCAGTTCAAGTACGAGGCCGCCAACTGCCGCATGTACTACACGCTCGACAACGTGTGGAACATGACGCGGCTCTGGCTCGACGCCGCCGCTGCAACGTGGGACGACGTGTCGGGCGGCAGCTGCGTCGCCAACTCGACCGGCTACAGCTCCACCAGCTCCGTCTCGACCGCCCAGCCGCCGCCCCCGCTCAACATCTCCGTCCCCACCATCAACGACGACTTCCTGTCCAACACGGCCGACTACGTCATCTCCTCCGCCGACGAGGACGGTGAAGACGCCGGCAACCGCGAGCTCACCGCCGGCACGGCTGCCGTCTCCAGCACCACGCTCCAGCTGTGCACCAGCGCCGGCAAGTGCCCGGCCGGCTTGACCGGCACCTGCGAGGAGATCCAGATCCAGTGCCCCGGCGCGAAGACGCCCGTCAAGCGCAACGTGTGCATGACGCGCTGCTCGAGCGTGAATCAGAGCGCCGATTGCAGCGCCAGCGGGACGGGTTGCACGGGGCTTGATTCCGGCCGCAACAACCGCGTCACGTCGACGAGCAGCAGCGGGTCGACGGGAGGTAGTTTGGCGAAGGAGTTTAACAGGAATGTGGGTAGGGGTTACTGCAAGCCTAAGATTACGCCCGTGAAGGGATCGAGTGCGGTGAAGGCTTTGGCGTGTCCGAAATGAGTGGAGGTGATTTAATGATGGGTGATGATTGATTGATTGTTTTTTTTTTTTTCACGATGTAAATATTTATGACTGGGCGGATGGGAAAATATGTGAGGGCATAGTCTGACTTGTATATCTGTATCAATGGCTGCAAATGCACCTTAAATTGTCTCTTTGCTCTTGTTTGACTGTGAGGTACTTGCAAGTGATTATGACACCGATTGACCAATCTTTCACCAGCCAGCGGCGTCGGCAAACAACCAACCTACGCTATGGGCTCTGTATGCCAAGGATGCCTCGGCTGCTCAATGTGGCCCCTCTCCACTATGACCTTCCTCCTAACAAGAAGGGAGGGGAATAGAAAAAAAAGGGCGCGAGTCATACCTTGGCATATCCTCTCAACTCCTCGGTAGAAACGTAGCACGAGTAACCCACGATCCGCGTCACCAAAGGGGAAAGGGGGAAAGCTAGGAACAATCAGCACAGGTGCATCGAACCGAATCACGCACCCCTCCCTATCAAAGGTGTCGACCATCCCTCGGGATCTGAAGTCGTTCTCAGTCCGGAAAAGCCACAACGGAAAAGAAGAAAAAAAAAAAAAAAGCCACCAGCAATCCAGGCCCCTCTCAACAGCCCTCTTCAACTATTACGCGTCCGCGACAAAAATCACCCGCAAGCCACTGCGGCGTCGTCGGCCAAAAAACCCATCTGGAAAAGGAAATGCGTGCGTGGACGACCGTCGTGGTGGCCCCGGCAGAAAGATGAAGCGCGGCTACCTCTCTACCCCTCCAGGGGTTAGCACGAAAGGTCCGAGAACCAAACCAAGGAGGAGGAACACAAAGTCGTTGCCGCGCATGCTCTTGGCACAACTACTCCTTGCGTATTGCTACGAAAGGCAAACCGGTCCTGAAGTACCCAACTCAGGTGACGTAGTAGATCGGGCCGAGGATGTTACATCGCGGGCACGGAGCGATGAGTGGAATGCGTAGATGCGATAAGGAGAAAGAAAAAGGGAAACACGCTCGAAGCACGGATCAGAAAGGGAAAATAGCATTTTGCTGAAGGGGATATGGAGAGAGAGCAACAGTGTATGTAGTATGTCCAACAGAAGATCCACGATACCACTGATTCATGAAGGGGGGGTTTTGTGCTTTAACCAATTAAACAACTTTGCATATCTTCTCTCGGAAACGTTCTTCCCAAACCAGACCGCAAAAGGGCAAAAAAAGCAATGGACGCTCAATGATTCGCAAGGGGGTTGTCGATCGTACTGCCTTATACACGGGAACAACAACAAAAAAACCAATCCAAACAACCAAACAATGAACATAAAAAAATGGGACAACGCTCTACGGAGCAACCATCCAAAGGCGATGCAACACCGTCATCCCTCCGTCATCAACTATCCTACTTTCACCCAAACCCCACGTACCTGTCGTCCCCTATCCTCCCCTCGCCCGCCCGAGGTCGACTCGGGCCGTTTTACAAGCAAACGATGCCATCATGTAGTCATCACCTCGGAAACGTCACCATTCTCCCAGTCCGTCCGTTTAGCAATTCGTCCATGCGCCGTCCATGAACCGAAAAGCCGAGACAAAGCCCAACCCCCAACGGGGCTCGGAGTTGTTGGCATAAGCTCGCGACGCTATTACCGTGGGGCCGGCAAGCCACACTGCACTCCGTCGCGCCCCGTCACCGCTGCCATCTGTCACCGCCGCACGCACGCACGCCATCGCTCTCCCGTTGCCGGCCGCCTTTTACTTCGTGATGAAACCGAGGTAGTCGGCCACGATCAGCGTCACCATCCTGTTGTGCACATCGGAACGATTCCGTCAGCCCGCCAAGTCCGTTTACCGAATTACCGAAAAGGGAGTCCGCACATCAAATGCAGACACAACATCAAAGGGGCGAACTGAGAAGAAAAAAAAAAAAAAGAAAAGGAGACTTACGCGTGAGGCGCAATGCGCACATAGTAGGTACCGAAGCCGCGGTAGAACCTCAGGAGGCCCTCGTCGCGCGCAACCTTCTTGAAGCAGTCAGCCATGCCGCGGTAAGGCAGAGTGCCGTCAGGCCTCCTGGTCTGCTTCTGCAAGCGCGTCTTGACGAAGTCGAAGGGCAAGCTGAAGAAGGAGGCGAAGAAGCCGGCGATGGCCGAGGCCGTCAGCGTCTGCGAGCGCGACGACAAGCTCGTGTCCTTGAGCTGGTTCTTGGCCTCGGAGAAGAAGGCGAGCTGGCCGAAGTTGAGCGCCATGGCGCGTACTACCGTCGGGAAGCAGCCGGACCACAGCGCCGTCACGCCCTCGTTCTTGGAGATGCGGGCCAGGGCGTCGATGACGGACCTGTAGTTGGCGCGCTCCGCCGGCGGCTTGAGCCCGTCGCTTTGCATGCGGATGAGCGCCAGGTCGGCGGGGTTGCCCACCATGGCTGCCAGACCACCGGCGGTCAGACCGGCGCCAGCGCGCTCGGTGAAGCCGACCTTGGTGCCTTGCGCCTCCGACCGTTTTGTCAGGGTCTTCATGAAGGTGTCGAAGAAGCCGAGGCGGGCGGTGGTGTAGACGGCTTGGCGGAGGAGACCTGCGGACAGGCCAGTGTAGAGGTCGAGCACCTTGCCTGCTGCTATCACGTCTCGGGTGACTGACAGGGGAGTAGGCTTGGGACCCGTCTTCACACCCTCACCTGCCAGCTGCAAGCGGACCTTGATCATGTCGACTGGCTGGATGACTGTGGTGGCAGTCATGCCGGCAAGACCGCCATTGATGAAGGGCAGAGCTGCGCGCATGGCAGGAGTGTGGAGGAAGTCGGTGGTGGCCTTGGAAGGATTCTCGGCGGCGTTCTTCATAGCGGCGGAGCCTTCGGAGGCAGCTTCTTTTGCGCTGTTCATGGCGGCAGAGGTCTGGCGCTTGGCAGCTTCGAGCAGAGATGTGCTGGAGGACATGGTGGGCGAGGAAGGTTGAGGGGTGGGTGAAAGAAGAGCCGGTAGAAATAGTTGGCGGACGGGCTGGAAGATGAGCCGGGGAGAAGTGAGATAGAAGCGAGGTAGTCGGAGGTAAGATATGCTGTTGAGGGTTTACCGAAGTGCTCGGACGGGAGGAGTGGCTGCTAGGGGCGATCAGCACGGCAGCTGAAGTAGGTACACTCTGGTAGCGTGGGTTGAGCTTGGGTAAGCAGGCATGTGTGGACGCAGGGACAGTGTTGGGATTTAAGAGCTTCGCCCATGTCGGATAGCGCCGCGCGATGCAGACGACTAATCAGGCAGTGCTATTGCGACAGAGATTGGGAGCTCCGAATACACCCGCGGAGTGCAGGAGAGGTTGTGGATCAGAGCTGGAGAGAGCGTACCAGTGAAGGCGTGCAGTGCCAAGGCCGCTTCAGAACGCTGCTAAGCGGGCTCGACGCGTTGAGGATAAACAGCAGTCGGTGATTCTGGCGTGGTGAAAGGCGCGCAAGCTTCAAAGGTACTTGTTGGTTCTTTGAGGGAGCTGGGAGAGGGGCAGAGCAGGACGGACGGAAGAGTGCAGGCTGTGCAGCCCCCTCCTTCTCCGCTTGACAGGTGGTTGCAAGGCTCCCAAGAATGCGGGGAAGCAGCGCTGCTGGGTCGACGTAACAGCAGGAAGCTTGATCGGTCACGTCAATAGACCAATGACAGGTGGTGGGCGTCGCTGGGGCTGCGCATAGCCCATACGCGCATCCTCGGTCCGGCGAGGCATTGCTCCTGAAATTCCCGCGTCTTTGTTGTCGGCTGGTCGGGGTGGCACGCTCCTGACGGGAAGCTTCAGCCGTTGTGGGAGGAGGTGTGTTGCGGTACGTCATGCCAGAGCTCCCCTCCCCGCTAACTAAGCCCCGCTTGTGATTGGCCAGCGCCGCCCTGCGCGCATCCCCCAGCGCTCCATCACACGTGAAACGTATCACCAGCGCCCAACATTGAGGTCGTGGAAAACCCATATGAACGAGCTGCAGCAGCGTGGCGCGACTGCGCTCGACAGAATGCATTGGGCCAGTATCGCTGCTCGCCCGCCGCCATCGACCGCAGCGGCCGCCACGTGCACAGGCCAAGGCGGGCGGCTGTCGGGGAGCGTCGCTGGTCCCCTTCCGCTGGCCGGCTGGAGCGCGCGGGACTGGCGCTGCCTCCATCACCCAAATCTTCACCCATACCTCGCTCCGCGCCGCAACAAGCTCGGAATTTCGCTCCCCGGCTGCACCACACGGTATTCACTTGCACTCAGCGCACGTTGCACACCGTCCCCTCGGAACAAATCGCGCACTCTTCACTTCATCAAGCTTATCGCCCGCCTGCAAGGGCGGCATGGCCCGCCCTATCTCACTCCACCTCAACAAACCTAACCTCCAATCCAGCCCGGTTCTATACAAATATGGACCTAAGCCTCAACGCCATTCATCGCCCGCCGTTGAGCCTCGACAATCGCTGTCAGCCGGCTCTCCAACTACCCCCGTGACTAGCCATGCCCTTCAATTTCCGACGCAAGCCAGCGACACATAAGCATGGCATCCTCGTAACCCTCTGCCTGAAGGCGCACTATCAGGTCCCCGCCATCCGCTCCGTTTGCTTTTCCGATCACCGTGTCTTCGTCTGCCGCCAGGCTTCGGGCATCAACCACCCAGTCGGCTTCTTTGGACGGGCAATCGCTGAAAGAAACGAGGCTGATGCTCGCCTTGTCGCAATCCGAGAACTGTTCCAGATCTTCAAAGACCTCGAGCCCTCCCAGTCGGACTGGAGAAGCATTCCGCCGTGCAATTCCGTGCCGCTCCCTAGCCGACAATCGGCTGTGTTTCCGCCCGTTCTGGCCGTGCTCATCTCCATTTGCCTCGACTGGCCCCGGAGGCGGCTGAACTGCTGGGTTTGTTCCGGTCGCATCCGCATCAGCACCTCTCTGCGGGAATTGCCGGCTCGTCTCATTCGTCTGCTGAATTGCCGTACCCGAACCGCTATCGTTAGTCTGTGCACTTTCTGATTGCTTCGCGGTTGCTTGTGTAGAGCCGGATGCTGTAAGCGTATTCTCCGTTATCGTCTCTTGATGTGCGATCGCCTGTTCTGCAGAGCCACTGGATCTGTCTTTCTCTGGTTTGACCGTTGACGCAGAAGAGCTTCTTGATGAAGATGAGCTTTTCGATGAAATCGACTCGTTATCCGTCAAGACTCCTCGCCTCTCGCGAGGCCTCACGGTTGAAGTGCTCCTCCTCGCCGGCTCTTGAATGGACATCGTACTTGACTCCTCCGTCGGAACTGAAGTTACGATAGATACTGGAGGCGATATCTCTGCAAGACTATTCACATTGATCGAGCTTTGAGCCCATGGTTGCCCCCTTTGTGCAATTGCTGTTTGGGTAAGCACCTCATCGTTTACAGCTTTTATGGCTCTTTGCATCCTTTCTAGACTTTCGGCGTTGTACTTTCGTCTCTCAGGCACGGTCCATTGGTTCTCAACTTTCCGATGGGCTTTTGAGACAGAGAAACGATTGTGCGCTTTGATGAAAGCATCACACAGAAAGCATGCTTCTTTCGAGGCTCCTATTATTCGCGGATATGTTTTGGCACCACTGGTCTCATAATAGACAAGCAACTGGATCTCCGCATGGACGAACCTGTTTTTTGGTGGAGGTCGTTGACTGGGAACAGGTTCGTAATGGCCGATCGTCTCTAGCCGCGGGTTGTCGAACAAATGACGGTAATTGGTGGCAATACGTATATTGACCAAATCCCGACATATTCTCCAATAGTTTGCAGTCTTGTCCAGCCCCCGAATCTCCTTTGTTCTCAGCAGTTCGTCTTCCGTGAATCCTAGTTTTTCGAGCCGGCGATGGAAATTGACATTATCTTTCCCTGCAATTGACCACGCCTCCTTGACAGTTTTCTTGGTCGCTTCCACTAATTCCGGATCCTCGGACATTTCCAGTACCTTGAAAGCATTGTCGAACTCCTCGACTTCGCCTTCCAGCACCGTCAAATCATGCTGATGTATGCGAGCTTGCCTCCTTAGCAACCTCTTTAGACCGTCGCTTAAACGCGCACTGTGGTCTGGGGGGTATTCAGGCCTTGGCTTGCGAAAATGTTTCGACCCGAGCCGTGAGTATATCTTGTTTCGGTTGAGCCGAACGACGATATCGAAAATATTCTCTTCACATTGCCTACGATGCGAGGCTAGCGTGGATCAGTTTTGAATCACTTCGTCCAGCAATTTCTTGGCTAACCTCTGTTGGTACACTCTTTGAGTGCAACCAGAATATCAGTTATGTTCTTTCGGACATGATCTTCAACGCCGTTATTTGCGGCAAGCCGCACCGTGATCCCTGAACGCTCGGGTGAGTACTCGATCGTTGCAGCCGTCACGGGATGAACCCCAACATCGTATGCCGAAATGTATGCGAAGTCATCCGCCAATTTGCGTTCTATGTCAATAGGTAATGGGCTGTGTGCGTCTCCATTGGCCGTCTGGTCATCGCTGGTATAGTCGATGGGTCTTAGAACTACTTTCTTGTTGGAAAGCACATCGACGTTTCCTTCAAAATCTCGCCGACTCACGGTCGCCCAGACGGACCCCAGTTCAGACTGAGTAAATGGATCCATGGAGGTGCGTGTTTTGTGGTTCGGGGCCCAGGTGTGTCATTTTGAGCCCCGCACGATGCGCCTCGCTTTTTCTGATACGAGAGGTGTAGGCAACAGCGCATAGGGCTTGTCATCCGAGTTTGTCGGCGTGCGTCTTGCATGCAGCCTTGCTCAAGTCACACAGCTGTGACAGGACATTGCAGATGCAGTATTGGTCCGACAGCCAATCTCAATTTGCAGCATGTGCCCCGCTAAAAAAAAACATCAAGAGATGACGATACCCTGACCTTGTCCCCGGGCCCTCCCATAAGCCGTGAGTAGCTGACCCGCAGCCCTTGCAATGTTTACCTCCCCTCCATGTTCCGCGTAAAAGCTAGCTGCAGCATACCGGAGCCCTGGACACCCATATGAAAGGACGTTCCCTACTTCGAATCCACGTGAATCCTCTGCCGGTCGTCTCACCCGTCCCTTCAACCAGTGTTCATATCTCACTTCGAACACTTCAAACAATTTACTGGGGTCGTCATCCTCGCCAACCCCCGCCAGCCCCCGAATGTACATAGGCTGTGCTGATGAGTGAGATATCAGCCGCCAAAGGGTTGAATCCACCGATAAGCCTTTCGCCGCCCCAGGCAATCATCACCATCCCGCCATGTTGTCCATTTCCCAGCAACGTGCACATGCTTTGATGGACAGTCCAGGTTGAGGTAGGGTTCATAGGTCTGACCGCAGTTGCGATTGCTTTTTCTTCGGGCTTTCGCGCGAATACCAGACCGTCATCGTCATCGCCTGTCAACAGTTCACCGTCACTCTTATCTGTTGTGAGATAGGCAGGTCGATGTCTGTGGTACGGATGAGGAGCATCGTCTGCGCCGATATTCGGCCAAGAATGCCGGCGAGACGAGGAATCGATGAGTTGACGTTGGAAAACTCGCAACGCCCATTATACATGGATGAAAGCAAGTAGAGAACATGCGCCCTGCTGATCATGTTCGTACTTCGCAAGCAGCTTCCGAATTGAGTGCGCATTGCCAGGAAAGTGGTACTTCCGTTACCCCGTATACTACCGGCGCTTTCAACCTCGCGGAAGAAAAGTGGCTGATCCAAGGGATAGGAGAGACCGAACACAAGAGCCTGATAGTAGTTCCGTGCTCTTGGCGTCAGCAACCTTCCGCATACTCTCGTTCGCAACAAATAATCTTGAGCAACATGACTATGGATCCATTCCAGCTACGCTTAGAATGTATTCTTGAGTAGTAGCCCAATTCCCTCGTAGGTCTTCTGTGTATCTGCTGGGTAGGTTTGATCATCCAGTAGGCCAATCCGAGGTGCGAACTTCTTGCTGGTAAAAGCAGAAGTGGGAATTTTCCAGGTTATAGAAGATTTCTTAGGCCTCTACAAATGGCAACCCCGCTTTCGCGACCGGCCTAATGCCGGCAGCCGTGTTCATGCAACAGACCCAGAGCTCTGCCAATTCGCCTTCGAGATCTCGATCGGCGCCGAGCGTGTCGATCATTGACATGGGGGTACGTACGCCATGACTAGGAAATTAGGAGAACCTTAGGGCCCAACCCTACGGACAACCATTGTTGTATCAGAATCCCATCCCATGAATATTCTACGCAGAACCGACTTTCATGCAAAGGAGTGCCATTGGTTAAAAAAAAAAAAAATCTCCTTAGTCGCCCGAAATGCCACGACAGCAGCAACGGTGATGATGAATACGGTGGAAAGTATTCCATTGTCCACATCCAGAAGCCAGACGAGAGACCTCTCTACATCTTTCGATTCCGCATCATCCAATTAAGAAACGGTGATAGCATCGACCGCGTTTGCCAAGAATCTTTTGCGAACCGTACGCATGTGGTGGTTGATGGACAAGGCCGTGATCCTAGCACAGCCGAAGGATCTCAACATTCACCGACAGATGGACCCTGACCGCATCCCTTGTGTCACCGTCGTCGCTTAAAGCAGCCAGGATCATCCAGGTGAGGAGCCCCTGGAATTCATTCGGTGGCAAGCATTAGATGGTGTTGTGTGGCAAGGGACTGCTCAATGGTAGAACGAGAGTCCGTTGGACGATGCAGTGCAACAACGAGTAAGCCTCAGACGAGGAGACTTTTGGTGAATTGAGACTAAGAATATACCTTGCTACAGTTCGAATTGATGCAGTCGTCGTCAAAAGATCGACCCATCGATGACGCGTTACTCCGCCTTCTAATACGATATAGGAGAGCAAAGCTATCAACCGGTGAGCAAACATGAGCGAATTTCCACGCATTAGGGTTAAGGTTTGCTGGTAAACGCAAGCGATGCTGGAGGCACGGGCAATTCGAAGGCACGGGGGATAGCAATTCGATTTGCGACCACAGCTCCAGATCCTCCAGCTCCTCAAGCGCCACCCGCACTGTCAGTGCCGCGAGTTAAAATTAGCAATACTCCTTTTTAAAGACCCTTTTAACTTGGTCAAAGCGTCTTCTACACGTTAAAGCTCTCTCTCTATAGGCGGCATTGCCATCTGAAAGGTAAATCGAAATTTACGCGGCTCGTAAAAATTCGACACGAGCGTATAGCGGCAACTACTTATCGCAATTTCGTTCGGTTGTTCGGTCTTCGTACTTTCGTACTCGGTGCTTTATTTCCAAAAGAAAGTATACTGAATGTATTGCTGGTAGTAGCGCTGGCGGTGGGGGATGAGCGGCAGGGGCTGCAGGAACTGAAGGAACTGAAGGAGCTGGAGGAGCAAGGAGGAGCGGGAGGGGGTAGAGCCGCTGGAGCCGCTGGTAGCGCTAGCGGCACCTTGATTTGCCGTTAGCCGTAGACGGTAGGCATCTAGATGCAGCGCTATTTTAGCTCTGACAGCGGCAACTACCCGCGGGCCGCGACTATCCACGCTAGGAATTTTGCTAATGAACAACAAAGAGCCTTGAACGATCGCGCTTCGACTTGCAACACGGGCGGCCTCTTCGGAATTATGCATTGCGATAGTTACGATGCTTATCGGAACGGATTGCCATTGCTTCTAAAAACAGAAAGATCAAAAGTTAGGTGTCGGAAATTGCCGCGTCTATAATCGTGCAGATGGCGGCTTCCTATGCAGCGCTTTAGAGCCCAGCCTAATCGATTCTTCAGGACCCTTGCAATTTCGTCTTCAGTCCACCGTTTTACTGCGGGGCGGGCCGCCGCATCGTCCCACGTCGCGTGGTCGCTTGCTGTTCACCACGTGCGCCACGTGGGCGTTCGGCAATCAGCAATCTCCCTCGATAATGCGAGCGTTCGGACGCGACAGCGTATATGACTCGCTGAAACACTCCGTCATCGTGCATGTTGCGCCGGTCGTGATAAGTCGTCGCAGATACTCATCACCACCGGCCAGAATGGTGGTAATAAAACGTCCCTGTCATTTTGACAGGAGCAACGGACCAATCACGTCCGTTGGAAAGCGGTTTAGGGCGTCCACCCCAATCTTCGCTTGCCCCTTTCGAAATATCCGTTTTAGCGGCAACTCCTCGAGTCAGTCTGCATCCTTTCGACTGTTCACGCCATTGCCTTATCTTTCGATAGTGGAGAAGCTGACGGATTGCTTTCGTATTCCATCCAATCGGCGGCACTGAGTGTTTCGCTAGGTGGGCCAGCCTCCTAAAGCCCATGTTCGCTATGCCGCTTTGGATCCCGGCCGTGCATCAGGTCTCGGAGAACACCATGAAAGGGATTCGTTTAGGGAGATCAGAAGCGCTGAGCGAGTAAGGGAGCGGGGTACCGTTTGACAACCCCTGTCAAGGGGGAGGGTGTGGAGTACCGACCCGCTCGCCATGTGGGCGCCGCGTGCGAAGCACGACGCCGCACGACGCCGCAAGAGGGCGTATATTAACTGCGAGGAACGTCCCATCTTGTGCAAACATCCTCCCGTCATTCTTAATTACTAATCTAGAAGCATGGGGGCCTCCACGTGGGTCACGTCCGCCGTCCTCGGCGTGGGTTTCCACGCCGCAGTCCAGAAGTTCGAACTGGACTTTGTTGTTCCCCAGACTGTTGCAGGTCTCGGCGCCGTCTGGCTTGCCGGCCTGTACATCGACGTTAGCGTCTTCCAAAAACCGATTGCCGAATCCGCAGCATCCCTCGCCATTGCTGCCATCATCTTCGTCGCGAGCTTGGCAGTGTCCACGGTTGTGTACCGCCTCTTCTTCCACCGCCTCCGCAACTTCCCCGGTCCGTTCGGAGCCAAGGTTTCCAAGTTCTACGGCTGGTACATGTCGCGTAACCTTCAGTACCACTTCGAAGTCGAGAAGCTCCACAAGCAATATGGCGATGTTGTGCGCACTGGTAATACAGCCGTCTCATCATCTTCTGAAATCGATACTAACAGCGCATACAGGTCCCCGCGAGCTTTCGATTAACCGCATCTCGCCGCTCAGCCAGATCATCACCTGCGGAAAGGGCAACTTCTACGGCATGGCCGAGACCAGGATCGAGTGCCAGGGTCTGCCCTTCAAGATGGATCCCGAGGACCACCGCAGAGGAAGGAGGGCGTGGGAAATCTCCATGACCCCTCAACGTTAGACGCCCCGAACCCCGCCATTGTTTTCTCTAACTGACGTCTTTTCAGAGGTTGCCAGGTACAACCCTGCCATGCAGGAGACCATCTCGCTCTTCCTCAACCGCCTCGGCGAGCCTCAGTATCTCGGTAAGCCCGTCAATGTCACCGACTGGATCTCTTGGCTCGGTTACGACATCATGGGTGTTGTTGGCTTCGGCAAGGACTTCGACTGCCTGCGTAAGGCTACCGACCACGCCGCCATCAAGCAAATGCACGACTTTGGTTTCGCTCTGGGTCTTTTGAAGCACGTTCCGTGGTTGGGCAACGTCTTGCAACGCATGCCTGGCGGCCAAGCCGCTATGGAGCCCTATGCGCGCTACTGCAGGGATTTGGTTAGGGAGAAGATGAAGGTGAGTGTTTCTGGCTGAGCAAGCACAAAGCGGGATTCTAATCCGTTTCGAATAGACCGTCCACAACTCCGAGGAGAAGCCCGAGGCTCCCACTGATGTCTTGGCCTGGCTCATCCAAGCCTACGAGGAGAAGAAGCCGTGGGGCGCTCAGACCATTGAGGCTCTCGACGATGATACCCGCAGTCTTGTCATGGCCGGAGCGTACGTCTATCCAACTCCCCCTCCCTACAAACACCCCCACGCTAACCAACCCACCAGTGACACCGCCACCGCCACCATGACCAACTTCCTCTACTACCTCAGCGTGTACCCCGAGATCCAGCAGGAGCTCTACGACTCCATCATCGCCAACGTCCCCGAGAGCGCCCTCGCCGACCCCTCGACCCTGACCACCGAGATGCTCGACCGCGTGCCCCTCCTGGAAGCCATCATCAACGAGACCCTCCGCCTGCAGCCCCCGATCCCCTCCGGCAACCCCCGTGTCACCCCTCCCGAGGGCCTGTACGTGCGCGACGCCAAGTACGGCGACATCAACATCCCCGGCAACACCATCGTCATGATGCCCCAGTGGTGCATCCAGCGCGACGAGCGCTACTTCGGCCGCGCCACCGAGTTCCTGCCCAACCGCTGGATCCCCGGCACCCCCGAGGCTCCTCTCCTCATCGACCGCTCCGCCTGGTTCCCCTTCCAGGTCGGCACTTACTACTGCGTTGGTCAGAAGCTCGCCATGTGGGAGCTGAAGAGCGTTTTGGCTAGGACTATGGCGAAGTACAAGGTTACCTTCGCTGAGGGCGAGGATGGACAGAAGTTTATCAACGGCAGTGGCGATTGTTGGACCATGACTCTGCCTGAGCTGAAGTTGGTGTTCAAGGAGAGGAACAGTGCGTAGATTGTGTGGGTGTGAAGGGTTTTGATTGGTTCGCATCGCCGATGCATGGGTTGTACAAGGATGGGATGATTAGCGCTTACATTCCCCCACATTTTGCGAACGTGCGATTTATCTCAGCCTCGTGGAAGTAATACATATATTTGCTTGCATTCACTTGATCTTGACTTGAGAAACCACCGTCCGTTGACTCCTTTCGATTTCGCGGAGCTTCTGGACCGCTTCTACCCGTGCATCGTGAAATGTGTCCTGCCACGCCGTCTGATTTCGCCGCCCCCGCTCCGTAACTTCTTCCTCGCCGAGTCGCCATGTCGGGAAACATGAACGATGACGAATTCAACTCCAACCTCGATCTCGATCTCTCCCGCCAAGAGCTGTTCGTGGCTGCGCTGAGTCCCGACATCCCAAAAAACAATGGAGGTGGACCGACCAAGCCTTCAAACCCCCATACTTACTTTCCTGACGAGGATAGTATTCCTGGGTATGATACCGATGGCATGGTTTATTCCGACTGGGAAGAGAAGGCCTTGAGTCCCCAGATGGAGAATGTTTCCGCAAACGATTTTACCTACCCAGGACCAGTCAACCAGTCCAGCCACGGCGATCCCGCCGCATTTGCCGGCGATAAGATGGACATGGAAGATCTTAAGCCTGCTCTTAAGGCCCCGGATATCACCGTAGGGAATGTGGAAACATGGTTGAACGGCATGTATACGCCCGGACCAGGGATCGCGGACAATACTATCCCACCACAGCCAGGCCCTTCATCTATGTCGGCGGCGCTAGACGCGACATATCGCCTTTGGGAACCGGCGGACGACCAGGTTTCGGAGAGTAGTGTCAACACGTTGAATACCACTCACTCCTGTCGGACATGTTCAAAAAAGTTCGGTAACAAGGATGACTTACGGTAAGAGATTTCGGCGCCGTTTCGAGTATCCGTATACTTCGGGTATCCGCATGCTAACGGAATCGTGTAGACGTCATAAGCGTTACTCTGGTCTAAAAAAGCATATTTGCAGGATCTGCGGGAAGGGCTTCCTACACTTTAAGGATCTCCGGCGCCATAGACCAACCCATAGTGCAAATATGTTGCAAAAGCCATGCCCGGTAGATAGCTGCACAGTTGCCACCGGCAGGCTGGACAACTTGAAGAGACATATCCAAAATAAGCACCCGGAGTTCGATATTGACGCTTGGATTGCAGAAGACCCAAAATTCACTCCCACCCAGAGGGGGAAACATCTTGTATGTATCAGTCTACGTGGATCAAGTTCGCTTGTAATTGCTAATAAGCTTGTAGACCAGATACGACCAGTCTCGTTATCTTGGAGCCGATGAACTTCTAGAGGACAGCATTACCAAAGCAAAGAACGTCGGTGAAAGCTCTAAAATCGTTGGTCAAGTTGATGCGAGCGATGATGCATCAAAAACTGGCTACGAAGGCACCCTCGCAAACCCTCCAGCAAACGTTCTGTCTGAAGTATCGGTCCCTAATATCCTACCAATATCCGTTTCCACTGGTGTTAACCCAAAAGAGTAAGCGGAGCATCTTTTGCGACGATTAATAAATAAATAGATGCTAAATCCCCGCAGACGGAAGGCTGGTGAGTTATCGGATATTACATTTCCTGGTGACTCTCTCATACAGAGTAGAGGAATCGAG
Organism: Lasiodiplodia sp. KE8368; assembly: GCA_023087525.1. Taxonomy (NCBI): domain Eukaryota; kingdom Fungi; phylum Ascomycota; class Dothideomycetes; order Botryosphaeriales; family Botryosphaeriaceae; genus Lasiodiplodia; species Lasiodiplodia sp. KE8368. Next base: position 375,141 of record JAJMYN010000023.1, read on the forward strand.
GGTGTACATCCAGAGCGGAGCAATGCTTCAACCAGTCAAGAAAGCCATCAAGGTGAAGCTCTGGATCCGGTGCACGCGCAAAGCACGTATAGAGTTCCACACTTCGCCCGGGATGGTCACACACAGGCCGGGATGGATGAGCGAGGTCTAGTGGAGTCTAACCACGCCATCAGCTACGTCAATAACATCAAGGTAAGAGATCATAGCTTTCAGTTTAGGAAGTCGCTAAATCCTTCCGCCAGAACCGCTTCGCGGCACAGCCCGGCATCTACAACCAGTTCTTGGAGATCTTACAGGCGTATCAGCGTGATTCCATGCCAGCCAAGGATTTTCACGCACAGATGAAGCAACTTCTCGATTCTGCACCTGACTCACTCGAGGGACTCGAGCAACTTGTCCCTGAAACTGCAGCTCAGCACCCACATGGCCATTCCGATCTTCCGCCTATGGAAGCTGCCAATGTACAAGACCCAGGTGTGTATGACAGCGTAAGACGTACAGGGCCAAGGGAGCCTGTCCATGAGTAAGCGGCCTCGTCTTCAGATCTTGAAGGGTGAGATTTACTAATGCGACTGAAGGCAAGACACAGAATCGTTGGCGCCGGGCTCGGTCTCCGACAAAAGTCCCTCGGAAACAGCGAAAAAAGGCGGCAATAGTAATGAAATCAAGAAGTACATTGTCGAATCACTTATGCAGAAGGTTCGCGATCTTCTTGGTTTCAACCTCTCTGATGTTTCCGAAAGCAGCTCCTCTCCAAAGAGCAGCTCCGATGGCGATTTCGGTGCCGGTGTCAATGACGGTACTTTGAACACTGGCGGTGAACCAAAGGAAGAGGGGCCCTATAGCTGCCCAGCAGGCTCTGGTGGCTCTTCCCAAAAGCAATCACGAAAACAAAAAACTGGCGCTTCTACTCAGTCTTCCAATAACAACTTACACCGACCGCTTTCAAAATCGCGAGGAAAGAGAAAAAAGAGCGGCGGGGATGATAAGCAAGGTGATGAAGATGACGGAAAAGGTAGGAAGCGGAATAGAACCTCGGTTCCTGACAAGCATGGGGGTCGAAGCCGCAGATTCGCTTGTCCTTTCTATAAAAAGAGCCCTGAGATCCATGGGAGAAATGCATCCTGTTTGTGGCCTGGTTTCACGATAATATCTCGTTTGAAGTAAGTCCAAATCAGAAAGCAGTAAATACCATCTCATCACTTACAGAATCGTAGGGAACATCTTTACCGTGTCCATGTCAACAACGTGGATGGTGGTAACATTTGTCCCAGATGCCGTGAAACGTTCGAGAACACTCACGATATAGTGAGACATTTGGCCAGATCCGACAGATGCATACAGGTAGTGATACCAGATCAAGAAGACGGTCTGAACGAAGATCAAGTCATGAGGTTAAGGAGTAGAGATCGTGGAGGTGACCCCGAGGACAAATGGAGGCATATATATCGGATTTGCCATCATCTCCCAGATGATACCGATACACCTTGGCCTTGTGAGTCACCTCGCAACTTGTCCTGTTTCTATACTCATACAATTGGCAGACTGTGATCAGGAATCTCCGACAGACCAGGCAGTTGAGGGTTACGACTGGTATCAACGCCAGCACCTGCCTAATCTGATTCGAGAGCAGCTGGAACGAGAGCCGGAAATCAGACATTTTGTCGAAAGATTCGGAGATCGTCTACCGGCAATCATCCACGAGTGCCAGATGAATCTTCATCGGAGATTTACCAGCCCTCGAACAGCCATGGATTCTGCGAACGAACCTGGTTCAGCAGCTGATAGTGATCAGCCCACGGTACAACCACCGAACGGAAACGCAGATCAGCATCCTGTCCCGCCGCCCGCAGCTTTTGAAGCGCCGCCCAATACCGACAATGGAATGTCCTCGAGCGAGGCCCAGCAAGTCCATGCAATGTCGAACCAGAAGGGTAATCGCAACAGCGACTCAGGATACGGTTCCGGCGTATTTGAGCCACACCAGTCAGTGGAGCTACATGAAAACGGGCATTCTGATCCACAACTGTTTTCTTCTGGAGATGCGCCTCGGTCTGGGATATCCCCTGGGGAACTGCAACACCTCCAAGACTCTCATCAATTGCAAGATCCTGGTATTGTGAATGTCATACAAAATTCAACTGTACAAAGCACTGGAGAGGGTGCTTTGCTTGGCGAAGCAAGCGGACATCAGATGCCGGAATGGGTCCATGATTTTTCAAGCGCTGCTGTTGACAGCCAACAAATGGTGACACAAAATCAGAATCAAGCAAACAACCCAGATGATGGTCTTTCGGGGGGGACCATTGACTGGTCTGAGTTGGATTGGATTGGCTCCACGGACTGGCCTAAGTTGGATGGGAATGACCTCACATTCGGAATTTGAACTGCCCAAGGTTGAGGAAAAGACGGACACAAAAGCAAAATATGTTAACATACAGTCCCCTCTCACAGCCGACAGCTAGCGTGAAGAATAGCAAGGCTCTAGGCGTAACTTTGCCTCAGCTCGTTCTTAGAAATATAACATATGTGGGTAGCTGAAGTAAAAATTCTACGTTTTCGTCCGGACGATAGCTTCAGCTACCCATAACATGAGCGAAAAACAAATCCACGCTAGCCATCAGCTACAAGAGGGGACTGTACGTATTAGGTTATCATCGTTATACATTCTGGCTTGTATTTTAAAGACGGTGTTTGAATGTGTGGAGTAAACCGGGATCACCTGATAACTTTCACTCGCTTTTCTGGGTATACTCTTCTAATTATATCGGTTGCACATCCGGAACTGCAGCGCCATTGTCAGCTCGTATAGGGTCCTTTTCTGGCATCCAGTAATTTTGCGAGATGAGTATTGCTCTAACAGAGTAGCCAAGCGGACCAACATGCCGGCACGCCCAAATAAAGCCGTCAGATACTTTGTCAAGCAGAGCATCAGTTCCTGTAGCTGTGACGTCAAAAGTGAAGAAGGTATGGCATCCTCGCAGGATTGGTAATCGGCCAACTGCCAGAAGTTCGTGAGGGGTTGTACTGCTTATTGTTGTTAAGTCGCCCGAACATAGCATGTCTGGCCAAAGTTTCGCGAGCTTGCGCCTTACGTCGGTCGCATACGTATAGACGAATTTTTAGTAAGCTACCAGCGATATGATACTCTTATTTAGGGTTGCAATGGTTCATTCTGAAGCCTATTCCCGTGCAAAAGTCTTCTTGTAACCACTTCATTTCCAATCTCACCCAAAGGGTCTGGTGATATCTATTACGACTTTCTTGATTTGATCATAGATCTGACCCCTAAAGTCGCTGCAAGGCTTTTGACTCCTTTCTATAGCAATGCATTAGTCGACGCTAAAAAAAAGTTCCACCATACATTTCAGCAAAATTTATTGGCTAAAAATGCGCCAGGCTGCCATGCTTCTTATTTAGTGGGTGGTTGGCGTTCGCAATGGGATGAATCATGAATGGTTGACTGGTGGCTGCTCCTGCGATGTAAGATTGATGTGTCCCAACCGTAGTCGAAGGCCTTTATGCAGGTTTTTCCTAGTCTTAGTAAGCTAGTTTAAAGCAGTAAGAATGCACAGCTGGGCACAACTACCTGGCTGAGACCGTAGCAACCTTTGATCCCGCATTGTGGACAAAGATACGAATAAAGATACACATAGATACTGATCGCACTAGAGAGGTAGCATTACTTTGATTCTCTGTCGACTGTTCAGTGCAAATCCATACGTGGTGTTCCCAAAGGTCTGGCACCACAACCCCGCCTTCAATGGCGGTCTGGATTCTGACACGTGTCTGCACATAACCAATAGACTGCGATGTCCTATCTCGCCCATCTGCGAGTATATCTGTGGAATGTTGTACGCGTTTGTGGCAGGCCATGCCATTATTCCACCCTTACTTTTAGTAGGGAGTTAAATACGGTACCAGCAACCTCGCTTAGATCAGAGACCCAACATATTGACCATTTCGTGTATGCAGTTCACTACTACTCAAGAGACCTCGCATCGGCAGCTCCTGGCTGCAAAGTCGCGATGGACTACAGCTGTCTGCCCGACCATTATGCGACCTTGGGGGTCTCTTCAACAGCTTTACTAGCAGATATTAAACGTGCATACCGCGCTCAAGCACTTCTCCATCATCCAGACAAGAATCCAAACCAAAAAGCTGCTACGGCGAAGTTCCAAAAGGTAAGCAAGATTGGAGTTGTCTTCGTCGCTTCAACGCGGAAGTTATTAAATTGAAGGTCTCGCTATACAGATAGCAGCAGCATGGGAGACTCTCTCAGATGAATCAAAGAGGCGCATCTACGACGCCAAACTTGCAGGCAGCCGACCGTCAGCGAACACTCAAGGACAGCAGACAGAGACAAAGCCAAAGCCAAAGCCGGAGCCAAAACCAAGACCGAAGCCAGAAGACAACGCCAAGAAAGATCAGCACGAGAAAGAGGCAAGTGCACAGAAAAGGCGTGCCTGGCTAGAATGGTTGGGGGTGATGAATTGGAAGATAGCCGACACCAAGAAAAAAGTCGGAAGGTTGAGATCAGAGATAGAAGAGCTTGACAAGCTTGACCGTACGCATGAACAAAAACTTCGAGCTGCCAATTCTTGGTTTTTCTGGTCACGAACGGTTCTCACGGACCAGGACATACAGAATATGGAAGTTGAAAAACTTCAGAGGCTTGCTACCAGGAGGATCAAACAGACACGCCTCGACGAAATGGCTGCGTTACTCGAAGAGATGGTAATTGAGAAGGAGAGAAAGGAAGCTGCAGAGAATGCTCGCTTGAGGGTTGAAGAGATTCAGAGAAGGAAAAGGGAAAAAGAAGCTAAAGAGAGGGAAGAAGCAGAACAGCGCAGAGCTTTTGAAGAAATTCTGAAGAAGCAACGCGAACAAGAAGAAAGAGCGAGGAAGGAGCGAGAAGCAGAAGCAGTACGGAAGGCACGGGAAGCACGAGAAGCACAGGAAGCACGGGTACGGGAAGCACAGGCAGCCTGGGAAGCTTGGGAAGCGCGAGCAGCACGACAGAAAGAAGCACTAGAGAGAGCCGCACGAGAAGCGCGTGAGAGAGAAGCACGAGAAGCACGAGAGAGAGAAGAAAGGAACAGAGCGGCTGCGCGCGAAACCACACGGAGGAAACCCCCCAAGAAAACCCAACACAAGCCATATCAGCCCCGAGATTCGTCATCGTGCACGCACAAGTCCTTCTGGCTCAAGGTTAACGGTCGGCATTACTGTCGGCATTGCAGCCGTACCTTTAACAAATTTGCTTTCAAGTGTCCCAACTGTACAGAAACAGCCTGTGGCGAGTGTATGCGGACACTCAAACTCACCGGTACTTCAAGCAAATTTGAGCATCGCAACCGCGGAAACTTTGGAGGATATCACGAAGAGACAGGTTGGAGTGATTAGGACTACGACAGCGAAACATTTTATTGGTACGATTAGACCAGTCAGGGTTCGCGCAATGTTTGCTATCTAGATGTTTGTAAATTGATACGAAATTGATTATTTAGCGGATATAACGTATCAGATTTTACATTGCCTACGCATTGGTTGTCCCCATCGCTATAATCAACTGGTCCCAATATGGGAGAATCGTTCAAGAGCTAAGGCGGACTTGCCCATGAAAGAACAAAATTGAAAGACTTTGATCTAAATCTGTTTGCGTGATCTGTGATTCTGACGATGTACACTGATGATGAAATAATCTACACACTTATGACACCTCTTTCTTTAAGCCCATCTAGATTTGCAAAGATGATAGGATATGCTTTTACAGCTTATTTTCTGCGCCTGGAAAAGAACTGTCTAATGTGCAGTAATAGTGCTTTCTTATGCGGAGCAAGAGGCTTTGTAACGAGTTGAACACCGGCATTAAGGTCATGTTCCCCTCCCACGCCACGATATCATGTGAACGTAGAAAGTCTCTTTCCGATAAAGAGCTGCCGTAAACGAAGGTGTCAATCAGGTGGTGTTATACTAAAAAAAGAAACGGTTTTAAGAGAAAGCATGCTTCATATATTAAGCAAGGACAGGCAACGGAATTTTCCATAAGCTCTAGGCAAATATCATTTTAGATGAATCGGGTAAATGCCCTTGTATAAGTCACATTCAAAGACAAATCGATATATTACTCGTTAGATTGCTCGTCCCACCATTAGGTGGTAGCGCCCGCCAACTCCGCTCCCCTTAGATCTACCATCGCAACGCTACCGCCGCACCACGCAGCGAAGAAACGACTCACAAATACGCAGGCGCATGAACTCCGGAATTGCCGGTCTGCACGAGGCTTGATTAGTGCGCCGTGGCTGCGCCGAGTCATGGAAGAGTTGCACGGTCCCGATTTTCCCGCGTATCGCATTGACGGTTTGATGAGAGGTGGTTTTTTGGGCAGGGAAAGAGTTTCCGGGATTGGACATGCGGGTGCGAATGACTTGCGCAGCAGTGTCTTGATGCATAATGCGATCAGCGGGTGGCAACGCCCCTAGACCCTTTGTGCTAGGCTGGTAGGTGCCGATCGCAACGACGCTCTGGGCTGCTGATCGTGCCAAAGCGTCTCGCCACTCCATCACACGGAAGCGTAGCCGCAGGGCCCCATACTACGAATAAGGCTACCAGCTTGGATATGAGCGTTTACAAAGAATAGGGAAGCTGTGGCAGTGAAGCTCTGATATTTGGATGAAAGTCTCATTGTTGTGCAGGGTTATCACAAAGTTGCAGGGACCACACTGACCGGCAGATCATTGACGGGATTGCGTCGAGCCTGTTTTAGCACCAGCGCATACCGTCGCTATTTAGACATGTAGAGCGCTTTCAAGTACGTAGCAAATGCTGTGTTGTCCGTTGCGCAAACGAAGTCCACAGTATCCTAAGCGCACTGCATGACTGCTGATGAATTCTTTCGTCCCGAGAGCGCATAGTCTAAAGCTGTTCGACCCTTTTATAGTCCGCCAGTTCTGATATCTTGATAAAAGTTCGCCAAGTCCGTGTCTTTGTCGGCCTCGCTCAAAATGAGTCGCGAATACAGCAGCTCCTACGTTTGTATCGCACACTGCATCGAATTTTGGGTATGCTATATCCACAGAATGCGCAACCGTGCGATATGATACTGAGACATCTTCATCAAAGCCGTGAGCCTGTCTGACTCGTTCAGTACCTGTGGAAAGCTGCGGATCATGGAGCGACTGGCTGAGAGGAGCCTAGGATGCCAATGAATCAGTTGTTCCCATCACAGCCCTTCGGGTTATTGTTGGCTAGCTGCCATGCTCTGGTGTTATAGCTTTTCTGTCTGCACGGTGATATGCGAAATTGCTGCGCTTCGGGTCGCTACTAAGACTACGTGAGTGAGCGGATACATGCGACAGAGGAAAATCGCCTCACTGTCAAGCATGGGCTATCTTTGTAGTTTTAGGAGGAGGTTGTGCATACCTGTGCAAAGAGGAGGAGTGTGCAGCCATAAAGGCGGTGTTCGTTTGCTTTCGAAGAGTCGGTGGAGAAGATGGCCCTCCACTACTCTTGCGGCCGGATAGAGTAGGAGCGCGGAAAGCGGAGGCACCACCAGGGACGGGTGCTCACTCTTCTTCCCTTCCCTCTATTTCTTTGCAAGTCTATCGGCCTTACACTATTTTCTGGCGCACCACGACCACCGACAATCCGATAGACTGCCCCACACAAGGTCTAGTTCGCACGCCCGTCCACCACAGCTTCAACACCTTGGCGCATCTTCTTCCTTACAATCATCGAATGTGCGTATCTGCGTCATAGTCGATCGCCTCAGCGCCGCGTCATTTCAACACGGTGTGACGGATCCGGCCCATATCGACTTAGGCACGAGCTTCCAGTGCCCGCGACAGCCAACACTACATCAGCACCACATCAGTTCCTGACAGAATGAGCAGCTTTCCAGCTCCGTGGACGGAGGCAGAGCTACAGCCTTACAAGGACTACCCGATGCTCTACCTCGAGCGCAAGCTAGCCAAGTACACTGTACGTTCCCTCCACACCATCACATCAGACAACCCAAAACGACCTCACCTCAACGCCGCAACCAATCCCATTGACTACACCCCTCCCAGACCCCACGAATGCGCACCAGCTTCATGGACGTCGACCCCGACGTGCGCATCATGATCTGGGAGCACTTCCTCCTCCTCGACCACCCAATCGACATCCTCTCCGCCGACACGCCCAGCTCTCCCCACCAATACCGCGCCCTCCGCCCCTACCTCGCCTGGATGCGCCTCAACCACACTCTCCACGCCGAAATCGCGTCCGTCTTCTACGGCCGCAACGAGTTTCGTTTCATCAAGCCCGACCCGCCGCGCGCGCAGTGGCTCGTCCTGCAAGCCTTCCTCGACACCATCGGCGCGCGCCACGTCCGGCACCTGCGCCGCCTGCACGTCGACGCGCCGCTGCGCGCTGACGGCGAGCGCTTCTGGGACCCGCTACTGCTGGGCAGGCTGAAGGACGGCGTTAAGGCCGTGGCGCCGGGATTGCTGCCCGCGCTGCTCAACACCGCGGCGATGAAGAGACAGATGGCTATCACGGCGGCGGAGAGGAGCGCATGGCGCACGGTCGAGGGTCACGTCGACGGCGGCGGATGGCGCCCTGATCACGTCGCGCGCGAGGCTGCGTTCCGCAGCGTCTGCCGGCGGCTGGAGGCGGCGGGCGCGCTGTGCAAGCTCGATCTCGTCGTCAAGCTCGAGTGGCTGCCGTACAGGGAATGCTACTACACCTCCGTCGACGACGACGACAGGGTTTGCTCCGGCGCGTGCAGCGAGGAGGAGCTGGCGGACCAGGAACACTGCCGCCGCCATCGCAACGCGTACGTCTGGGCGCGCCTGGAAAGGCTGCGCGAGGCGCTGCCGCAGCTGGAGGTCGCGGTCGTGCTGCATCACGGCGACTGGGCGAGGCGGCGCTGGCGCAGGAAGAGAGCCAAGCTGCATTTGCCTGTCTTGCGGGAGGCGAGGGAGAGGGGATACGTTATCGGGCATTCGAGTGTGGAGATGGATGAGGGGTTGAGCGAGCCCGTGGGCGACTACGTCGTCACGTACGACGAGTACGTTATGGAGGATTCGGCGCCCCGACGGCCGCTTTGAGCAAGAGGCGACGTTGGAGTCGTCGGGGAATGGGAGAGTGTTTTACAAGAAGTCGGCTTTGTAAGAAAGCTTTGGTGGATTCACTTGATGGAATGGTCTCTACGCTGAAGGTTGTGGGATTGGACTACTGCTCGACGGGACCTACGAGACAACGGACGACAGCTCAGCAGCGACGTCGGTGTACACGCGTGCTGTAACACTTGAAGAATGCTCTTTTTAGGCATCGGTTTTGGTTTCCATTGTGGGTTGGATTTAATATGTGGGCGTTCCTGCTAATTCAAGTTTGATTGCGTTATCGTCTGGCAAGTCATACCAGGCGCGGAACAAGGCGGGTTGCCCAGCCCAGGACGACCGGTGAACAAAGAACTCCAACACAACGCTCACTGTACAACCCGGAAGTAGTTGTCGGAGTTTCGGATATAACTGAACAATACAACCATCTTCACCTGACCGCGATGATGTTGTGGTTGCTTGCGAGCGGACGGGAGACCAGGAAGAGTTTGGGCTCACGTTTCAGAGGCAGATCAGGATGGCTGAAACAGCGGAAGTGCGAAAGGGGAACACCCGACGCCAGACGGGTTCCATAGACTTGCGAATATCATAGGACAACTGCTTTTACACTATAGTGGACTGACGCGCGCGAATAGGTTGGTGGCTTGAGGCTGTGCAAACATATTGGGAAGTCATGGACGTAGAAGATCGCAGCATTGGCAATGAAAATGAAGTAGAAGCGAAAGAGCATGAAAAAATCAGAGACTTGTAGGAAATGGTTCATTTGCGTGCATATCTGCATTGTAGAGAGGGCACGAGCAGGCGCAGGTAGCAGGAATGGCGCACTGACTGGCACGAGCGACGCAGTGCGGGACGAGGTAGTGCAGTGTAGTGTCTGGGAGTAGAGGCAGCCACATTCCCAAGGGAGCGCTACTTTAGGCGCCATTGGAAGCCTCCTGGCATCCTATCATGCCTCTTAGATAGCGTGCGAGGGCGGCACACGGCTAGCGGCACGGAGGGCCGAAGCATTGGCGAAGTTCCAAGCGGGTGCAAAAGCAAACTGGTGGCCGCCGCCGACGCCTCCTGGAGTGCGTCAGCCGGCAACGTCACGCTACTACGGCCGCCTCCTTGCGCACCTGGCGCCTACAGTGCGATCAGCGGCGCCCGAGGGGCTGCTGAGGGATTGAACGGCGCTGGTTGTGTACGACGGAGAGCGTAGCCATGCGACATACGAGGTAGGGATGGATGATCAGCGCCGTGAAGATGTGCAGGGACTGGCAGCCAAGCGTCGGACTTATGCCATTCAAATGCGAGGATAACGCGATCCTGGGCTGGAAGGGGCAATAGACGAGCGCTTTTTTTTGCAAAAAGTCGGTGGCGTCCGCCCCACGGGGACTTAATCGGGTTTGATTGAGCGCAGAAAATCATGGGCTCATATCGAGATGGGGTCAATTTCTCACACGTATCCACCGGCAACGGCGCGCACCGGGTGGCGAAGCTTCTTCGTATTGTTTCGCGCAACATTCCGTCTGACTGGCGGCGGAGAGTGAGCGCGCGCGCGCTGCGGCCGAGAGGTACTCCAGCGGACGCGGCGGAGCGGACATCGCAGGTGGCACTGAGCGCCCTTGATGCTGAGATTGCGACGTCACGGTCTTTCGCTTCAGCATCCCGCAGGGCCAGCAGCTGCCCCTAAGCCCCTTTACGCCTTAGTCAGCGCCGGCTGCACCCTGAATGGGCCAAGCTTCATCAGCGCCTTCCATCAACCACCACACTCCCAACCCAACACCCCGCGCCGCATCTTGACTCAAGCAAACAATTCCCCAAGCAGCGCAGCCAGGTCGCCTCGCATCTCGACGTCGCGCGCGCCGCATCCGCCTCCTGCGCCGCCCGGCTGTGACGGCGTTCGACGCGTCGCGTTGTGTGTTTTCGGCTTGGCATTCTGGCCCAGTGAAGAGTGAACACAGCCCGCCACCTGACACACGCAACCTCACCTCATGCCCACTCCATCTGCGAGCCATGGTTTCCCATCAGAACACGCTTCATAGCTACTTCCACTCCCTTCACTCCCCTCTCTCTCCTACGCATCCGCTTCCGCAGCACCCGCATTCCACAGCATCCGACACCATGTCGACCGAGCCTGCCCAAGAGCGCGAGCCAAAGCCTCGCGCCAGCTCCGTCTACTCCGTCAGCACTCAGGGCGCCGACGAACACGGCCGCAAGGCCCGCAAAGGCTCGCGCGCAAAGCACAGCTGGGAGTATGTCGCCGTCGATCCCGCCGAGGACGAGGCGCCACCTCCAAACGCAAGCAGGCTGGAAAAAGAGCTCTTTAGTTCCTTCACCAACAACTTCCTTGCCGGCCAAGGACGTCGCACAAGAGCTGCCGCCCTAAATGCCAGTCAACATTTCCACGACCATTCCGGCAGCGAGTCCTCGCATTCTCACCCGGCCTCGGAGAGCGCTTTTTCCACCACTACCACCAACACCCAGGCCTCGCCTGCAAGCTCACCTGCGCCGCCGTCAGCGCCGAATGCCAGCCGCAAGCGAAAGGATTCTGCCGCTCCCACGTCAGATTCGACTAGGAAAAAATCAAAAATCTCGACTTCAGCTGCTCCCGCTACTTCCGACCCAGCCTCCAGCGGCGCGACTGCGGCCTACGCTACTTCAGCAGCAGCGACTTCACACGCCGCATCGCCTGAGCCTCACCCAGCCCCCGCTGTCCAGCCTGCCCAACCCGTCCATCAGGACAAGTCTTCTGCCTTGACATCACGTGCACCCGACGGCCAAGCCAAGGACTCGGCCAAGCGCAAGTCGACTGTCTTCGACGACGCGACCAACAAAACCAAAGCCAACAAAAAGCCCGACTCCAAACCCTCCCCCGCTCCCGACTCATCTGAAAACCGCAAGCGCAAGCTCTCACCACCGCCAGAAAAGATGGCGCCGAAGCTGAAGAAGCCCAAAACTGGCGGCACTGCCACGACCGATAACGCTGCTGCGGCGGCAAAATCGGCAAAGGCCGCAGCCGCCCAAAAGCGCGACTCGCTCCTCCAGGAAGACGTCTACGCCCAAGCCCTGCCATGGACCAGCACAGCCACCCAGAACTACGCGCCCACTCACAGCAACAGCAAAGCCCTTTCCAAGCACGCGTACCGCTACGCGTACCCGCCCACGCGCGCACAGCTCGCCGAGCAGCTGGAGGAAATCACCCACCGCGGCATCGCCGGCGGCCCCGCTAATTTTCCTACGCTGCGCGAGTACCGCGCCGCATGCGCCGCCGAGGCGGCGTGGCAGGAACGCGACCAGGAAGTTGTCGAGCGGATGCTAGACAATCCGCGCGTCATTGAGGTTCTGAAGAGACTGCGAGAACTTAACGACGAGATCGAGGCCGAGAGGAAGGGATCTTCGAAGGGCGTAGGAAAGGGTCACGGGAAGGGCGGACGCAAGAGGAAGGTGTCGTCGGACGATTTGATGGATGGGGATTAGGCCTGGAATGGTGGAAGGAAGAAGAATTTGGAGGACAAATGCAAAAGATTCGAGGAGCGCGCGAAAGCTGACGACGACGACACTACTGTTTTTACGACGACATCGAGATGGCATTGGATTCTAGCGTGCGCAGTTGGTCCTCTATTTGATTTTGATCAGGCGGAAAGAGTCGGCTTTTCTTCGACGGACTTGTCTAAGTATCCACCAGCGGGGAGCTTTGGAGGGGCACACAAAGAATGCGGGAAAAAGTGGAGAGAAACAGAAGTTTTGGAGGATTTGCAGGGTGTTTGGATTCCTCCTTCCGTCAGACTGCTTTCAAGAAAGAGAGGCTTTTCTTTTCCTTCTTTGCACTGCAGATTGTCGGTCTCCGCCTGTTTCTTCCCTTTTCTCTTGTTTTCTGGTTTTCTTTTTCTTCTCGACATTCGACAAAAACAACGATATCCACCAATGGCGAATAAACTATAAGAATTTGCGATCCGGCTTTTATTTACAGCAACAACAAACAAGGCGCTACGGGGTCCTGCACTCGTTTCTTGGGGTCCTTTTTCTCACTTTCGTTTGCTACGGCTGTCGTTCTGGCGGTTGGCGATTTATTTTCTTTCCTTTGTTGTGCTCACACGGGGACGTGGTATCACAGAAAGAAGACTGGTCAAACAAGGTTGCCTCAAGGCTAAACAAATATTTGTGGGGGCTTTCTCTATTATTTTCCAATATGTTTAGCTTTGGAGTCTTCTTTGGGAGGAGGTTTATCTTCGGTTTCCTTTGTAGGCGCGAAAATCAGGCAGATGTAGCAGTAGATTTCTGGAGAAGAATACGCTCTACTTGTTTCTCATCTATCTCAAAAAGACTTTGCGGGTTTGTGTAAACACGTGCTACCGTCGATTGGTGAAAAGTGGCTGCCTGCTGCTGAGCTTTGATACCGCCGAGGCTGCAAGCTGTGAGGCCGCCTTGCTGTGCGACAGTCTTGTCTCCGTCCTTGTGGAGATGCTGCTGTTGCCTGCTTTTTTCCTGCAGGTTGCCGCCTAACCCCCCCTCTCCCCACACTCGATGAATTGGTGCCACACAGACACACAAAGGGGAGAGGCTGCCCTGTCCGTGCGGCTCTCCAGATGATCATCGTAATCAAAAACTGGGCACCATACGTGCGCCACGCCAGCATGTGCAGATCGCACTTCTGCAGCGCTAACGTCAATTGCTGCGCACATTTCTGCTAATACATTTGGGTCTAGAACTGTCTGTAGGTAGCGCAGAAAGGTAGGCAGACGGCGGACGGCGCTTTTTTCCCGTGCTCTATGTGTGTGCCGCGTTTTGTCTTTCTTCTTGTCAGATCGCTGCGCTTACCTCATACTAGCCTCAGCTCATCTCATCGTGTCTATCTTGAACCGTGGCTAGTAGGATTGACTACTACTCATCGCGACTGCATTGATGCCCTACGCTTCCTGGTTGTCTTTCTTTCTGAGGGATTTTGTCCGTTGCTGCTCGAGGCATTTGTTTCCTGCGAGGCTGGCAGATGGCATGGTTGGCATCGCATCACGTCGTGGCACGAGTCTGACGGGGACCCATTGATGCCAGCTGTTCTTCTCTCAACCTCGCCATACCCATGCCTCCATCCCAATCCGGGCATGGGCCATGTGCGACAACACGGGTCCAGCCCAAACACCCCATCATCTTATCTGAGAATGACACGTCCCTTTTGCTTGCGCAGGTCCCGCGACCGGGATAGACCCCGAGTAAAAACAGACACGCATGAGCTTCGTTCGTTATATGCTTTAATAAGAACAGTCATCATGAAAGCAGACGAATCACCGGCCGTCATGTGGGGTTTGTTACTTTTCGAACAAACTCTGGTCGAGAAAGGATGGGGGGAGGATGCTGATGAGACAGCTGTTCGAATTCCCATTCGTCCAACCACCCGTCGCGCGCGCGCCAGCGGGATGAATAGCGTTACCCCAAGCGACGACCCAATCAATGGCCAAGCGAACAAAACGGAGCTTCTCTGATAAGCGCCCACCCACTTACTACTATTGCTCTCTCTCTCTCTAAACGAGACGAGACGGAGGGCGAGAGAAGCGAGGCGACGGGCTGTTTTGCAACAAGTGGTAGGTAGCTGCTAAGCGCCCGCGTCAGAGCAGCGAAAGGAAGGCGTAGACGGGGGTTATGACGTCGGTGTAGGATCGGGCCATTTCTTTCTGCCGCTGACGACTTTATTCCCCACACGAACCGTTTCTTGTCTCGTCTCTCGGTGCTACTCACCTTTGACCTCGGTGTTTTTTCATTCCTTTGCTTTTCTGTTACGCTGTATAGCAACAGGGGGTGAAGGAAGAATACGAGGTTTATGCGCGATGGTATGGGCTGGGTTGACGCACATCCATTTCCGGGCCGTCCCGATGAGGGGGTTTTTGTCTAAGACGGACCGGGTGCCCTGTTTTTTACCCCGGGGGGGTGGTGTGTCCGCCAGCATCGTCGGTCTCCGAAGCCATGTGTACTTGGTTCCTGTGCGCTTTTTTTTGTTCATTTATTTTTGCTGGAGACGTCATCGTCGTCTTTCATGCTGTAGAACTTCAACGGCTGGGTTGTTGAGAAACAAAAGTTGGACAAGAGACACCCGGTGCACGAGACAGACGGCATCAACAACAGCAACAAGATGTGACAAGACGCGTGACTTTCCAACCCCAGCCAGCAGGGTAAACTAACTTTTGCAACACTAATTCCCAGCGAAACGCAGGGTAGTGCAGGGATTCCACACCTAGCGATTCATAAAAGTGGACAATTTCGTCTTTCTCTTTTCCCTGCCCTTTCTTTAGCTGCGCGACATTGTAGTATTGGTTGGACGACAGGCGATTGCTGCTGCTGCGTCAGGAGGGAAGACCCTATCCTTGTTTCACTTGGCCCCAGACCCAGACCAGGGGAGATGACGCACACACTCGACCCAACCAAGCCTGCCTGCCTGTGTGGGGTAGCGTCTTTGCGTGACACTTTCCTCCCCTCCAGCCCCCACCGACCCGACCCTTGCTTTACCCTGCTTTGCTGCTGCTTGCCGGCCTTCCCGATCCTGCGGCACGGGCTACTTACTCAGCCTTGCGTTTGCTTATCGTCGGGAGACTTTATTAGTCGTGGAAATAAATAGAAAAAAAGGGAAGTCTATATTGTAGACACACACACGATAACGTACTTTTCGCGATTTGTGCACTTGATTGCGACTGTTGTTTCTCTTTCTTTTTTTTTTTCCTTTTCGTTGTCGATAACGTCACGATGCCTTGCCACAACGGCGGCAGGCGCAGCGTGCAGCGTGCGTGACGAATTGCACGCCCGATTTTGATTGCGGCGGTGCTGGCTTGCTGCTGGTTGGTGAGCCTCGCATATGCGGTGGTACCACTATGCAGCCCACGTAAGACCGTTTTACTGATTTGTCAACCGGACGGGGGGCGCAGCAATGATTTGTCCTTTTTCCTTCTTTCGAAATGAGTTTCCGTTAGTCCACTTATTCGCTAGATGAATGCCAATGATTGGACGGCAGGCAAAATTTGCTGTAACGTCAGGTGATGGTCGAATCCGGTTTTCGCAAGGGTTATGGACTGGGGATCTTGTTTTTTCCTCTTTTCGGAGCCCTGGAGCGAGCTCCGGTGTCGTCCGAGAGAGAGGATTTGTTGTGGGGGCCACCCGATGGGGAGCGGGAGGCCCTCATTCGCCCACGTCATCGCAAGGTTGCACATAGAACGGCATGCGAATCTCAGCTCATTACGGGTCCAATTTATTGATTTGTTTCGATATCTGTTCACAGGAGATTAACACGCGCCACAGAATGATGTACAAGACAGTAAGCCGATAGAAGTACACAATTCAAATCAAGATGATCTTGAAAGATTATGCAGCGCTGAAGGGATAAATGTATCACTATTGAAGGAGCTTCAGACAGCGCATTCATGGGCAGATTGGAAAGTTTCACTGTTAGCCTGCAGGCTTTGAGTTAACATGCCGTCTGCTATTCAAATCCTTATAGCTACACCCTCACTTTCATGTTGTGTTCAACGAGCCGCCTGTGGTATCGATCCAACAACGGCTGGCTATCTTACATATCTTACCTAATCTTAGACGTATAATGCTTGGTGATAGCACATTGTCAAGGCATGATGCCCTCGCCTTTGTTCCTTACTACTTATGAGACAAAGTAATGTCTATCAGCCTTAGAATTAGTAAAACATTAAACCCGAAATATAAAGGCTAGTACCTCTCTTTTACAGCATAGAAGGGCCATTATCGTAGTCACTAGATGGTAGATAGGCTTAGTAACTCCGTTAAGGTTCGAGTTTAGGGAAGAGGCGATTGCGGTAATGCGGTTCAGTTATTAGTTCTAAGATAAACTTAAGGGGTGTGGTGAGGTTCGTAAACTCCTCAGGCGGGTATGAAACTCGCGAACTATGCACGTGCTGAAGTTGAAGCGCTCGGAGTTGGCTCTAAGTGGCTGACTTAGAAGAACCGGTAGTTAGGCGCCGAGGATCGGAGCTTAGGTGACTCGAAGCGGTGGCAGTAGGTTTGGTTTGGATTGATTTCGAGATCTCTAATGGACGGTTGGGCCAAGAAGAGATTCTTCTTCGCCAGTTGGTCTCCCTTGGTAGTACCCTATAGCTGGGACGCTTTGGGCGACCTAGGCTGGATAAATTTTGACGAGGAGGATAATATTCTTGAGGGTTTGCAGATAACTTTATTTTGTAAAGATGTGAAGCATATTCCATCGATTACCTGAAGGCGAGCCTAACTCCCGTGTCTTTGGGGTACCCTAAACATTGTTTAATCATCCAGATCTCTCGTCCAAACACTGAACATCGGCGTCGTAGTGTCCCTACTCTTGGTATTGATTTACCCTTCCATCATGTCCTTTAATGATAGCTAGCGAACTTGTCGACTTGATTTTATGTGACGGTGTGGCGAGGGCGCTGCGGCGAGATTGGCCCTGAGCATCGCTGCGACCGGCGCCATCTAGACACATTCGCGGCACAGTGGCGCATATAATCACGTAATCCACAAAGACGCTGCTACACGGGAAGCTTTTGGCCACTTATTCATAGATCAAAGAGCCCCTTTGCTTTGTTCTGCTGCTTTTACGGCATGTCTAGGCCTCGGGGTCGCCGAGAACATGCATGTCTCCATTCTTAGACATGGCGCCACGCATTGAAAACTTCCACAAAACGAGGTTCACGATCCAATAGCTTAGCCAAGAGCCTAAGATCTTGTTTGATCTGTAACAGCCCTGGCGGTTTCACAAGATGCGATCCTTTGCAATGATCTTCGCGAGGAACAGCATTTCACGTACGTAGTAGTCGAAGCTAACGTCCGGAAGTTTCCGTATAATTATAGATTCCACATTTACGTCCCAACGGTTGCTTCAACTACACCTAACACGAGCTTAGGTGTTTGAGAGATTGAGTCATGGTAGTCCGATTTTTATGGCGCCAACTATAGTAGTGGTAGTACTACATGAATATTTCCTTCGTATCCTAGATAAGCCCCGCACTATATTTGCGCCGCCCTCACTTATCTGACTCGTGCTGTAATGAGGACACATCACCCACTTTATCCGCTTATCTTTTCGCGAGCCATTTTTTCATGCCAAGCTTCTATAGAAGTCATCTAACCTACATCTAGAAACTCGTAAAAACTAAACGAGCAAGGATAGACCGGGAAAGAACACGACTACATGCAATGAATTAAGTACAAAGGAGAATAGCAATTGTAGACATTGAATAGCAATTCAGAAGATTGCTTTACATGGATTTTTATTCCTTAAGGCCTTCTTGAGGCTTTCTTCTTCTTCTTCCATAAGCCGTTCACCAACAAGATTGCGCCCATCAAGCTAAGGAAGACTTTTACTGTAGTACCGTTAGAGCTCAGAAGAAGCAGGGCGGCATTGTGAATCATCCATTCAGAATCTGGATAAGTGGGGACAAAATATCAGATCGCGATCTCCACGATCTGATTTATTCTTTTGCCTCGATCATCAGCTCATGGATTGTACAGGGTATGTAGTCACGTACTGGGCAACGCCCGATCCCGAGCAGACTCTCCACCAAAATTTGGAGGTAAATTTGGGATCGCGATCCGTTATCTGAACTCTCGAATGTCCCCATCCGTGCAACGGATCTTCTCTAGAAATTTGTCTGCCCATTGCTCGGCTCCCCAATCCTCTAGGCCCTTGACCGGCAGGACCTCTTTTATGGCACTGCACGTTATTGTAAACAGGAAATCGAGAACTCGTTGCTGGCGGGTTCGTTTTCCTGTAAGTTTCGAAGAGCGATTAGCCCATTTCGTGAGATCTGAATTTCGTGGACTCGCTCCTTACTTAGATGCTATCTGGGGGAGCTCTAGATACTTCTCTGGCAAGGTCTGATCGTTCGTGAGGACAATTGTCACGAGAACACGGTATATTACTCGAATAAGCCGGAAGAAATACCAGCTACAAGACCTGAGTGGTATTGTGGCGTGATGAGCAAGTGCGGGCCTTGCAACAGTCCGGTTAGTTGCATCATCTGACATGGACATTTTGGGAAGTTATATGCTGTTTAGGTTATGCTGCGGCCGGCTTGGACTTATAGACACAAGTGACTGTGGGAGAGTTATCTGAGTCAGGCCTTGTAAGTACTTCATAATAATCACTACGGCTTGGGGAGAATTACCTTCTTCGTCGTTGTCGGAGGACAAGGAGGAGGAGAAGTCGGAGGGGATGGAGATGATATCCGGTCGGTTTGAGTCGAGGGCGAGCACGTCCTGCTGCTCCGCATATTGATACGGCTCTCTCTGGCGCCAGGTCCGAGTACGGCGGCTTTCCACGATGTTGGCGGGGTGACGGAGCGCTCTGCTCCCTTCTTATAAGAAGGCAGTAGAGCGCTCGGCTTCGGATCACCACAATGTGCAGGCCCCCGGTCTTCCCATTTAATTAGATATCTCTTGATTGAAATGCCGTGCTCGTACTTCGCTTAAGCTCTACAATTCAGGAATTACAAGAACGCTGGAATAGAAGGAGGAGCGGGAAGGGGCACTAGCTCGATGTCTCCTGGCGCTTCGCTATAAGGCCTGCGTGCGACAGGCTCATATTGTTGCTCGGAAGGGGCGGTTGTCCTTCCCATGTTCTCGCTGCCGTAATCACGGCGCCGGCCAAGCATGATGGTATCCATTCGTAGATTCATGTTTCCTGCCCGCTAAAAGGGGCTAACGAATTCTAGTTGGCGCCTACGGCGCGTACGTACTACACGAGTAGTCCTTTCAATTGTGCCAATTTCATAAAGCATTTTCTGATCCATGTTGGCATAGCCAACGATGTACGCGATGAATTTAGTGGTTATACCACTATTGCTAAAGGACGTAGTAGTCCAGTAAATTTCCATGTCGCGAAAAAGAAGCGTGAATGATTGGATCGTGTATTTATTACCCCAAGAAAGGGACGATTGCCAGGGCCGAAGCCCACGCTTGCGAATTTACCGCGCCTTGGTGATGCGATTTTGCTCGTCATATATGACCTGCCAGCCGGACGCTGGGCGCACAAAGAGCAGGACGAGCTGAGGGAATCTGTGCTCCCAGGATAGCGATGTCGGCGACCTTGTCGAATTCAGCGATCTCGGGCAGCAAGCCTTGCTCCTAGCCTCCATAGCTGTTAGTGGTGTTGAAGGTATATATCTGTCTTACTCCGGCGAGTCATGACAGCCAGGTAAGCTGGCGCATCTGTTGTTCTGCTGAGTTTCAAGTTTCAAACAAATGGAGAGGGTCGTCGACCTTTCTAGTAACGGTTTAACCCCCCGATGCTGTTGTGGATGTTCGGTGGACACCACTTCGCCATGGCGTTATAGCCCTCCACTATAAGATCCTGGAATTTTGGGGACGGATCTAGCCATATTGTTGATTTTTGAAGGCCCTTGATTGCGTTGTAGAATTTGCTGTGAAGGTAATCTTTTGGCTTATTGTGCTCGGTCTTGAAGTGCTTGAAGGGGTCTTGAGGTCGTTGGTTCCGATCATGATCATTGTGAATGCGGATTCCACGCGGAATCAGCACAAGCTGCTCAAATTCCAAAGAATCCATAGTCACAACTGTCAACTTTCTGCTGCTGAGATCCACGCTTCGACAATCTCGGATTGAAGGGCTTCTTCAGGCAATGCAAGCACGTTGGTCGGAAGTAAGCTAAGTCCGATCGCCTTTCCCGAATTTCTTTAAGGAGGCTTCTTGTTCAGAGATATTTGCACGAGCCCATGGGGAGTGTGATTTCATTCAGCAGCGTCCCAGAAGGCCAGGAAGCGGGAGGAATACAATCATTTGCTTTCTCATCGTACGGCGACTTCGGTAGCCTAGAGCTTAAACCGTAGTATTGGGTATGTGGCGTTCGATTCTGACTGGCAGGGCCGGTCATGGAATTGCTCGTGGGCTGAGCGCGGAGCATCTCCAGGCCTTTATAAGGGTCTACCGGACCCCGTAGACGGATCACCGTCCAGGAGACATCCTTGTGGGGGCGCTGGATTTCTTTCCCTTGTCCTCGGGGTCCTTGGGGCCGCCAGTGCGCTTATGGGTTGCCGGATCCGTCATGTAGTTCTTTTCGAACTAGGAGCTGAGCATCTCCAGGGCCGAGGCAGTGTCTCCTTCGCACGGTGAAGGAACTACCGCCCAAGACGCATCCCCATGGGCGGTCTCGCGGGCCAGCTTCTTCTAGCCGGCACCCTCGGCGAGCCTGTTGGCCTGTTACTTGAGCATTCGACTCCCGTCATCCAGAGTCTTTCCCCAATCCCATCTCCCCCAATAGTATGCGTTATCGTCGTCATTCCGCGGTAGAAACATGCGGTTGCCCAGAGCGGCGGTTTTCTGAAAGATCTCGACGACCTTGGGCGGCGAGCCCCGAGCGGCGTCAGCGAGCATGCGGTCAAGATCCTTGAGGAACTTCGGCATTTCGGCGGACGCGAGAAGAGACCGAAGCGCTTAGAAACAAGGACGGGAAAGGCTGCCGTCGAGCGGGCGAAGTACGGCGGCGGTCGGGTAGAAGCAGGAGCGCAGCAAGATAGTCTGTAAAGGTGACCGAGTGGCTGCCTGTCGTGTTAGAGGTGAGCCTTCCCATTTCGGAAGGAGCGAATAAGGCAAGCGCATGCACATTCCGGGACTTTGTGACCGCCAGTGCAAGCTACTTCCCGGGCGCCAGGCGGCGCAACGGAACCAGTCCTGTTGCGTCGCTGCTGAGAGAGGCTGATTTGAACCATATATATAGCGATTGGGGGCTTACTGTGTGTCGTAGGTGACATGAGATGAGGCCACGGCGCACTCACCATCGCTTGGTATCTTCCATCATCTTCTCTAGCTCCGAAAGACGATAGTGTGCCGCTAATTCCGGACATTCTGACCAAGCCTCCCGCCACCTTCGTCGCTCCAGTACACATCTTGGCCTCCTCACTTAAGGTCCATCTCACTTTCCCGTGACATCTCAGCACGTGTTATAGAACATCAATAGGTTTTTGTTTCTTCAAATGACTATGGATACCATATCGATAATCCAATTCTACCACGTATTCCGTAATCCGTATGGCCCCGTTGCTTGCACCCAAATTCTCAGCTCTTTATTTCCTTTGCCCAGACTATCCTACAAATTTGGTGGTCGCATCTCCGCCATGACTGTCGCTGGAGCTTCTCTTCTCTTTAGAGGAATCTGTGGGGAAGTGTGTTTGTTCATCGTCGGCGCCTTCTCCTGATTCCGCCAATAAACAGGAAAGTTAATTCGGTAGTTATGGGCAAACTCTACGCGTGGAGGGATGGTGGAGGTATCTCTGGAGAGCGTATAGCCGGAGGAGAGCGGATGGTATGGATCGTGCAGAGCAGCCACCGGAACATTTGCATGGGGGAGACTGAGGGCGAAGCCACAGTCTGGATTGCCGCAGTAGCTGGCTTCCATTCTGTCGAGAATCTGGGTACATGTTACGTTGCGTCCAAATCAGTTTGATGGTCAGGAACTAAAGGTGGGTGGGTGTTGGTGGAAAGAAGCAAGCGACATGAAGGAGTCCAAGGCCTCAACCTTTCATCGCCTTCACTGAGATCTCCGCCATCTTTGCCTTCTCCATGTCTCTCTTGCTCTTGATCTTGAGCTCAAACTTGACGGGGATGTGGATGCGACTCGATCCGTCACTAGCTCAGAAGATGGGCAGAACGGCGTCGATGCTTGGGATGAGCGCTCTCGATTGCTCTTCTCGAATCATCAGCTGCTGTCTCGCAGAAACCCCAACAAACACGCAGTTATTTTGCGAAGCAGCTCCCCAGAAAGCCCAACAGCACGGCTGTCGGGCTCGCGGTTCCTGGCTGAACTGCGTCATCCATAACAAGCCGCTTCAATCTCCCGGGACCCGCTGGATGTCCGCAACGAGGTTTTGTAACATGTGTATATACATAGTGAGATCAGCTCCCCGCAAAGGATGGCAAGATCGTGATGCACGTGCGACAGTAGGCATGAACAGAGGCAGGCGCGACACCAGGCGAGTAGTCCTCGGAGCTTGGTCTATGGAATGGGTCCACGCAGATGGGACAGTGGGATTGCTGGTCTGATAGCTGCATGGATGGTAACAGCTGGGAAGCGCTTGTGGAGGAGACCCTCCGTTGCACTCTGGTGCGGGGAGCAATCTCGAGGAGCCAGAGTAGGGCCGGAGTTGACTTGGGGGTACGCAAAAGGCCCGGCGAATGGGAGATCTGGGTCCTTCTTCCTGAAGACGCTTCTGATTGGGTTCTTTGAAGAGCTCTATTGGAACACCGAACGACAACTTCGGATGCTGAAGGGTGTCGTATTTCGAGATAGTGGTTCTTGCCAAGTACCAGCATCCATGACCTTATATCGTCCGTGATCGTCGTCGAGGCCGTGGACTTCTTTTAGTGACCAACCCATGTCCAAGTGTCTTGGTACTCGAGCTTGATCGCTAGGCTGAACTGGACGTTGCACCTTCCGATACTCCCAGCTCGTCGGACTGCATTAGCGTCTTCTAGATATGCGTAATCAGGATCATGGTCAATGCTGGGGTAGTCCTTCCTGACGTCGTGCGTTTCTTTGGCCAAAACGTGAATGGCAAAGAGTGCGATGTTGATGTTCAGGACGCGGAGGGCCGTGTTGACAATTGCGTACGTCTGCCAGCAGACATGGCAACGATGCCCAGAAGAAGCTGTAGGGATGATTTGCTGATTGGCTCCATCGGTGCTCTCGGCAACTTCATCCTGCAGGGGCTCTTCGCTGTGCGAGTGCGTAGCCTCCGTCAAGGATAAGGTGGTGATCTGGAGAGATGTCGGCGAAGCTGGTTCACTCTTGGCCCGCTTCGTGGTGGGTGACTCGAAGTCGAGCGTAATTCTACACGGGAGGTTAGCTATGGCTCAGGCGGATGGGAAAAGGGTTGTTGGGTCAGTGCCTGAAAAATATATATAGAGTAGTATCATGCTGGTGGCATTCTGCGCACGCAGATTCATTCATCCCGCCAAAGTCGTTCAGTTGGATTACCGTTGAATCATGCTTCGAAACTGGTCTCCAGAGATAACCCCACTTGCATGCGACCAATCACAGTGGAAGAGCTCATCGTGAATGGCGCACCCACACCAGTAGCCTACGATGGAGTCATCAGTAATAGAAACACTGAGAGGAACGGAGATAATAATCTTACCTGTCCGTATGGTACCGGCGGGAAATTCATAATGCATAATCCAGGAGCCTTTGGAGGCAAATCACCTTTCCCGGTCTGGCCTCTTTGGCCAACCGATCCGCCATCATGTTCCCCACCACTGCCCACTTGGGATCCTCCTTCTCCTTATGGGCCTTAACCCATCGGAGCGTTACTTTTATTCCCCGAGCCATCAGTCCCCTTGTGTCGTTGTGGATATGTTGAGTGTATCTGACAAGCGGGTCGGTATGAGTGACCAGGCGGTCGTCAGCAGAATGCCAATCGACCCGCTTCAGAACAGTCCTTGAGTCCGTGAATATGTTGGTGTGAGCAATATTAATACCCACGGACTGCATCCACAAGGCGACACGAAGCGACCTTCGGAAGAATCTGTGCCAGAAGGTTTCGACTTTTACTTTTTGCGCGCTGGCCACATCTTGCGTGGCTACCTGGTAACTCCAGGTGGCGCGTGTGAAGATGCGGTCAAGAGCTGAAGGCCCTCCCTCGTTGATAAGCTTGGTCAGCCAGGTGTGTGCATTCAGCGATGAGCACAGGTACACGCGCTTGAGGTGCGGCAGGAACGCCTGCATCATGCGGAAGACGGTCATCCAGCTCTCGTCGACGAGGTAGAGCTTGGTGAGGCTGAGCTCGGTCAGTTAGTGTCTGTGCTTGTTGAGGCAATGAGCGAGGATGGGCACGCTCATGGTCATGTTGCCGAGGTGCAGCTCCTCCAAGGTCGTCGGCAGGCCGCGCAGGAGCTTGCGGGCGAAGCTGAGGGTGAATTTCTCTCCGGGTGCGGCGAAGAGGTGCAGGGAGGACAGCTTCGGCATTGCGGAGATGCATCAGGATAGACCAAGGCGACTTCGACTTCGACTTCGATGTTACCTCAGAATCGGCCGGGTATATACGAGCCCGAGGAGGTGTTCCAGCCAGTGGCGATTAAGATGCACCATAGCAGACACCGACGAGTAGTTGAGACGGCTTCGAAGCTCTTGCGGTGTCTGCCACTGCGAGATCTGCAGGAGTTTCCAACGGATGAAGCGTCATGGCGCCGAGTTGGGTCGGCAGCGCCCAGGCGAGAGTGATCTCAGCTTTTCAGCTTTGCTTGATCATACCTTACCCATGCTGTTCCCGTGTTGTATAGTTGCCAAGACCTGAAGATGATTGCTTGGCTTTGTCCATCTCAGGAAAGAGTTCTTTGTCGGGAAGCTCCTCGTGTGCGGCCATGATGCGAGGGTGATCCAAAGCGCTTGTCGTAATGACGGCTCTCGGGAGATTGAGCTGCCTGTCAACCACGCTTCTCTGAGCCTTTGAGTATTTTCTCAGCCCAGCCGGGGAAAATTCGACGTCCAGGCGCTCCAGGACGGCGGTGACCTCTTCGTCGATATCGGAAGGGACGACTTTTTTTTCGGAAAACACTTCGACGCCACCAAACGTAGTCCAAGCAGTCGTGTGACAGGTTTTCTGGGAACTTTGGGTGGTCTAACTCAATGTACTTCTCTTCTAATCCCTCCTGCCGGTCCATTGGATCGGGGTGGAGGGCTTCTGCGACGTGACGGATGTCGCTGTAAGGAGTAAGGAGTTGAGTTCGCAGTGCTTCCTCGAGACAGAGCCTCCCCGCATCCCCAGCACACCGGACGGCCCCAGTCATCAACTTCGGGAGGAGCCGTCGCTTCTGCATTGGTGTTGGGCAGTGACGAGGAGTCCTCGCCCTTCAGCCGTTC
Organism: Lasiodiplodia sp. KE8368; assembly: GCA_023087525.1. Lineage (NCBI taxonomy): Eukaryota > Fungi > Ascomycota > Dothideomycetes > Botryosphaeriales > Botryosphaeriaceae > Lasiodiplodia > Lasiodiplodia sp. KE8368. Next base: position 401,080 of record JAJMYN010000023.1, read on the forward strand.
CGGCTTGAACGGGGAAGTCGCAATGGCGAAGAGGTAGGGAAGGATATATATACATATATCTGCGCTGACTTGCGCTCGCCCAGCAGATGTTGGAACGTTGTGAAGAGGATTGAACAGATGTGTCGTATTGTTTTCCTGGGCGCTTGCAACACTGCTGGTAAAACCATCGTGAGATACCGTCCTGAATGAGAGCTTGACCTGCAGAGGGGGGATTCTTACCGATATAAATCATGACAGCTAACTGTACCATGGGGTTAGGCAGCTGCTGATCATTTGTGGATGCTCGGCGAGAAGGTCGTAAAATATGTGCAAGCTGCACAGCATCAGCGGCAGCAACGCAAACGCAGCACACTGAATGATTCGATAGCGCTCTTCCGAAACTCAATCTCTCCATAGAATACCAAAGCTGCTTTGCTTTAGTGTCTGCCAGCTCCCAGAAAAACAGTCCCTTACGGACTTGAGAACTGATTCCTTGGACTGCCTCCGGCGAGGCGCTTGCTCAAGCGGAGCACATGGAGGGTGAGCTTGGATCACACATAGCAGTTTTGCGATCTAGCAGACTCAGCCGTTGCTAGAAGGTCCAGATGGGCAATTAGTCTTTTGGTGTTGCAGGATGCGGACACAGTCCTTCATACCTTGCGCCGATGAGGAAGTGTGTCGATACGGAAAATATTGAACAAGGAATCGTAGGACAGGATATTCGCAGACATTGTGGTCGGAAAGGCATCTAACAAAAGGACTTCTGTAATATCATAAAAGGAGACGCATCAGCAATTGAATACTTTGTGCGCTTTGCAATCTCGATGCTGAATGCAAGGACGGGTACTGCAACGCCGTCAAGGCGAGCGCTTGTGCTGGAGGCTATCTTTCTGGGTACCGGAGGTCTTTTTATAGTCGGTGGGGATATGGCCAAACACTGTAATGTGTTGTAAATAGGTCAACAATCAGATTGATTTTCAAGCGCACATACAAACAGAGAATGATTTCCCTTTCCAACGTCACGCCGTAGGGATCGTTGTCACAAACACCTGCGAGTTTGACTAGATAAATCCGAATTGTATTTTTTTCCCTAGTATCTAACACGCCATTTGTCATCCACTCATGGAGCATGGTGGAGGTGATGACCATTAGAAACTACTTGATTCTATTATGAGTACGGCCGCCCGATTTCAAACATATTTGACGGCCACACAAGACGCCATGACACACCGTAGTTACATCGAATGTCAAAATTCACTGCCGTGGAGACTACCTCAAGAAAACGGGAGTTCCCGGTGCTCCGCCCAAAACCTGAAATCCGGGAGTCGCTCTTGGCAGACATTTCCCGCGATTATTTGTTGTGTGATTGCTCACCAGGCTGCAACTTCTGGTGCCTCTGCAACTTATGTCGATCTTGTTTGCTTCGACCCAGAATCGACCAAATATACAGTATTTGCGAAATATCAGTAGTCCATTATTCTGCAGCACCTCCAATCTACTCTTACTCAGTTGGTGGTCCTGCAAGCACGTAATGGTTATCAAGTAGCAATTTACCCCATGGCTGAGCACAATCTGATACGTCATCTGCAATCCATCAGCCCAGTGCGATCGGAGTGAGGATGTTTTGATTTTCGCAATCCCTGAACGTCACGAGATAATTGTCAACTAGCAGATGTCTATAATTGTGCTCGTAATGCTGTTTTAGCCGTATTCAATGTGAGGGTTTTAGGTTTTGGCACGATGCAGTTTGCAAATATGTTTCCAAACCAGTAAACTTGACTGCGATTATGCAGTGTAGTGAGCATTCTGGACATTTCTTTGTCATCCGGTCTTGCGCGAGGGTGAAACCAGTTTCCCAAGCTCGCCACAAATTGAACAGTCTACATGTAAGGAGTCTGAGTGACTGAGGTCCATATGGTCGCATCATGCATGTAGGATTGAAAATGAACGTGTCTGTGATGTATTCGAGTGAGCCGTCCAGAGCGAAAGAGACTGAAGGTAGAAATAGCTATAGCCTCTTCCGAAATTAGAGCCGTCTCAAGTACCAACAAACATCGTAGAAAGCCAATGAATGGCTTTGATGATCCGATCGCCTTGGCTTACTTCACCGTACATGCGTTATTGCGGCCAAGTTTACCCTTGATATGGATTCATGCACCCCTCTTTTACCTTTATGTGCCTCGCAATTCAAATTGGTTAATAACGGAAGCGGACCAGTCTCCACAATTTACGCAAAAGTACCTCCATAATGAACTCCTTAATGGGTTTAGTGTTCGTGCCGCGAGCCGTGAAAATAAATAAGCTCAGCATCCGCCGGTCTTAGTAGTCTTATATTTGACGGACCATCGTGTTACTATCATGCGCTATCAAGATATTACTGTGAAGTTAGCTCTGCTAGAATTTGTCGAAGCTTTGGTGTCCTCTCGGGAACCCAGCGCATGCAAGATCCAAACAACTCCTCAGGTTCAAGAGATAAAGAATAAAACAAAAAAAAGCTGCTCGGAATTCTTAATCTACGAATAGCGCTGACGTGCGGATGAAACGTGCTTGGATAGAATTGTCATAAAAATACTCAGGAGCCATCTTATGGTTCATGTGATGAGGCTGCTTCAATCAATACAAGCGTAGTAGACTCATGAGCAAGGAAGCACAAGATTATTTTGTCCAAATTTTTACTCGAAGCTATCTGAATCGTGCCTGGATCGTCTCTTGAAATTCATAGCCTGAAATCCACACACTCACACACACGCACATAAACATCCCACAGCCTTGCACCCTTGACCCCTCAATCAGAGTCAGAGCCCGAGTTCGAGACGAACCATCCCGTGATGGAATCGTCCACAATAGTGCCAGCATCAAGGACCTTGTAGCGTCCCTGGTCGTCGTCAAGGCCGTGCACTTCTTTCAGCGACCAACCCATGTCCAACACCGTTTCCGTGAGCCAGCTATGCCTTTTCCTGACTCTTTTGCACCACCAAGCCACAATTTGTTCGTCTGGGTGTCCGTAAGACTGCGTATGCATACTCAGAGAATCTCCACGGTAAGGACGATGGATATGTGTAGATCCTCGATGGACGCCTTCAGGCGATTGATGTAGTAGAAGCAGTCCTCACTTTTATCGTCCATTGGAAACTCGTGGCCGCCACAAGGGTAGATCAGCAGCAGCTCCTTAAGGTCGACACCATCATGGTTAGCGAGGCGGTGAAGCGTGCTTAAGACGCCGATCAAAGCATCAAAGGAGACTCTGTAGTCATTGGAGACCGGGTACAGGCTAGCCATGCCGCGACGGGCGATCAACTCAATGGTCTTGTCCTCCCGGTAGCAAGCTGAGACGTCAGGAACGTGCAGCGTCAACTTGCGCAAGAAGCGCACGTTGTAGACGCCAATCGTGTGGAAGAATGTGTCGCACACGATGTACGATCCGATAGAGCTGATCCGGAACTCGTTCTCGCCGTAGAATACCGATGCTGCTTCTTTGCGTATCTGCTTGCACAGACGAAGCAGGTGGAGAACGCGCCTGTACCGAACAAAGTGGGTCCATGTCGCGGGTGGACATTCACAATGATATCCAGTCCAGAGTTCGAATGGCTCATCGGATCGAAGGAGATGGCGGTACACTACGAGACGCAACTCTGGGGGGAGATCCAGGAACCTTGAGGCTTGGCGCGGCTATAACTGTATCAGAGATGCACCAAAGACAAATGGAGATGGGTGTACTCACGTAGGGCTGAGAGTACTTGCGCTCGTCGTAGAGCTCTGGGAATTTGTCGTACTCTTCGATGTCCTCGGCCTGATTAACAAGCCAGGGCGTGAGATCGCTGTCGCCTTCAGGTAAGCATGAGTGGGAGAGGTGGAGTGGATGAAAGCATACCGCTGAACCTGTTGTGGAGTGACTTCGAGAGGCATGGTGTCGGTTTCCTCCAGCAGGCCAGACAAAGCCTGGTCTGAAGATGTGTCGGAGTCTCAGTATACTGGAGACAGTGGGCTTAAGTAGGCATGGAGGGTTAGTTAACAGTAGCAGCGCCTCATGACGGAGGGGACAACCCAGTGTCCGGGCAACCAGGGATAACACCGGCGAACGGCCAACCCGGGATAACACTAGTAAACGAGCAGAGATCAAATGCTGAGTGGTGGATTCCTGAGGCTTAGCATACACTGGATGGACCATTATGTTATGATTATGTGTTAGCAAAGTCTTCCTAAGAAGTTAGCCCTGGTAGATTTGGCCTAAGCGTTGGTGCCTCTCAGAAGCCCAGCGCACACAGGCTCCGAGTACGTGCCCTACTCCGAAGAAAACAATAACCAAAGCTACATGGAAACCTAAACGTTTTCACAGCTTCGGTGCGCTTAAGAAACGTACTCAGGCCTGAACTGCCCGCCAATACCTGTGATTTGTCTTGTGGTCCATGCAGTGGGGCTACTTCGATCAATAGGCAAGCCTAATATGATTGTGTCTATTCTATACTTCACGCTATGTGGATTGTGCCTAAACTATCCCTTGAAATCCACTGCCTGAAAGTTGAAACCCGGAAACACACACACGGCCTGACAGCCTTAACCTCTCAATCCGCACCAGAGTCCGGGCCGGGCTCCGAAACAGTCCAGCCCGTGACCGTGTCGTCCACGATGGAGCCAGCGTCCACGACCTGATATCCACCATGTTCGTCGTCGAGGCCGTAGCATTCGCGAAGGGACCAGTCCAAGTCCGTCGCGATGTTCAAGAGCCAGGCACGGTCGGCCCTACCGGACCGGCATTGGTCCTGGATGGGCGTACCATCGTAAGCGAAATCATCCGCGTGTCCGTACACTTGCTTCATCTGCCTGAAGAATCCATGGTAGTGAAGGACTAGAGAGATACGCAGATCCTTGTTGGAGCCCTTCAGACGATTGGCGTCGCGACACAACTTCTCGTTCTCACGCTCTTGGTCTTTGTAATAGTACAACGTACAAGGGACGATTAGCTGCAGCTCTTTGAGGGCGATACCGACCTCGTCTTTTGCAAGTCGATGCAAAGTCTTGATGACGCTGTCGATGGCGTCAAGCGAGTCGCTGAAGGATATGTTTTGGTATGGGCGAACCATGCCACAACGTTCGATCTTGTGGGTGATGTCCTTTTCAATATCATCAACTTCCCATGATGCGCATTCCGCTCCCAAAATAGCAGGAATGGGGAGCGTCAGTTTGCGCAAGAAGCGCACGTTGCTATCGCCGATGGTCATGAAGAATGACTTGCACACAAGGTACGCGCCAGTGCCGCTGAAACGAAACTCGTTCTCGCCGTAGAATACCGGTGCGGCTTCGCTGTGGGTCTTCTTGCTCAAGCGGAGTACAGGCAGAGCGATCCTGGTGAAGCTGGCATAGTGAATCCACGTAGCGTCAACTTCGTAGAGTCCGGGCCAGAGCTCGAAGGGCCTTTCCGATCGGAGAAGGTATTGGTACACGATCAGGCGGAGTTCCGCGGGGAGCTCCATGAAACCCAAGGTTTGACGCACCTGCAACTGTACCATTTGGGAGGTATGGTGTTGGTTTCCGTCGGTAGGCTAAACGAAGCTTGGTCGGAAGGTGTGTCGTAGATTAAGTGTACTAAAGGCAGTCGGCTTAAGTAGGCACGAAGCAGGAGCATTGTTTTGTGACAGAGCGGACCACCCGGTGAGCAAACAGCCTGGGATAACACTGGCAAGCAATCAAAGAGCAAGTGTTAAGCGGTTGAAATGGCTCTCCATTCACCGAACACTGATGAGCGGAAGATAGCTGGCGAACAATGGAGACATCAGGCGAGGAAGGATGAGCGAAAAGTATGAGCATTGTTAAGCCACACCATGAGGACCAAAGAAAAGCACACAAATGCATAACAAATCTTCGATACTCATCAGATCCGAGCAGCAACTTATCCATCTCCACCTCCCCAGCAGTGGCCTCTTCCATCGCTGCTCCAACCGCACAAGGTGTTATGCCAGGCTACCAACCCCGACAGCGACCAATTGCCAGGCGGACCATTTCGCACACTCGCACAACCCGACCGACTCCACATCATTTCTGGCCGCCGACGACAGCTCTCTCCAGCATCCCTCACCACCACCTCGAGCATGGCAGGTAGTCGGCGCAACTGCCCCGCGAACCGCCGACACGCCAGGCACGGACCACCACCCTCGGCATTTCCCCGGGTGCCCGTCAATCCTCTCGAGTACCGCAGCAGCAGTTCGCCGCAAACCTCCGCCCAACCCGCAACGTCAAGCCCCGCCCAAAGCCCATCACCATGGCGAAGAAACGTACGTCAAACCGCGCCCTGCTCTTTCTTCCCCGCTGTCACCGCGTCGCGCCGCGCCGCCGACCATCCGTCCCGCAATGGCCTCAAGAACGCGCACAATCCACCCACGCACCATCGTCCGCCCTGCCAACGCACTACAGCTCGCGCGGCGTCGTTACGCTCGCGAAACCCTCATACACAGCCTCAATTTCCCCTCAAAACACCGGAACCGGAAGGAAGAGAGCAGAGCTAGAAGGAAGCAGGACGAACACGCCGCTGACCATTGCTCCCCTCCGAAACAGAGAAATCCCGCACCATCGCCGTCCGCCTCATCTCCATGGCCATGACGGGCTACTACAAGACGTTCGTGCGCCCGCGCCAGCATCGCCCGCTGAGCATGCTCAAGTACGATCCAGTCGGTACGTCTTTTTTGTCTCCAAACTTTTCCTTTGTCCGAGGGAGGAAGGAAGGAAGGAAGAAAGAATTTGGCGGAAGAAGGCAGATGGGGGAAAAGGATTGGTTGGAGGAGTGCGCGCGTGGATTCGTGTGGGAAGGAAATGTCAAATCTGGGCTGCAATAGGAAGGAGGCAGAGGAACGTCGGGATCGGTGTGCACGTGGAGAAAGACAGAGGAGGGACGGAAGATCCTTCCATCAATAAAAAGAGAAAAAGGCCAGACGGAACGCTGACAGCGGGTGTGTTATAGTGCGGAAGCAAGTCCTCTTCCTCGAGCAGAAGCGCGGAAAATGAGCGGTCGGAACCGCAAAACCGCGGAGCTTCCTTGCGCGCTGAGCTGGGGGTGATTCCCAACCCAATCCTAACAAGCCATCCGCGCTAGATAATGGAGAAATCCATGAGGAAGTTGGGAACCTTCACCATCACTATAGACTTTCAAGCGAATTGAGGAAAACAGCTGGCGAAGAACATGATATCACGGCGTTGGTGGGAACAGCTTAAGAGCAAATGAGCCTATTTGATTCAGCAAATATTTGTACGATATACGTCTTCGCGAAAAGATGCTGAAACTATGTAGAAAACTACATATGCTGGGCAAAAAGCACAAAAAGCAAGGACGGTCTGGCCATATTACCCCTCTCACAGACGTTCAAACACTGTCTCGTGTCCAGTCACCTTACCCATCATGCGAAATCTCCATGAGCCAGCAAAGGCGTGAAAAGCAAGACTCAAAAATGTTACCAGAAAGTACTGCTGAACGTAGAGTATTGCCGGCGCGAGTCAACGAAACGAATTGAAGTCACCCGGAAGCGTGGAGTAGATCGTCAGAAGCTCGCTCACCGCGAGGTCTTGATCTCCTGATCAAAGCGGCCACCAATCTCCTCTGCCTTGCGCCTTCGTCCACCTTTCGGGGGAGAATTGCGGACAGCATTGGAAGAAGACGCCTCGGAAGTTCTCATGCGAGAAACAGACAGAGCACGCGCAGACTGTTGTTGAGACTGAGGCTGCGAGGGCTTCTGCGGAGATTCTTGAGACTGAGACTTCGCATCTACCGCAGCTTCGCCGGATTCTTCGGGGAAACGAACGTGAAGATCCTGGGATTGGCTCTCCGACACTTGCGAATGTGAGACTGCTCCTCGAGAGACTGCTCTGGTCATGATCGGACTTGACCTGTAATTCGTAGAGGCACTCTTGACCCGCTTGCTAGAATATGCCTCGTCCTGTCCGGAGGCTCGACGCTTACTAGCACCTGAAGGGGTGCTATAGATGCTCTGTGAGATGTGCGTCGGCTGGGTTGTATGGTGGTGACTGTATGTGACCTGATTTCTGGCATTGCGTGGGTCCATGAATAAAGGGCTGTCCCGCTGGCTTGACTGAGCCCTCGCAGTGCCACGAGAGTTGAAAGGCGTTCGTGGTAGGCTCTCATCCACAACTACGGAGTCAGGTTGGTGAGATCCCTGGCGCAACTGGTAGGATGATTCCATTCGCCTGCCCGTGTTTGCTCGAGATACCGGGCGCTCCTCTTCAAAGAACGGGTTCTCTATCGATGGGTTAGTCTGCCTTGCTGGAGCGTCCCTATCGCGGAGTCGTGACGTCGGAGACGAGGCCATAACATCGTCTTGATCCAGCTGAAGCGGGAACAGACTCTCTGGTATTTCCAGATCAGTGGATGGAACGCTACTCAAACTACTGCTGGAGCTACGCTCTTCATGAGAATCATGTTCTTTCTCAAATTGTGAGAACTTTTCCGGCGTGCGTAGAAGATCTCGGATAGTCTCAAGATTATCCGCCACGGTCTGTCTGTGAGGCGGAAGACTCATCACACCCTGCTCCGTCAGTCTCTCTTGCTTTCCCAGCTCTTGGGAGACCCAGAAGTCTTCGCCGAAGGAGCTTCCATCTGATGAGCGTTGAGTAGCACGAACGTGGGAGCGTTCAAGGCCTGGTTGAGAATCGCCTTGAAAGCTTGGAGGATTGCGGAGTAGAAGAGCCTCTTCCGGTTGTGTCTCGCCAATAGTTTGGTCGGTAGATTTGTTGGAACGACGCAGTTTCTTTCGCGGTTTTCGGACGGATCCAGAGTTTGCTGCTGGTATCATGACTTCTGGAGCGGGGGATCTCAAGGTATTCGCAGAATTGGTGGTTGGTGGCCTGACTGCATTCCCAGTCTGAAGGGCCAAGTGCTCGTCCATATCGATTTGTCGTTCAGACTCGGAGTTCTCCCGCAGACGCCGATAGCTGCGAAGCCGCTCTTCATACTCTTCGAACCTAAGCTGAGTACTAGCCTCGTTCTCTTGCATTTGAGAATTTGCAGCTTCAAGTTGACTCCGTATGCCCTCGGCTTCAGCAGCCCATTGCTCCTCTCGCAGGCGCAACCACTCCTCCGCATCACTTTTCTGTTTTTCAGCTTCTTGATCATACTCTTTGAGAAGGGTCCGGGCCGTCTCAAGCTTCTGCTGCAGTTCAGCGGACTTATTGTTAGAAGCTTGCAGTTGCTCTTGTACAGTGACGTTGTTTTGCTCTGCTTGCTTGCATCTGAGATCACTCTCCTGCTTCTGGACTTGCAGATCGCTTAGCTGCAGTTGAATCTCGTTCAGCCTCCTATCGCTCTCAGTTTGCATAGAAACCCGAATTTCCATATTCTCTGTCTTCGCAGCATCCAGTTGACGCTGAAGATCGTCGACCGTAGCACTGTCTGCAGGATCGGACTCCCTTAGGCTCTGAAGCTCCGAGTCCTTCTCCCGAATCTGCTCTTTCAGTGATGCGATCTGGGCGGATTGAGTTCTCAGGCTTTCGTTGGCTTGACGAGTTTTCTCCTGCTCGGCGTACAGTTCATTTGCGTGTCTCGCCTGGTTCTGTTGCACAACATCTCTGGAATGCTTCGAGTAATACAGGCGGGCATTCTCCCGCTCAGCCTCAATCAGTTGAGGAATCTAAATGAAGATTAGTGAGGTTTACTAAGGAAATCCAAAGAATGCTACTCACATCCGTGCAATCTTGGCTGTTGTTTGAATGTGCCTTGGAAATGGTCTCTTTGGCGGCGATCAATTGTTCCTGAACATTGGTTAGCTGCTGAAGCGCCACAATTTTGCAAGTGACGACTCAAAGTAAAAGAGGCTACTAACCTTCAGCCCCACAACTTCTTGGCGGAGGGCCAGCTGAGTTTCAGAAAGAGAACGGTACTTCCGCTCCTCTGCGTCAATTCTGATCAGAGCGTTGCGCAGCTCTTGGTCAACCACCGCCTTGCTGGCTTCGAGTTGCTGGAGCCGAGTGGAGTCAACTGATGTCAGGCTGTCCCTCAGCCGGGACAGCTCAGTCAGCACTTCAGTGTGACTTCTTTGCGTAGTCTCCTTAGTGCCTGCTGCTTCATCCAGCTTCTTCCGCATTTCAGTGATGCTCTCTTGGAGCAGAGCACAGCGTTCTTCAAGAGCTGCATTCTCCTTGCGGGCCTCAACCAACTCTTCTTGTGACGGTGCATACGTCTTGAATTCCTCGTGGAACCGATCAAAGAGACGTTGTTCAAAGACACCATTGTTTCTACGGGACAGCTCCTCAGACTCTTTGAGGCCATCAAGCTTACTTTGAACCCTGGAATCTTGTCAGCACGAAACATTGATACAGAGATACGACAGACTTACGAATCATTTAAAGACTGAACAACACCACGTAGGGATCCGACTTCGTTGTTCTGGCCTGAAAGTACGGAGCGGATGGCCTTCACTCTTTCCAGTATGCCATCAACTGAATCCTTCGTTGCGTGTTGATCACGAATTCTGCCAGTTGACTGAGTTATACCGGCAAGCGTCTCGCTCATTGAGTTGCCTAAGTTGTTGATAGTTTTTTCGATGATGCTGTACTTGGATAGGGTGTCCTGCTTGTCCTTTACGAACTCGGCCATGCGGTCTTTCTGCTCTGCAAGATCACCAACTTTCTGACTCAAGTCCTTCTCAAGCATCTTTATCACCTGCTTTGCGTTCTCAAAATCTTTCTGGGTCTCTGAAAGTTCGAGTTTGAGTTCCGCAACCTTCTGCGATGCTTGCTGTTCATCCGAATCTTTCGAAATCGCCAAAGACTCCTTCTCGGCTTCGAGCAACACTATCCTCTTCTCTGTCTTTGCATACACTTTGGCCGTGGTCTTCTTATCATGCTGAAGCTCCTTGACTTCTTGGGATGCACTCGTCAAAGATGCTTCAAGCTCTTGGATTCTTGCACCCAACTCTTGATTGGCATTCTGAAGTTGTTGAAGCTTCGTTGACGCGGTCTGTCTGGCCTTCTTCGCAGCCTTGAGTGCCGAATCGTGCTCTTGTTCCGCAAGACGCAGCCTAGCGAGCTCTGCCTCGCAATTCTCGCGCTTCGCTACTTCTCTGGCAGTCAATTCTTTTTGTTCTTGCTCAAACAACTTCTGCCAGATGCCAAGGACATGACTCGAGTGGATTTCAGATCCCATTCTTGGAGGATTGGTAGGCTCGCCTGCACGACCGTTGTTTCTAGCAGGTTTGGTTGAACCTTGTGCACGTTTTGCTGTCGCTCCCGTCTTGGTAACTTTGGTGGGCCCCACCCGGCTGTTGAGATTGTGCAGCTGTTTCTGGTTCTTGGGTTCCGATTCTGGGTGTCTGGGGCCTCGGAAAGCACGGCCAGCTGATGGCGCTTTGTCAGAAGTCTGTTGCTTGACATCAGATGATTTCTGGAGGTGCTCTCCGGGTTGATCCTTTTGCTCGGGATTGGCTTGATGTTCAACCTGGAGGTATGCATCTGCGTTTTGCTCTTGTCTTTCGTTGCTTTCTTGGAGAGGATTTCCGTCCACCATCGCATTGCTATCTTGTCGGGTGGGACGGTCCACCTGATTATGCGGTGATTGAGGATGCACCTGCGAACCGCCGCTTCCGTTGGTAGTTGGGGGGCCCGGGATATCATCACCCTTTGCCAATGGTGAGGCACGTAGAGAGCCTCCCAAGTGATGCTGCTCGCGGAACGTCCTCTTTGCCTTCTTGTTTCCGATTCTCGAGATTGGAGGCGCGGGATCCAGAGTGCCACAGGCAGACAAGGGCTTGTCAGGACCAGGCTTCGCAGAACTGTCTGCGGTAGGTGGCCTGATACGCTTTGTGCCCTGCTCCTCGGTCGAAATTCCACCAAGAGATACCGAATATGAGATTGGCTTCGAAGAGACATGGTGATCCTGCTGCGATTCCGTTTGGTTGGGGTGTGTGTTGTAACGGTCGGTTTGTGCGGCATTAAATGGCACTTTGGCCGTGTGATCTGGCTGCAGAGGCAATTTCTCCCTATTGCGAATGTCAGATGATCGCCGTACGAAGAAAGCAGTGTGTGAAAAGGGGATGTGAAACTAAATCGAAAAGTATTGACGTACAAGTGGACCTTTTGAATGCCCGAAAAACCGTTGATGGGCTTCTGGAGCTCAGAGGCATTGGGCTGTTCTCTGCCTCCTTCTTTGCGGACCAAAGGCTCTTGTGCATTCTCGTTCTTCCCTGCATCACTGAGAAGCGGTGATACTGTTCCGTGAATGTTAAAATCGTTTCGCTGTCAAACCAGGGATAGTGCAAATGAGAGTCGTGGTCAACTTCAAGCACCGGAGGTAGCTTACCGGCGTGCCCTTGCTTCTTTTCAGCGCGAGGCTCAGGAATCTCACTAGCCTGAGTCTTTGAGCTCCTCTTCCTCGTCATATCCAGCTGCCGCCCTGTGGCCTTGACGAACTTGAATCCCTGGGAAGGCGGCTCGCCAGATGAACGAGGCCTTTTGATTATGGCACTTGGAGTATCATCGGATTTGAGCGGTACGGTCATGGTCCGGGAGCTTTCATGAACCTCACCACTCACAGGGTGCTGGGGGTGTTGCTGGCTGTGAGTGGAGGGTGAGGTGTCTTGACTGAACTTCCTGGCCATTTCCGCAGCGAACGTGAAATCAAGATCGAAGATGGCATCATCAAACTCGTTGGATGACACTACCTTGAAGCCTTCGGCGTCGTTTCCCTCACCAGCCTTAGGTGAAGGCATGGCGGGCGAGTCGACGACCCGAGCGACGTCAAGGAATGAGGTTGAATGAGGTCCAATAGATGTGCAAGCTTCAGAAGGCAGGTTAGAGGTGTGCTCGTGACTGAGTGAAGGGTGAGCGTGGTGATTGAGGTGAAAAGACGGGGTTGCGACTCGAGCGAGGGGTTGGTGCCTGCCCAACCCGAACGTGATAGGAAGTCGCGGGCTGCTGCGTCAGCCCCACCGCCCATCTCAAAAACACGAGACGTCACTGGTCAAAGAACGAGTGGGGAGGATTTGCGAGGCCGCAAAGATTGGAGGTAGAGAGATATGAGCGTGATTTTTGCAATGGACGCAACTTCCTCACCACCGTCGTGGAAGAGCTTTGTCACCGTGTCGCGGGTGCTTCGCGCGCGGGAACGGTGACGACGGCAGCGACGGCGGCAGTATATTCGAAGCGGTAAGCTGGGCTGAAAACATATGTGACCATCAATTGTGCACACCAGAGTAAAGCATGTGAGTGGAGTATTGTCTCACCTTCGACTTCCACCAACGCACCTCACCTTCAACCAACAACCGCCGCTTTTTTTTTAACGCATTAACGCCAAAGCGGCTCCATATCCTCCTACTTATGGTGGGAATCATGAGTCGTAGCAGCATCGCAATGATTTGAACATCTTTCCCACCCTCCTCTGACGCAACTTGTAGGCGTACCAAACCAGCGAAATTATCACCACCCTCGCTCTGAATGTCTCTTGTCTTTCACGTGCAGTGATGGGGAAACTTTTCACAACCATCAGCGAACAATGGTATACCAGACATTTATCAGTAGCTAAAGAGGAAGCTGGCGTTAATGAAGGCCAGAGGCGCAACTCACACGGCTGCCCATCTACCTAGCGTCTCACCAGACGTCTTACCCACTCTCCACTTAATTCACCGCAATGTTCGACGCACAGTAGAAATTAAACAGCAATTTCGTCATGTGTACGGCGTTGCGGACAAGGCAGGGGGGATGACTCAAGCACGCGATAGTGAGCAACCACGGCACGGCAATTCGCTACCATCATCACAACCCACACCCAGCATGAACAAAAGAGATTCGAGACTCGGAAAGTGAAGAAGGTAGACGATCGATAGATAGATGAAAGAAAAAAGGAAAATCAAAATAAAAAATGGTAGACTGGGGAGCAAAACTACACGCTCCTCCAGGTGTCCCCGGAGCGCGCAGAAATCCGTCTCCAGGTCCTGTCCGTTGGACCCTTGGGATTTTTTGCGATTCGATTCCCCTGCGTGGATTGGGGCTTGAACTCGAGCACTTGGCAAGTAGCACGAGTATCGCCGGCGTCTAACACATGGGCTATGCCAACGTGTAGACGCTGGCGATGGAGAGATAGTTACGGGACTGACCTATATACACACATACTTTCCAATAGCACCTAACGCGGCACTCAACATGGCAAGCCGCCTAAGGCATCAACCGGCTGAACAGGTGACCGTAAGGCGCATTTGTGCAACGACTTGACTGTGGTGTCGACAACAAATGATGATCGCGACGGCTGACCAGCTTTGGTATTCGAAATTCCTCGCGAAGACGTGAATGCCGCTCATCAATCGTCTATGGAAAGTAAGCGTGACATGATTCATCTGCACATCTTATTGAATTTGCTCAAAGCTTACGTCTATGGAAAATAAGGGAGAAGCACACAACCTAAACTTGTGCCTTCTGTCGAACGTTCTTCAAGTGGCATCGACCATCATCTTGCCACGTTCGAGATGTGTTCAGCTATTCGATCGCGTGCACGTGGGATCTGCTTTGAAGTAGTCAACTCTTCTGCTACCGCGCTGTGCATGCGCACTGGGTCGCTGGATGGTCACGGGATTGAAATATTGCGAAGGTATCCGATTGTAGCCAGGACCAGCTCATCCATGCTAGCCCAGGACTCTGCCAAACCAAGCACCGATAGCCCCAATCTCTTTCTCCCAATTTGGACCACGGAACGGACCGCTCCATAGTCCCGCGCCCGGTCTTAATCTCAGGCCAACTCTTCTATTCGCCTCATCTTCGCTGTCGAAGTCCCTGCTCACACTCCTCTTCATCAACCGCACGAATTCTTCAGCCTGATCTAACAGCACCGACTCTTCCCCAACGCTGACGCTGAGCAGCGGTAGTCTCAGCGCCAAGCCCGTTGGCGGGTAAATGCGATGTGATCTGCGTCGCTCCTCAAGCACAGGCTCAACGCTGTCCATAATGTTGAATTCGGTGGGGACTTCGGATGCCAGATCATCCTCAGTCTTGACGGGCACTACGTAGTTGATGCCTGGAGTCCGAAAGAAGTGGATGGGTGATGCGAAGCGATCAAAGTAGGCGTCGGGGTTAGGGAAGAGCTCGTCGCGCGCGTGCGCGATTGCCGAGCTGGGAAGCGCGGGGCTGTGGGCATAACTGTCCCAGGAAGAGAGCTGGGTTGCAGGGTTCTTCTTGAGCTTATTCTCACGGGGAACGCTCCCGCCGCCCATGGAAAGTGCCAGGTCGTCCAGCCAGGCTGAGACATTTTCTGACTCGGCCTCGTCATGCTGCAGCTCCCGCAAATCCGAGGGGAAGATCCAGTCGACGACAGGGTTGTTCACGGCGGCGGCGACGATGCGATGTGAAGCCAGCTGGCACTCGGTCAAGGCCAGCATGGTCGCCAGACTGCCGCCGATGAGCTCGCCGCAGACGCCAATGCGGGCGAGGTGCGGGCGGTTGGGGCTGCAGTGCTGGGGCTGCGAGGCCAGGTGCTCCAACACCCAGTCGTAAGCGGTGAGTACATCGTGGACGGGAGTGGGGTAGCGATGCTCGGGGCTCAGCCTATAGTCGATGGAAATTACCGTGGCGCCCGACGCCTGCTGGAGCTGGTGGAGAATGTCCTCTTGGTCGAGCGGCGAGTGGCCTGAGAGGAGGGGGCCTGGGGGGAGGTACAAAAGGATGGGCGAGGGCTGCTGTTGGCGTTGCAGGATGCTGTTCGATGCGTGTCAGCAACAGGCGCAGGCGCGGCTGTGCCCCAGCACAACGGCTTACCGCAGTGGCACATGGCCGTTCGATCGGCATTCCACCTGCACGGTGTGCCTGGCTGTGGAGTAGCTATGACGCCGGCGAGCCTCACGCACCGCCGTACTCGTTTCGCCTTGTCCGCATCGCAATACGCACGGGACCGCGAGGCAGCGGCGCGCGGACAGCACCAGGCGGGAGGAGCGGAGCATGAATCCTTAGATTGAGGGCGGGCTTATCGCGCGGCGCTGAGGGCTTTGGGCGGCGCTCCGTTTGTATCCAGGCACCCAAAGGGGTTTCGCTCGTCAATCGAGGTAAATTATTGTCCGCGCTACCGTTGGGGCCGGGCAGGCCGCAACCTGTGCGCCCGCCGCCGCCGCAGCGCGACAAGAAGGGAACCCTGCGGAGGAGGCGACGCCCCCGTTCAAGTTAGCCACCAACAAGAGGTCAACCCGCCGGCTCGCTCTCCTATCCATTTCCTGTCACGCTTCCTCGCCCGGCTGTGCCTGTCGTCCCCCGGTCTGCGCTGCGCTTATGGTCCAGTCTGCCGCTTAAAATTAATTCGAGAGGCCCGTGTCAGCCAAGTCCGCTCCGCCTTTTCACTGCCCCAGCCAGCCCTGCGCGAAGCCCGCGACCCGCGACTGTCACTCCTTTGACCGCTCCCCTCGCCCGCCAATTTTTACACCAAGCCCGAGCCCCGCGCAGCTTTCTTCGCTCTGTTCGCTGCTTCCTAATTGCCCCCCAGGCTGCGATCGCCGTTGTCTTGTCTGCGATTCGCGACGCTTCACGACCGAGCCCACGACTGAGCACAGCCTCACTGCGTAATCGATACCTTCCCCGCGTCACAAGCCCACCTGCGCCGCACACCCTCGTCGGTCGCGGAGACGTCAGCTTTATACCGCCGTCGCCCGGACGTCCTGGCGCTCCACGACATTCCACACGTCAGGAACATGGCTGAGGGTAGTCGGTTACGGGGCTTCTGCACCCTTCTGCGGAACCTCCTCCTCGCCGCCTTGCTGTACACTTGTATCCTCAGTATAATCAACCTTGCTAAGAACCCCTCCTCGCGACCCACGGGCAAGCTTGGCATCCCAGCCTTCCTGGGAAAGTCGGGTCCGGTTGACTTCATCAAGCCGACCAAGTCTGGCGTCAAGGTCAAGTTCGCCGGCTCGCCCTCCAGCATCACCATCAACCCGCACGCCAATGTCTTCAATCGCCCCGACAGCGCCGTCGCTCCCAAGGACGACTTCCTCGGACCGAGACCCCATGTCGACACCGAGGCAGACTTGAAGATGCTGGTGGAGGAGTGCAGGGGAACATACTTGGGCATTGAGAAGATGCGGAATGTTTTTGACTGCTTGCAGTTCTTCGCCAACGAGGAGAGCCGCTACTACCAGCTTCCTCCGGATGGGCAGCGTGCCAGCCAGAAGAACCCCCAGGAGGCCGAGTACAACGACTCCGATGGTTACGGGAATACCAGGACCAGCTACACGCCCATTTCTAACGCCACCCAACCTTCCAAGAGCTCCATTGGAACCTGCCCGGGCCCGATTGTGCCTTATCACACCTACTGGACTGGACCCGCGACTTGGAGAGTGGAGGTCTTCATCAAGAGCTATCTGTACACCCAGAACTTGGCCTGCTCGCGCCTCTACATCTGGTTGGACGCTGACAGGAACCCGAACGCCGTCGACGACATGCTCAAGCGCGACCCTCTCTTCGCTCGCTTCCTTCCTCTCGTGGAACGTGGCGACATTAAGGTTATGGGCTGGGAATTCCCCTCTCGCATCCCGCTCCCGAGCAATGTCGACCACACGGACGGCAACGGTTTCTCGCGCAGCAAGCCGAACGCGAAGGGCGAGGTCACCGTCGCAGAGGGCGTGATGGAGGACAAGACCGGCCAGCAGTGGCTGGTTCTGACGCCGAAGCAGATGACGTTCTTGCCCGTCGCTGTCTCGGACGCCGTGCGTTTCGTCATCCTGCACATCTACGGCGGCGCCTACTTCGACATGGATGTGCTCATGCTCAGGGACATGCGCCCCATGCTCATTCCGCAGAACCACTCCTTCGCCGAGCGCTGGGCCGCGCACCCGCACCCCGGCGACTACAACACGGCTATCATGTCGCTCACCGCGAACTCGTCCCTGTCCTCCTACCTGCTTCGTGGCGGTGTGCGCATGGGTGTCAACTTCCACCCGCGCGTCATCGGCCGCATGGCGTGGAAGGATGGCCGCGACCAGGAATTTCTCATGCTCGAGACGGCTGCTTTCGACCCGATCTGGACCGAGTTCAACTGGGACCGCGAGGGAAGGTGCACGGTGCCGTGCTTCACGGACTACAGCCAGGCCTTCAAGGGCAAAGCCGGCGCGATCAAGGACGAGTGGCAGAGCTATGACGGCGCCCAGCTCGCGCACGTGGATCTGTCTCAGCAGAAGCCCAGGACCAGGATCGAGGCCCAGAGCGTCATCGAGGGCCGCACCTCGAGCGGAGAGGGTAGCAGGCTGGAGACGGAAGTTCCCACCTCCTCTGCCGCTCAGCAGAAGCCTGATTCTGATTCTCATGAATCGTTCTCCGCGACTAGTGCCGAGGAGAAGCAGCTGAGGGAGAAGGGCGTGGTTGCCGAATACGTGCTCGAGGAGGACAAATTCCCGCCGAACAACCGTACGCTGGAGAACTTCTTCAAGGGCGCTTGGACCTACCACATCCACAACCAGGTTAGTCAAGCCACACGAATTAAACTGAAACAGAGGACTGACGTTGCAATCTAGTGGCTTAAGCATCCCGAACCGTCTTCCTGGATTAACATTATGGAGATCGCTCACGACGGCTTCTTCGCCGGCATGCGTCAAAACCCGTACGGCGAATCCTGGAACGGCCCGGACCTGATGCCGTACAACTACTGGCCAGAATATGTGTGATTGGCAAGCAGTAACACCACCGATTGTCCGACCTCCGAGAAAAAGAAAAGAAATAAACGACCACGCACGACCTGTACAAACGACCAAACCCACCCCACATATGAACAAATCTTGGAACCCTTCTCATTCTTCAGTCGCATAGCCTGTAATGCGGCCAGCATCTTTCAACCCAATGTTCAAGCGAATAAGCTACCAACCCCGGCGCGATTAGAGGAGTTTTTGTTTGGATTAGGCATTTTGCACGCATGGCCACCCCCGCTACCACCACGTTCCCCCGCATCGCCAGCGCCTGTCCTCGACGTCCCCGCCATTTTCTCCATTGTTACACACACGCCATTACAACACCAATCAGCGCGCAGAGGTGGAAAAGGAGGATTCGGTGGGTGGTGAAAGAAAGCTCATCATGAGTGTCATTTTGTCACTTATTTTCTCTTGTCCTTAAGAGCCTTCTGTTTAAAAGGTGGCGTTCACGCAAATCCCTAACCGGGATCCGGATATCAGGGAGGGTGTTTTGAAAATCCAAATTCTTTTTTGATTCCATCTTTCCATCATCTTGCGCGTCTATTGTCTTTTGAATATCGTGGATGTTGTTGTTTGTTTCTGTGCGTTGTACGCTTGTTTTTGATATTCTCGTTTTTCTCCCCTTTCTTGCCCTTCTTCAGCGAGCTGCCGTTTTCTGCGTGTCTTCTTCTCTCTTCTCCCGTCCCAGCAACGCTTATTTCGATCGATCCGGCTTCTTACTTTCTTCTCCATTCTCTTCTTGCCGGATTCGACAAGTTACCTTCCGCATGGCGAAAGAGCGCCTGTTCGCTTTTTCGCCCTTCTTTTCTCATCCGGTCTCTTCACGTGAAAACCACGCGTAGAGATTCGCAACTTCGATCAGTCGCTTTTCTCCGTTTTACTCTTTTCTCAACGCGTTACTAGACGGCGCTGTAAAAGACCTTTATATCCCCCTTTATTCTTCAATTTCTCTCGCTTCTTGGTTTTACCCGCGCAAACTTCTTGCGCACTTTTTTACTTACCCTTCTTGCATAGCCGCACGTCTATTCATCGTTCATCGCGCGGATTCAGGCATTACAAGTTTTTTTTTTTTTTCCTGATCGCGGCTCTTGTGCAGAGCAAGAGCCATCGATCCTTTTCTTTCTCCTTCTTTCGTTGTCTTCTCGCCCACGCGAGTAAGAAGAGCAAGAGGGCACGGCAGGCAAAGCAAGCAACGAGACGGCTGAAATTTTCTGGCGAGTTGGCGTGTCTTCGATGTTGGAAAAACGGAAGATAGATGACACGATAAGAGAAACGATATACACAAATACGTTCGATCGATTTCACTAGCACTGCGTGTGAGGTGATGAGAGACGATGATTCTTTGATTGGTTCGGAGCGATGAAAAGCGTGCAAGGCACGCCATGTCAATGCTACTTGGTTCTTTTTAAAAATGGAGAAAGTCCAGCGCCGAATGAACTACATACATTACATGACTGCATCAAACGATTGTCGCCAGAAACCTTGGAAACATGCCAATGCGTGAGGGGGAATCATTCCCAATCTCCTTTCAAGGAAAACAAAAGTGAACAATGAGACCACCTGTACAAGGGTGCATGCAATTACTTTCCCATTTTCTGCGGTAATAGAGGACACGACTGGGGGAATGGTGATGATGGTGACGGGGGTAATTGTGGGGGTGATATCCATACAAAGCCAAAATGCGGGGAATTTCCATGACATCATGGAAAGAAAAGGGTAGGGGGCGAGTCAGAGGAAACTATCGCCGCCAGAAGTGCCATTCCTCCGGTCTAAACATCCCAATCCTTCAATTCCTATTGGTAGTTCAACATCTTCCTCCTTTCTTCTTCCCCATAAGGTTTCCTCCCATTACAACTCAATCAACGCCTCCTCCTTAGGAGCCTGCGGCTGGTGCTGCGGGGCGCTCGGGAAAGCGTCTGCTGCATAACCGCCTGCGGTCTGTTGCGGTGGGTATCCGTACTGCTGCGGTGGTGGTGCTTGTTGCTGCTGTTGCCAGTACGGGACTTGCTGAGGAGGAGCACTCTGCTGTTGCGGGGGAGGTTGTTGCCAGTATTGTTGCTGTGGGGGTTGCTGTTGCGCTTGCGGGGGTGGAACTTGAGCATCCTGAGGCGGCTGCTGTTGCTGAGGAGGTTGCTGATGGTACAGTTGTGGTGAGGAGGGCTGCGGGGGTTGCTGTTGTTGTTGAGGGGGGGCAGTGGGGGGCGCACTTGGCTGCTGCTCGTTGCCGTAATAGTAAGCAGCATTCGGGTCGTCCGCAATCGGCGGTTGTGATGGAGCATAGTGACCAGCCGGCGGAGCGGACGGCTGTTGATTGGAAGAACGGCGCTGGAGTTGAGGAGAACCCTGACCCTCGGAAGGCGGGGCTTGCGGATAGGGAGCACTTGGTTGACCCTGTTGCTGTTGCGGAGGTTGTTGAGCACCGTAATACTGCTGTTGCTGATGTTGCGGGTCTTGGTGTTGAGGGAAACCTTGCGGTGGCATTGAGTTCCGGTTCGGCACGTATGGTTGCTGCTGCGGTTGCGCGTATTGGTTGTAGGCAGACTGTGGGGGAGCATAAGGATCGTTGTTTCCAGAGTAGAAGCTTTCTGCTCCAGATGGGGCGTCCGGAGCGCCAGACGAAATGCTGGGGTAGAGATTCGAAGCCGGACGTGCCATACTGGGCTGGAAACCGTAGCCAGCGTGGCTGTACGTATTCGACAAGCGCTCTTCAAGCATGCGGTCATAGTAACGAACGACGGTTGAAAGCTTCGCGTGGAGATCCAGAAGTGTATCGTGCTTGCTCATGGTCTCGCCATATGTCCTTGCCAGCTTCGGGCGCAACTTTCCTATGCTCTCATACAACTCTTGAATTTGCGGTTCCCGGAGAATGGTTCCAGGAGGTTGGTGCTGAAGGCGTTCCACCAAAGTAGCGAAGAGACTGATGTTCTCGGCCTCGGAAGGGCTAAGCTCGTAGTCGTTCCGCGGTGGTATCGCTACCGCAGTACCGTTCGAAGACGACGTCTGCTGCTTGAGCTGGGCCGCATGCTTCTTCTTTTGCTCCTCCATATCAGCCAGAGATGCCGCGATGGCAGCCTTCAAGTCCGCATCCTCTTCCTCCTCATTCTGAGTACCGTTGGCCGGTTTCGACTGGACTTGCGGCTGGGGGACATAGCCTGCTGCGGTGTTTGCCTTGACCTCCTCCAGACTCATTTCCAGTGCTCTCTTGAGATCTGCGTCGAAGCTGTCCTCTATCCTTGCGCTCCTGGGCTCGAGCGAGCCTTGATACAACGTCTTGGACGGCTTTGCAGCGTCAAAGCCTCTAGGCACGGGGGTTCCCCGGTTCTTGTCCGTAAGTTTGGTGTAGCATCCATCATCCACGCGCACGGGTTGCATTATTCCAAGGTGGGGAAGAGCAAGGTTCTTGCTGGAGCAGGAGCCACAGAAGACGCCTCCGCAGTTGCGGCAGTGGTGCTTTCGGTTGGTAAAGGTAAAGGCGGTGCGGCATCGCAGGCAGACGTCGGAATCAGTCCACTCGGGGGGCTGCCAAGAGTCTCGTTAGTAGGGGCATCGCGCATGGAGAACAGACATCTTACCGCGCTGCTGTCAAACATACTGCTGAGCACCTCCTGGCGCGGCGGAAAATGGAAGCCTTCGCGCTGCAGCGACCTGTAAACCTCAGGAATGTAGACCAGCTGGGGGCGACCTTCGGCGGCGATAGCCCAGACTTGTATCAGCTCCAATATCTTCTCCTTGACGTCCTTGTTGACTTCAGCAGCGCCGTATGCCTTGAGTAGCGAGACGAGGTTGTCCATAAACTCGCGCGACGCGATCTCAATGATGAAGTGGTCACCGCCGTTTTTGACGCACGTGTCGGTAAGCTGCAGGGCTAATAGTCAGCAATCGGATGCCGGCAATAGGCAGAAGAATTCCATACGTTGAGAGCGGCTAGCTGCACGTTCGGATTCTTGTTGCCTATCCGCTTCTTGATCGACCGCATGGCCTCCTTCGGCTGCACCGTCTTGGACCGAATTATGTCGGAGATCTCCAGGTTGAGCGCGATATCTTCTCTGCAGCGGGGTCAGCAGGTAGCGCCCAACTCGGGCCAAGGAGTCGTACAAGCTCGAAGAGGTGGCGCGCTCGACCTGCTCGTCAAGAGCGGAGTTGGACGACGCGAACCAGCCCGCCATGGCGCCGGTAGAGCTTGCGGGGCGGAAGCAGAGGGTCGGAATGCGTTGAGGGTGGCGGCGAGCTCAGGCTTGGAGCAGTGGAGGGGTGCACGGCGTTGGGAGCTCTTGGGCGCGATGTTGACGAGCATGTGGTTGGAGAGAGGTACTCTACTAAGGCGCGGCGGTGCAGGCCGCCGCCGCCGCCCGAAGCGTCATCGCTGCCACCACGGTCCAGCCCCAGCTCCAGCTGAGCCCGACGCTGCTCCCCACGCACCACGCCGCTGACACCCAAGGCTCCAATAATTATCGCCTTGCACCACTCAGACAGCCGCGGGCCGTCGCCTTTAAGCGGGCGGCTGCACGCGCGTCCAGAGTGCTGGTGCCGCCGCGTGCACATGGACTCGGGCCTGCGCCTCGTCACCGCTGTGGCGCCGGCATCGTCATCTGGAAGCTCAACCACCGCCCGCAGCCCATCTCCACGTCCGGTAACCAAAGACCCGACAGCACCTGAGTTGCCCGCTGCCCACTTGCACCGCACCACCTCTCCGCCTCCGCCCGCCCTGCCACTCTCTTGCGCTCTGCTTTCCTGTCACCGTGCTCTCGCCTGATCGTGCACTTCCGCCCGAAGCTCACCGCGGAATCGTCGTGGCCTGTATTCGTATCCTCGGACGCTTGGGACTACGAAGATCGCCACAACGAACACCACCCAGCCCTCGGCCTCACCTGCGCCCTATTTCCGCTTTCCTGAATATGTCAAGCCGTGCGACCTTATAAGCCGCCGAGTTTGCCCCCCGCCTGCCCATGCGCCCCGGCTTAACCCCACCATGAACGGTTACAGGCCAACTTCCAGCGGCCTGGCTTCCCAGAATGGCGCTGCCAGTCCTACACCGCGGGCCATGCCGCATATCAATGATCTCAAGGCCCGCGCCGAGGACAGGTTGCGCAACGCCCCGCTGACAGTAAGTCGACAGCCGCGCGTTCAAGCCAAGACTGACTGACGATTGGCGCAGGTTGATCGCATGCTCGAAATGGCCGAGCAGTCCACCAAGCAAATAGACTCCCTTCTTGACTTTCGTCGCCCGGATCTGGCATACCTCGAGTACATCGTCGCCTCCGAGCTCGTCTTCAACCGCATTCCCACTTCGCGCGATGCCCCGCTGGTGCGAGAGGATAGAGGCACGAGATATCAGAGGCACAAAGGCCTTGTGAAGGTAGGTTATACATTCCCGGTAGCCACAATCCCGTATAGTTCTGACTTGGGGGTAGTATTTGTCGGACAGAGCAGACCGCTTGGAGAACATCAAGGAGATAATAATCAACGACAACAAGCGGAGCGGAGTACAACCTACTAGCCATGCCAATGGATCCGCCGAAACGCATGCGCGGCATGCAAGCGTCCCTTCTACGTCCAATACCTCCGAACCGAGCGCAATCCCGAACCCCCGATTCTCCATGCGCGACGAGCTTTTTCTTGAAACCGGCACAAGCACCTCTGGCTATTCTCCTCGGGGCTCTATCGACACCGGCTCAGAAGGCCTCTCAGGGCGCTCCACACCCCTCAGCTCTGTCGAGTCTCCTCGGACTCGTCCGCCGGTGAATCCGAAGCCGCAGAACATGCATGGACGCGCGCTTCATGCAAATGGGTCCCCCTCTGGTTTGAACAGTCAGGGTGATGCGTTGAGCGAGCGCTTTGCGCGTTTGCGCGCTTCAGGGAATGGATCATCTCCTCGGCCTGGTTCAATACAAATGCCTTCTCCGTTGGATTTTAATGGCATGATTCCCGGGGCGCCTCCAAAGCCTCAAGGCCCGCGCGCTATGCCAGCCAGCCCTTCAGCACCCGATCGTCCACCCAAACTTCCTATTGATACCCGCATGACTGCATTTTTGCCGAAGGAGCCGAGCCCAGCGTACAGTCCGGCGCGCAATATGCAAACTCCAGCCAACGTGGACCCTCCCCGAACAACAGCTAGGAGTTTGGTCCGCACAAATTCCATTCCCACGTCGAGCCTCTCGGCCCAGGCACCCAATGGGGATGGGAATTCCGAATCCTACTTCCCCAGACCTGCAAGTCAGCAGGGTGTGATCCGAAGAAAATCACTGCATGCGCCACGGGAGTGGCAGATCGGCGCCGAAAAGCTCTTTGATTACTTGAAACCTTACAATGTGTTGGTCATTGACGTTCGGAATAGAGAAGACTACGACGACGGCCATATTTACGTTAATTCCATAATGTGTATCGAGCCCACAGCACTAAGACCCAACATGTCTGCCGATCAACTTCAAGAAGCTCTCGTTCTTTCTCCGGATATCGAGCAGGAGATGTTCGACCGCCGGAACGAATTCGACCTGGTTGTCTATTACGATCAATCAACACCATCCGCGGATTTTCTCACCAAGTCCCCCCGAACGCCGCAGGAATCCGTACTGAAGTACCTTTACGATGCGCTTTACGAGTTCAATGCGGACAAGCCCCTTCAGCGGCCACCAATCCTGCTGATGGGCGGTCTTGATGCGTGGTCAGATCTACTGGGTCAGGGTGCATTGAAAACTTCGAACACGGCAGCGATTGTCACCGATCAACAGAATGGAAAGATTGCGCGGCCAATACGCAGGGTGCCGGTGGCCAGCAACGGATCACGCCTATATCTCCAGAAGAAGAGGATGCGCGACTACAATCCGCTGGATCCAGATGAAGAGCGGAAATGGCTAGAAAAAGCCAGGGGCGAACGACCCCCGACCGTGCCACCACAAGAAGTCGAAGAAGACGGCGCTGCAGATGAGGAAATACCATACTACCACAGCACGGAGGAGTTCATGCGACGTTTCCCAGATGCAGCTGCAATTGGCCCACAGTCGATGACATCGGCTGGACCGAGACTACCAGCACAAGTACCTCCACCCCTACCACCTTCACGCCCACCCCCGACACAGCCCGAATATCCTGGGACAGCCATGCCATCGATACCTTCAAGGCCGCCACCTGCAGCGCCTCGCGTCAACTACAGCGGTGCGCACGATAGAGCTCATCCTCAAAACCATGTCGCTATGGCACGATCATCTCAACTTCCCGCATACTTCCCGCCTAGTCAACTACCGCAGAACATTCGGTTACCCAGAACCGGCCTGATCAATTTTGGAGTCACATGTTACATGAACGCCACCATTCAATGCTTGAATGCGACGCTTCCTTTGACAAGAATCTATAGGGATGGCAGCTTTGTGAAGTACATCCAGAAGTCGAACTGGCGTGGCTCAGGAGGCATCATGTCTGAAAATTATGCCACCCTTATCCAGAACTTGTGGGTGGAGGGTGGCGGGCCGTGCCGCCCCAAGACCTTGAGGGTAAGTTAACTTTGATACTTACATTTAGATGTTGCCTCGTTTCAAGACTAATATGTGTCTAGGAACTATGCGCTCGCATGAACCGGGAGTGGGGCCTTGATCGTCAGCAAGATGCCAAAGAATTCTTCGACTTCCTGGTCGACATTCTCCACGAGGACATGAACGTCAATTGGTCGCATCCACCAGCACAAGCATTGACCGACAAAGAGGAAGCCCGACGGGAGAGCCTACCCAAATCCTACGTGGCACGCATCGAATGGATGCGCTGGTCCATGCGCGAGCGGTC
Source organism: Lasiodiplodia sp. KE8368 (assembly GCA_023087525.1). Classification (NCBI taxonomy): domain Eukaryota; kingdom Fungi; phylum Ascomycota; class Dothideomycetes; order Botryosphaeriales; family Botryosphaeriaceae; genus Lasiodiplodia; species Lasiodiplodia sp. KE8368. Next base: position 427,476 of record JAJMYN010000023.1, read on the forward strand.
GATCATCAGCGAGCTCTTCGGCGGCCAGCACATGTCGCGCCTGCGCTGCACGACGTGCGGCTTCACGTCGACGACCTTCGAGACCTTCTACAGCATCAGCGTCGAGATCCCGCGCGACCGCCCCGCCGACATCCGCGACTGCCTGCGCTCCTACTGCTCGGAAGAGCGCCTCGCCGGCGACGAGGTCTGGCGCTGCCCGCGCTGCAAGAAAGAGCGCGAGGCCAGCAAGAAGATCACCATCACCCGCGCGCCCCACTACCTCGTCATCCACTTCAAGCGCTTCTCGGCCTCCCACACGGAGCGCGCCCGGAAGGTCCGCACCCCGATCGAGTTCCCCCTCAACAACCTCGACCTCGCCCCCTTCATGCTGCCGCCCATCACGCCCGACGAGGAGACGGGCCTGCTCCAGCAGCGGCCCTCCGACGGCGCCGAGCAGCTCCGCGCCATCAAGTCGGACGAACGCATGATGCCGCCGTACAAGTACAACGCGTACGCCGTCATGCGCCATCTCGGCGCGACGCTGACGTCTGGCCACTACGTTGCAATGTTGAAGGATGCGGCCAGGGGCTGCTGGTGGCAGTTCAACGACCACCGTGTCACCGACTTCCAGCCTGAGGCGCTGAGGGGCGATGAGAGGTTGCAGAATGAGCAGGCGTATATCGTGTTTTATGAACGGGAGAGGTTGTTTGGGCGATGAGTTGAGTGTGTCGGGTTTGAATGGAGGTGTGGGGAAGGATGCCTTCTTCTAGGCTTTCGTGGTGTTTTGTTCCCTTTTCTTTCGGGCATTTCCTGAATTTTGATGGCGTTGCATGATACCTACCTCTTTGTGGTGTTGGTCCCCGACCTTTTCGTTAACTTCTCTGTACCTCTCATCACACACACCCTGGATGCAATCCCTGAAAGAATCGGACGCCCGGTTGGTAGTCAGCGGGCTTTTTTTTTCTTGTAGCATTTCTGGGACCTCTTACTCTTGTCTTTCCCTCAACGGTTTGCATTGGGAAGCGGAATAGCTGGGGACGCGGAAAAAGCGAGGAGGCAAAAAAAGCATATATGACGACATTGATTAATTTCATACGATTGTGATGAGTGTCAAGTGTTCACCCAGTTGTCGTGGTCGTTCTGGACATCGTCTAGTGGGGAATACATGCCGGTAGCGGTGTTCGAATTCCCTCGTCTTCTTGTTCTGCATTAACCGTCACTGCATGAAGACCATGGAGAAGTAGTGGACGATGCGACATTGCATGCGGCTAGAGCACGAGCACTAGCGAAGACTAGAGACGCAGATAAGACTGTAGGTACCTGCAACGATGCAGCAGAGTGCTGGCGAAGGCACATTGGACGAACGGCAGCCGAACTTCTGTTTGACACGTACTTGATAGATAGACGTAGAACCGGCGAGGTAGGAGAGCTGGCATGCAGTCGTCTGCATGTGTGTACAACAAACTCCTGCGAGACCGCTGGCATCTATCGGCAGGTGTCCTAGATATCGGAGCTGCAACGCCGGATCTCGAGCGACGCCATACATCTTCTCGCGTCTGTGGTCACGCGCATTAAACGGGGATTGGGGAAGCGCAGCGTTCCACGGTCTTTCCGAGCACATGAGTTACCAACACACGTGGGTGCTTGCTTCAACTGCCCACTCAGGAAGGGGGTTGCCTCTTGAGCAAGACATGAATAAATCATGCAACTCGTTTTGGTGGCTGTAGAGGTTTGGGATCAAGGTGCGCTGTCAAGCTGGATTCTTTGAGCCTTTCCTACTTACATGCTGTGCCTCGAATGTCTAAAGACTAGCTTTCTGGGTCTGGGCGCTCGATGTTGTGACTAGAAGGACGTTTCCAGAACGTAATACGTGAGTCCAGTGTTAAGAACACCTTCACGAATGAGCCCCGATTGCAACACTAAGTAGAGTATTTTCTATTTTTAAAATGCATCCGTGTGCAGAGTTAGTAGTGTGGTATTTGCTTTTAGTGTCTCCGTAGCCGGCCTTGTCGGATGAAGAGATATATATATATATATATATATATAGAGAGAGAGAGAGAGAGAGAGAGCGCAAGGAGGGCCTTCTTCCGAGTAGTGATGAATACATTATTAAGCTAGCAGGGGCTTTCGGTAGTCGGTTCGCACGGGAGAACGGGAGCGTGAAGCGTTGCGCTCGACCGCCAAGTTAACCCAAAACGTCGCAATGCTTAGGCATGATTCTGGTCTTGCGCAATGTTGCGGGGAATGGCGGAAGATCAGAAGCAGCAAGGTGAAGTTGCTGGCCGGAGAGGGGGATGTTGACGTGAGTTTGCCGCGGAAGATCGCTCCACATACTCCATTTGTCCGCAACCGAAGGTGGTCGAGCTTCCCCAGTGATGTCATAGCCGGTAATTATTAAAGAGCTTCCCCCAGACCACAACTTGGGACATTTTTCTACACAGCCCTTCTGCAAGCAAGACACATCAAACACTCTACAAACACTCTCGACTTGAAACCGCATTCCTCTCCAACCGAAAGATAAAAAAAGAAACCAACCTCTCCAGCGCCTACCGAAACACATCCGCAACCACCACCACCACACCAACACAACCCCACAATACACCAACCATGTCGACCACCAAAACCGCCACAACACTCACCCGCCTCCGCGCCTCCACCCTCATCACCGTCATCGCGCCCTCCGCCCGCCCAATCACCAGACACGCGTCAGCGCGCTCTTTCTCCGCTGGCCCGCGGCTACTCCTAAAAGAAGACGCGCAGCAGCGCAGCGGCGACGAGGCGGAGGCAGTAAAACAGGCGCAAATCCAGAAGCAGCGGGACGGCAAGGGCCACTGGCACGAGGAGCTGGCGTCGAATAGCGAGGTCAACGTCAAGGCTGACCAGGAGGCCAGCGGCGTGGCGGACCACGGAAGGCATATGCAGGAGTTGCAGATATTGGGGAAGGAGAAGGGGGAGAGGGGGGAGTTGTGAGAGGGAGAAAGCGATGTTTCGGTAGATGTTTTGCTTCGCGCTATACCCTGGCTGCCTCGGACTTTGGGGGGAGGAAGAGATGATGGGGATGGGGATGGGGATGGAGATTCGAAGCGCTTGTAGATAACTCGGGAGACGGAGTAGATGGAGAAAGTACTACCCGTGCGGCAAAAGAGTGCGCGCAGGTATGATTGGACTTGAGAGAGAGAGAAAGGGATACTAGACGCCAACGTGGGGGATATCTATCTGTTCAGAAGAAGAAAAATGCAAGAGAAACAGAATATACCACAAAAATGCACCTCAAGTCCTGCTTTGAATGAGACATGGCTTCGTAAGAGAATGGAACAACCCCAAAACCCAAGCCTCTCCCTCTTCCGGCAAACACCTCCTCCCTCCTCCTCTTCCTCTCCCACCTTTTCATTTTTCCCCTATTAGTAGTCGACGTCGACGGGTATCATAAGACAACGGCTTCACCCCTTGTAACCAAACACCTTATCCTTCCAGCTCTTGACAACCGGCGTCTCGACCGAGAAGGCGCTCATGGTCGGCTTCCCATTTCTCCCGACAGACGGCTTGCCACTGCGGCCGCCACCTTCGCCCTTCTCCAGGTCGCGGTTGGAACGACTCTTGCCCGCCGGCGGCGACTGCACGCGCACCGCCGTCCGCCGGTTCTCCTTGGCGGCGGGAGCGGTGCTGCGGCCCGTCAGGCGGCGAGAGACGCGCTTCAACGACTTGCGGACTTCCCATTGGCGCTTCTTGGCGATGAAGAAGAGGGCGGTGGAGATGACTGTTTTTGGATGATGTTAGTCGCTGTTTTGTAGAGAGTTTGGGCAGAGGGGGAGAAAGATCAAGACTTACTTCCACCAACAGCGACAACAACCACGACGATTATTATGGCAATCATGCCGCCTTTCGAGAGCTTGAACGATCCTGAATCCGGGCCTTCGGCGCCGGCAGCGCTGTCGGCGGCGCTGGAACCGCTATCGTCATCACTGCTGGATGAAGACGACGAAGAGTCGGTTGCTTGGGTGGCCGGATCCACGATATGATTGCTGCTGCTGCTGCTGCTGGAATCCTGGGCGGCGGCTAAGAGGGTGAAGAGCGCAAGGAGCGCGAGGAGGAAGAGGCGGCGCATCATCACTGCAGTATATCCTTCTTTTCCTTTTCGTTTCCCCTTCTCTTTTGTGGAGCCAGTATCTCTCTGCTCAGTAGAATCCCCCAAAAGCGGTTAAGATTGCGTAGGCCAGGCCAGAAGATGGTAGTAGGCCTGGTGGGAATCCCGAAAGGCGTCGCGCGCGGGAAAAAAAGGTTAAAACCGGCAGCCCACGTTTTCCAGGCGAAAGGGTCAGGCGAGGGCGGCGGCACAGGTCATATCTTTGTACTCCTCTCCATACGAGCCCTTCTCCCAGTCACAGCGCCGACACATGGCTCAGGGCGTGCCAGTGGCTCCGGCGGCTATCAGGGCGTGCAGCCTGTCACAATCCATAGCAGCGCTCTTGGCACGGCTCCCGACGCAGGAACGCTGGCGGCAACGCGGGGCTGTGGCGGCGAACGATTGGCTGTGGTGTGGGCGGCTACAGAGCAGATGCGCGGGCGTTGATGTGCGGCAGGCCGCCGATGCGCGCGCTGATTGGCCTGCGTGATGCTTATTTTTCCGCCCGTGCGCTGTCACACCCCCCGGTCGGCCCGCCGCCCTGCCGCGACACCAGCTGCACACACAACCCGTCCGTAGGGTCCTTTTCCCCCGCTGCTTATGTATAGCTGCACCGCCTTCCTGCATGGGGGCTGGCCAGTCAAGTAGGCCGGCGACAGGCATGTCGTGCGTGCTTGCTGCAGTCTTGTCGCAGATGCCATTTCACATCACTCTCCCTTCTGCGTCTGGAACCCTCCCGATGTTCAGCTTCATTATCGTTTCTGCCCTGCCGCGCGGGGATCAGCACCTGGGCTCAATATCGATTGCTCAGCCCCGTTCTTGCTCCGAGGAGTCACAAGATTGAAAAATCTACCTATCGGCGGAGGAGAGCCGACAGGTGGGCTCATGAAAGCACATGTCTAGGGAAAGATCTGCAAGAACGACCTCTGCTTCGCTTACACGATCCGAGTAGTGGATTCGAGCCAAGCATTCTTAATGCCGATCTCTTCGTTGTCGTTGGGCTCACTGGGCCGCGATAGCTGAGAACAACCTGGAAAACACTACGGCCGCATACTGGCAAAGCTGATCACTGACCCTCATGGAGAACCGCATCGTGGCTGAAAAGGTTTGGATGATGAGTGATACCGACGTGCCGTGCGGCATAGCCTGATAGTCATCTTCGCTAAACAATACTACGTTGTACGGCCTACTGCGGTCACGACTTTGGATAAGTACTTCGAGACTCGACCTGATTGGTTCCATGTCTCTTTCAGCCTCGTCGCAACGGTAGGCAACAGCAGTTTCGCACTTCTTCTCTGCTTCCAACATCTTTCCTGGTGAATGAGAATACCTCAACTTTCCAGTCTCAAATATGCACTCTGTTTTCCGCGGACAGCCTTGATAAAGCTACAACACAAGTCAATCGGCAACATGTGCTCAAACGATGGCCCTTCAGACTTTTCCACCTGCGCTCCATTTGCCAATGAAGAACCAGAAGCTCCCCTGCAGAACCACGCTGCCTCTTCTGCGAACAAAGGTATCTCGGCTCGCGTAACGAGAGTCGCGTACTGTCAAGATGCGGCCTGCTCCTTTGCCGGCCTCTCCCCGCATCTCTCCGTCGAGATCGACGACGTGCCCTTGAAATCGAAAAGCGCCACAGCCATCTCATACGCTTGGGGAGAATTCGACCGAGAAAAAACATCCATTGGCCACATGAGTGATGATGCTTCGGCACATGTCCAGTTGGAGCTTGGAAAAGAATGGGTGATCGGAGACTTTATCGATCGGCTGGCCGAGCTATCGAAAGATGCCCCTATCTGGATCGACCAGATATGCATACCGCAGAAAGAGGAGGCAATACGCCAAGTTTTGGCGAACATTCCATCAATCTTTCGGACCTTTGACGTTGCTGCGCTGATGCCGGGCCATCCATGCAAATGTTTGGACGACATCCTCGAAAATCGCCTGCCCCTCATTCTCGCAGCGGAAGATAAAACAGTTGGCGAAAAAAGCCAGGCGCTGAGTATGCCCACGGAGTATCAATGTCTAAGCAGTCTAGCGCCATCTTCTTGGTTTAAGAGAATCTGGACCAGGCAGGAGTTCATGTACTCTCGTCAAATTCGTTGCGTGTGGGCCTCTTCTCAGAGAGCGAAGTGCGTTTCTCTGAATGCTCTCGAAAGAAACGATCTGGAACCTTACATGGCCCTATCATTTGAGCAGCTCAAGGGTGATGGCTTTGTCGAAAAATCAATACCTGACCAGCTTCAGAGTCTTCAAGTAGGGTGGCTCGAGGGAGCTTCTTATGACTTGGCGGTGTACCTGAGGCGCCGTAACCAAACCGATCCTATCATCGCCAGTGCACTTCGGTTCTATGGAGGAGATACCTTTCGAAATGGCCAAGCAACTGCAGACACAGTCAAAACCCGGATCGGAATCTTCGCCATTGAACTCCGCTGGATTGGCACCTGTAGCTCGGGAGTCGTCCATCGCAGAGCAACTCGCTCATGTGACTACGTTGTGTCTGTATGGGTAGACTGTCCTGGCTACACGGTTCCTCAAGGGTACAGAATGATGGATGCGCCAGAGCTGTTGGATAATGCTACGACTCAGCTGATGCACAATCACGGATTGGCGCTCCTTACCAACGCACCCCGGGGGCTTTTTGACTCCGAGACTTCTGGATCAGCCCTATTCGACGCGGCCACATATTTCTCCGGGGCGCCTGTTGACCACGTTGCAGAGTTGTACGGACATCTATCTAAAGAAAGATCCTCTACTTTTCTCGTCAATCAAACAGGAGCTGTCCCAATACTTCTCTCGGCTCGACATCCTGTTGCTCTCTCCCACTACGCAGAAGAGTATACGACATTTCGTGAACGATTCAGCGGGAGGAAAGAGACAACCTTGATCTCCCTTTTCCGGAATATATTCAGCTTTTGCTCTTACACGTGCGCGATGAAATCTCTCAACCACATGGAGAATTTGTTTCACCTTCTTTCAAAAGAATGTGACAGAAATGAATATGAAGGAAAGCCATCGCTTGAGGAAGTTTTGCGTGTTGGACGCGCAGTGATACTTCTTGAAAAGCTCGCCTCCAGGGATGGGTTCGCTCAGCAGAAGTTTTCTGAATTCTCGCTCGGGATGGGCCATTTGAATACTGCTCTATCTGGTGAAATATTCGACGATCGCTGGGAGACCGTAATGTACGATTTTATGGCCTTCAGTTTAGGTATGAGCTGCGAAGTTTGCAGGGCTGCTAGAGTAGCCATGATGGTCGATCCAGGAGATGCTTCGGTGGCTAGACAACCGAGGATTGGCTTCTTTCGCAGTGCCGTCGACTTGAGGAAGCTGGGGCGTAGAGCGATTACTGTGTGCATGGACACAACTTCCGAACGGCAAGATCTCACTTCCGGAAAGATGGGTGAGGCTGCGCCACTTCTCGAGACTTATCAAGTTGGAGAGCTGGGCTCTGGGGACGTGCCAAAGTATAGGGTCTTTGGGGTATGGATGCCAACAGCAGTCACAAAATCGGAAGAGTACGGTGCTTCTTTGGGGTCGTTGGAAGAGGGCGGGGCAGATGCTTTTCTCATTTGATTGCAAGGGCATCAGAAGTAATAATCAGCAACATCCGACACTGTGGAGCATGTTGCTGTATGATTCAATCTGTGTCATCACGGACACGGTTCTCTGCTTGGTCGAATCCCTTCCTGTCAGCTTATTTGCGATTTTCCCCGCTCTTTGCGGTCACCAAATCAGGAAACACAGGCGAGAATCCGACATCTGGGGCAACCATGTCACCGACGGTCACCGACATCGCAGCATACAAATAACCGCCTGACACCATTGAACCAGAGAACCAGAGGCAGCAACCTTCCAACTCGAAAATGCAGAAGCTCATACTCTTTGTACTCCACAGCTGTGCGGCCTGGGCCTCGTACAACTTTGGTCCAGACAAAGCAGAATCCTGGCTCACGGTACACCCATCTCGCCCTCAAAGCCGCCAACATGCTAACCAAGCGCTTGCAGCCAAACATACCCACACTATATGACCTCACAGCCTCCCAATTCCAGAGCGCCCCCATCTCCTCCTACTACGCCGGCTCCTTCCTCACCACAACAAACGGCAACCAATACTTCGTCGTCTCCCACCTCCTCCTCCTAACCCAACAACCGCAATCCAACATCCGCCACTCCGTCCTCGACATCACCCACCCCTCCACCTATCTGACCACCTCCTCCTTCGTCCCGACACCCCCGCAACCGCCAAACACCACCTCCGGCCCCTGGTCTTACTCCTTCCCCAACTACACCTTCTCCTCGCCCTCCTCCGACTCCGTCTCCCGCATGCACACGCGTGCCACCTCCTCCGAGAAATACTCTTTCGACCTCAGCTTCGCCGCCACCTCGCCCGCCCTGCACAACCTCGGCGCCGGCACCTTCGCCTTCGGCACGGGGAACAACTCGCAATGGTCGCTCCCCGCCTGCCGCACGTACGGCACGCTGACCATCGACAACGGGGAGATACTCACCGTCGACCCCGACCGCTCGCTCACCTGGTACGACCGGCAATGGGGCTACGTCGGCGCGCCGCCGGCGTTTACGTGGATGGGCCTGCGGTTTCCGGACGCGGACATCAGCGCGAGCGTTTGGGCGATCGATTACCATAGCGACGACGAGGCTGGTGCTGGTGGCGAGAACGCACGGCAGTGGCGCTTCGCGACGGTGCAGACGCCGCAAGGCAACATGATTCTGGACGTCGCGGTCCGGCCGGACGAGGGGTCGGTATGGACGTCGCCGGCGACGGGGAAGGCGTATGCGTCGCGGTGGGGGCTGGAGTTTCAGAATGGGGATGTGGTGAACGTCACGGCTGTGCGGCCGGATCAGGAGTTGGGGACGGGGATATCGGCGTTTGTGGGGGTTGAGGGGAGGTTTATGGGGGCTGAGGGGGGTTTCGGGGTGGTTGATGTGCTGGGGTGATGGGGTTCGAGGGTGGTGGTGGTTTTGGAGGGGCGTGGGTAAGGCGCTTGGTTGGAAATGTATGAGAACGGGGAAAGGGCTTGTAATCGTGCTCCAGAAGCCGAAACAGAGTGCGTAGAATGTAGACCCATCTTCTGTGGAATACATGCAAGAACAGTTATCCCAGTTTTCATGTACCAGCTATGTGACGCTTCTGCATGATGAGCACCAGCAAGTGAAGCAAAGTACAAAAAAGCACTATCAAATCCAATTATCAATATTTCTTCCCACCAAAGTTGGCGAGAGCCGCCAAATCGTAGTTAAAAGGAACTGCACTTCAGCAGTTAGCCTGAGCCCGCTCAAGTCCAATCACTCTAGTTATTCCGAGGCTCATCTCTGTTCCCACCATATGCAGCTTCAGGAAATCGGCCATCTTGATCGGGCAGGATTGCGAAACGACCGCCTCCGTTGCCGCCGCCGCCATGACCACCACCAGGGGGACCACCAGGATGACCACCAGGGGGACCGTCATGACCACCGCCATGATGGCCACGATGAGCATGATGCCAACCACCACCGTGAAGCCAGCCATCTGCACCTGCATGGTGCCAACCACCACCTTCATGATGCCAACCGCCACCATGACCGCCATGATGACCACCGCCAGCCGCACCGCCGCCAGCACCGCCACCGCCGCCACCTTGCGGCACATTCAGCGCATTCGGAGCACTATTACGGCGCCTCAGACCGCCACCATGCTGCCCGCCACCGCCGCCGAAACCACCCCCCGGCAGCCTAGCATCGGGAGGCAGAAGCCAAGCAGGAGGCGGAGTACGTGCACCACCACGCTCGACGACCCAAGGAGGTGGAGGGCCACCATCGACAGCCCAAGGCGGCGGAGGATGACCACCATCACCGCCGTCGTGGAAACCCCAAAAATTAGGAGGTGGAGGGCCGACGTAACCCCACGGCACAGGAGGTGGGCCGTGGAAGCCCGGCCACATAGGAGGAGGAGGAGCCCCGCCGGGGTGAGGCCTGTCCCAAGGCGGGGGGAGATACCCGCCGCCACCGCCGCCACCGCCGCCTTCGTGAAAGGACCCGGAAGGGCGGTAGCTCCAGTGTACGGACCAAGGGGACATGGTTGTGAGGGATTTGTGTTTGTGGGGGTTTGGTGTGAGTTGGATGTTTGGTTGCTCGAGAATGTTGTGTGTGGTCGATGGAGCGCTTTCTTCTACTTTTGAAGAGGTAAGTGGTTGAGTGTCCGGCAGAGAAAGATATACCTTGAATGGATCATATATTTCAGAACGAGTACGTGATGCAGACGTAGGTCGGCATGGCGACGCAAGTAAGTGGTAGCATGACACACACTGGCTGCCAGCACTGCCAAGTATGTACAGATCGATGCGCAAGTGAACATGATCAGAAACGATCTTGTTTACCACTGCCACCTGTAATTGTTTCCATGTTATGTAATCGAGTCTGTTGCACGCCCTTTTATAAATACACGTGTGTACACGTCACTATAGTGTACTACAGATACCGAAGTAGACTAAAGATATACATCTTTTGTATCACAGAGTCTGTAGACTACGCGCTTCCTGCTCCTGAGTAGAGAGTAGAAGCACACATGGTGTTTGTCTCTCCCCGTAGAAAACTGGTAAACTGAAGTGAAACGCATGAATATCAAGTGACCTGCTTGATCATACAGCATGATGTATACAGATGGGTGCTGCAGCCGATGGCTAGCGCGAAGAATAGCGGGATCGTCGAGGGTAACTATGCCTTATCTTTTTCTTTTTTTTTTTTTAAAAAAAAAACACGTATGGGTAGTTGAAGCTATCGTCCGGACGAGAATGTTGAATTAAAAATTCTACATATACTTCCGGACGATAGCTTCAACTACCCATGATATGAGCAAAAAATAATCCACGCGAGCCATCGGCTGCGAGAGGGGACTGTATCGCATCAGTAGTAACACTGCCTTATTCAATAGTGTTTACAATATAACAAAGCGGGGTTTTCCCTGTTGCTCGTACCACATTCATATTGAAATGGAATGCCATTACTTGAGCTATATTCGGAAGAAATTAGAACTACTGATCTCAAGATGCAGCGAACGCGAACACTGGGGACTATTCTGCAAGTATGTGAAACATTTTCACATTAAAGGAAATTGCACATGCTGAAATACTCTGCTATTTATCAGCAGTATGATTGGAGGTGTCTCAACTATCGCCACAAGCGGATTGGATGAGCGGGGTGCATGGTTGGCGCACTTCCCCGCATTCTGGGGTCTCACGACTCCCGGGGACCTGCACCTCCCCAAGAAACTGGATCGCCACCCTTTCCCCGCGGTTTAGGCATTTCATCCAGGCGGAAGAAACCAATCACCCCGGACAGTCGGAGTATTGAGGCGTAAGATTGCCCATAAGTTGGCCAGTCCCGGCACCTGTCACTCTGCATCACCCGGACTTATCTCTTGCTGTTTCTTACAAGACTTCACCAGCATGGCCTCCTCCGCTGAGGACGAGAAGCATGGAGCCGAGTTCCAGGAGTACGTCAACGATGAGTCTGTGCAGGTGACGTTACACAAGAAGACAGAAGCAGCTTTGGTGCGGAAGTTGGATTGCTTCATCGCACCAGTGATGATGCTGCTGATGCTAATCAGCTACCTGGATCGAGGTAATATTGGTTTTGCGGCAACTCAAGGCATGACCGAAGATGTTGGACTTAAGGGCACGGAGTTGAACGTAAGAAGCTCCCGAGGTCTTCTTGAGCGCTACTTTGCTAATTATGGTTTAGACAGCTGTCTCGGTATTTTACATATTCTACATCCTTGCCGAGTTCCCAACCTCCATTCTGGTCAAGAGGCTTCAGTTCAATCGTGTAATCCCAACAATCACCTTTTGCTGGGGGATAGTCTGCCTTTGCACCGGGTTTATTCACAGTTTCGCTTCCCTTGTGGTGACGCGCATACTTCTGGGATTTTTCGAAGGATGTCTCTTCCCAGCCATGACCTTGTTCCTCTGCAACTGGTACAAACGGGAAGAACTGGCCGTACGGGTATCATACCTCTTCAGTAAGTCATCGAAAATCAAGATTACGACTGTTCCTATTAATAATAGCGTTATAGTTGCCTCAGCTCTATCTGGTGCCTTCGGCGGACTCCTGGCTTGGGCAATACTATACATGGACGGCGTGTCCGGATACCCGGGGTGGCGATGGTAAGTTCCTTGGGCCACTCCGAATATAGGAATCCATTTGACAGGTAGTAGGCTGTACATCATCGAGGGCATTATCACAGTCGTGTGGGCAGCGATATGCATCTTCGTGGTCCCCAAAAGCTACGAGACAGCATACTTCCTCAATGATGAAGATAAAGCCCTCATGAAGCAGCGCGCAGATCACATGGAGGCATACAGTGGTGGCTCCGGACACTACGGGAAAAAGGACATCAAAGAGGCAGCACATGACATCAAGAGCTGGATCCACGGTCTGATACAGATAGGCGTGGTGACTATACTATACGGTTTGTGGTAGCAATACAGATGAGCTTGCTAGGATATTGACTCATTGACAGGCTTCGGGACGTTCCTCCCCATCATCATCAAGAACGGCTTCCACTACTCCACTGTTCAGGCGCAATACCTAGTAATCCCCGGTAAGACCAAACATCAATGCCAAATCCGTATTCATTATCTGAGACCTTCACAGTCAACCTTTGGGGCGCCATAGTGTACGCAGTCGGAGCGTTTCTCAGTGACAGATACCAGACACGCTTCTGGCCTCTAATTATTTGCGCACCGTTCGGTATCGTAGGATACGCCATTTGCCTTGCACCAGTCTCAGCTGGCGTTCAGTATTTCGCTACATATCTGATTGCTACCGCATGCTTCCTATGTACCGGTGGAAACATGTAAGTATCTGACATTAAAATCACCAAATGAACCTTCAGCTGATTTCAAGCAGTGCCTGGCTATCTGGAAACTGTGCCCCTGATGGAAAGCGAGCAGCGAGTCTCGGGATCTTGCTTACACTCACGAATATTGGCGGTGTTGTGGCAGGGCAAATCTATCAGACGACCGCCGCACCACGTTTCTTCCTTGGTCATGGCTGGTCACTTGGCTGTTTGGTCTTCGCCTGGTGCATGTGGTGGGTAGTGAGGCACATCTACAAGCGGAGAGAAGCATGGAAAGATAAGGCATTGGCAGAAGGGCTCACTGTTCCGCCGGAGCAGTACACTGACCGAGCACCAGATTTCAGGTACATCATCTAGGGCAGAGAGAAATTGATCCATTTTGCACCATTACTGCAGGTGCTTGACCGTTGTTGACTAATTCCAATTCGCTTGCTTGTCATTTCATGCTAACAGCTTGCGCGTGCTTCCATGACTACCTGGACCATGTCTGCCGGCGTATCTCGTGCAGAGGCGGAATGGCCGCGTGTGCTGTGTGTAGACTCAAAAGACTCGCGATCTCAAGAACCTCGATGATCTCTTCTGGCGTCGCACCGTATCCAATCGCGTTCTTCATGTGCAGTTTCAAGCCCGGCTGGTATAGATGGGTTGCTGCTGCATCGAAGGCACAATAGACCAACTCTTTGATCTAATACAGTGTGAGAATGGAGGGTAAGGGGAAGGATAGATTAAACTCACCTTCGGCTCCAGCACTCCATTCTCAGATCCATCGACATTTTTTGTCCACGGAATGGACGAGAAATCCACATAGGCCTCGAAGAACTCCGGGTCAAGCTTCAAAAAGTCTTCCCAAAACTGATGCCAATAACCGCGCTTGCGTACAAATTCCTCCCTCAACTTCCCACGGTGTTCGTCAAACGGCTTCCCAGCTGTTGGGTGAGAGTCGTAGATGCCTTCTTCTTTCATGACTTCGACCAGCAGCGGCACACCGATGTTGCAAGCATGAATTCCCAGCGTACTCGTCAGTTCAATCACTTCCACGATCTCAGCCATTGTCGCGCCCTCTTTGAAGGCTTCTTTGATGTGTGCTTGGATCCCTGGCATGTACAAGTGGGTCGATGAACTGTCGACTGCTATTGATATGAGGTGTTGCACCTTGAGTGGGAGATGTCTCTTCTTTCTCGGCACGGATCTGAGTGCGAGACTGGCTTTGAAAAGCTCTGGGCTCGCCCGGAAGACGTCCTGCCAGCCCTCGTCCAGCGCATCTTTCCCAAGCTCCCTTACGAATTGTTCTTCCAGGTCCGATCGAACGCGCGAGGACGATGCCATCGTAAAGTGTCGAAAAGGGCTTAACGGCAGAAGTACTGTACAAACGATATACAGATTGCTGAATGATGTTTTGCTGGAAGACAATGGTAAGGTGTTGTAGTCGTAGCCCCCCACCTTGCAAATCTACCCCGCAATCCCCCGCAAGATTGTTTCGAATTGATGAGACCCACTTCGAAGCATGAAGCCTAAAGGGGAGGAGCATTTGGAGAGTCTATTTCATTGTGTCTCCAACAACGATGTCCCCCAATGCCACTCGACTAGAGACGCTGTGAAATTCAAAATCAATCCACGAACAGACGCTCACGATATCACAACCCAACAACATCGGCCTAAAAGCCTTTGGTGTAGCACATGGCCAGATCCATTTTCACATGCCGCCGCAAAATTAAGGCGTTGGAAGGGTACGGTGGTGCCTGTCGTCATAGCTGAAGGTGGGGGTTGGGGTAACCCCGCAGCCCTAACACCCCGCGTCAACGGCCGATCCCGCATGCTTCGATCAGTCAAAGATCAATTTCAAATTGATACTCTCAATTGACTTGAAGACTTCTAAATACTCACGTCAATTCACTTCCTCGAAGCAAACTCCAGCTAGTTTGTCTGAATTTCCATTGTATAACACCCACCAAAGACCGCACCCAATCCACCACCATGAGCACAGACCCAAAGCTCGACGCCCTCCACAAACAACTCTTCGACGAAGGCCTCAAAATGCGGCGCAGCGTCGTCGGCGACACGTACGTCGACCGGGCGCTGGCCAACGGGTCGACCGAATTCTCCAAACCGGGGCAGGAACTCACGACGGAATGGTGCTGGGGGTACGCGTGGACGCGGCCGGGCTTGGAGCGCAAGCAGCGCAGCCTGCTCAACATCGGCATGCTGATGGCGCTCAACCGCGCGCCCGAGCTGGCCGTGCACATCCGCGGCGCGCGCAACAACGGCCTGTCGGAGCTGGAGATCCGCGAGGCGATTCTGCACTGCACGACGTACTGCGGCGTGCCGGCGGGCGTGGATGCGATGAAGACGGCGGAGCGCGTGCTGGATGAGATGGCGGAGAAGGGCGAGATGCCGAGGGAGTTGGGGAAGAAGGTGTAGATACGCACATACGCACACACTTGTTGATATCCGCCCTTTCCCGGGCTGAGTGGGATTTTTGGAAACGCAGAGCTCTTTTTCGTAGATCAATTGGCAAAGTTGGCAAAGAATTCCACACGTGCAAGCACTCCGGCTTTGGTGGGCCACATTGGATATTGGCCGTTGCCGAGGCGGGGGAGGGGCAAATGACTCCCCTCCGAGCCCTCGTTTACTTACTTATGGGTTCCCCGCATCTCCGCATTCTCTCTCCAACGAAACAGCCTCAAGCCTATTCTCTCACGACGCTTGTGAGCCGAAGTCTCGATCATGGCCCCATCGGACCTTCTTGAGGGGACGACGGCCGGAGATGAGGAGGCTCGGCCGACGCCGAAGAAGCCGAAGCGGTTCCAGTGTCGGCGGTGTCAGAGGCTGTTTGCGCGGCTGGAACACTTGCAGCGCCACGAGCGAACCCGTAAGCAGCATCTGACAGGCTCTTGACTCATCTCTGACCAATCCCCGCAGACACACAGGAGAAGCCGTTTCTCTGTGATAAATGTGACTCTCGTTTCACTAGGAGGTAAATCCTCAATCGGGCTGTCGATAAGCTTTTGGTGACTGACGTCGCACAGTGATCTTCTGATTCGCCACGAGCGGCTTTCACATAACAAAAATGCTCCTAAACGGAAGTTTGCGAGAGAGAAGGCTGATTCCTCGGATGAAGTCAATCAATCTCAGAAAAATGAGAAACGGGTGCGGATTGCCTACGGAGATAGCCAAGAAGCAACAAGTGACGACCGCTCCAATTCGCCAAATGTAATTCTGAGTAACCCATCGTATCCCATGCCAACCTTGTCCATGGATACAAGCTTCCACTCTCCATTGGCAGCACTATCGTTCGCTGCAGAGCAGAGCGCTTTTCAAGATGCCTTGGCTGCGTCGTCCCCGCAGACGTTTGGAGCTACTCCTGGCATGAACTCAGAGCACTTGGAGCCCCTGGCCCAAGCTGATGCGCTTCCAACATCTGTAAATGCTGCAGCACCATCAGTGGATCCGGAATTTTCGGAGACGCTGGATAGTCTGGCTGCTTTTCTGGAAAACGAGCCATTGTCGTCGTACCGCTTCTCGTCCACCATCACTGCAGAACAGCCAGTGCCGTTCTTCTCTCCCGAGTCTATCTTGAATTCAACCGAGAACGAAACGCAAAATGGCCCACATTCCCATCCGATGTTCAGCAATCTTGAAGAGCCAACATCCTTCTCACGGTTTGGATCTCGTCTGCCCTCGCTCCAACCGGAAGAGCAGCCGTCGGAACAACGTCGCCAACCTTCAGGCTCTAAACCAATTTCCAACATCTCGAATCTGGATAGACAAGACATTCTAAGCAGAATGGCCGAATTCTCTTCCATCATTCCGGCTGATTTTCGACTTCCTTCTCGACTCGCATTATCCCGATACATCGGCGCTTACATCAACGGCTTTCACGAGCACCTGCCCTTTCTCCATATCCCGACAATGACAGTCGAGAATACTTGTGTGGAACTTCTCCTGGCTCTTGCAGCGGTTGGAGCCCAATACTGCTTTGAAGGAGAGAAAGGGGTTGAACTGTTCCACACTGCTCGGGCCATTGCATCTCAACGTATTAGAAAGAGAGACGCCAGCTTCGCATATCCCAATTCCGACGGCTCGCTCTGGTCATCGACAGCCAGAGCAACACTAGGGCTGGTATCGGAGCCCAAAGAGGACCTCATCCAAACAGCGCAGGCTCTCCTGATCCTGATGGCCATGGCAACGTGGGCCAAGCACAAAGAAATCCTGCGCGAAGCCCTCGCCATCCAGAGCATCCTCGCCACGCTGGTCCGCGACGACGGGCTGACCAGCAGCTCGCCTTACCCGTTCGACATCAGCTGGGAGGAGTGGACGGCGCGCGAGTCGCGCACGCGCACCAAGTTCATCGTCTTCTGCTTCTTCAACCTGCACTGCATCGTCTACAACATCCCGCCGCTGATCCTCAACTCGGAGCTCAAGATGCGACTGCCATCCAGCGCCGCCGATTTCAAGGCCGCGTCGGCGGCCGAGTGGCACGAGGCCCGCAGCAGAAGAGTACACAGCAATAATAATAACACCACGACGACGACGAACACAACGACACTCGACTTCCAAGACGCCCTCCGCCGCCTCTTCTCGCGCGGCGGCCGCGACGTGACCGAGCTCAACTCATCGCTCGGCAACTACATCCTCATCCACGCGCTGATCCAACACATCTTCTTCGTCCGCCAAACCGCGCGCTGCCGCTTCGACACCTCCTCCCTCGCCCCCACCTCTCCCCCCTCCTCCGGCGAACTCACCCCCTCCGACGTAACCTCCCTCGAGCACGCCCTCCGCAACTGGCAACACGGCTGGCAACGCAACCCCGAATCCTCGCTCGACCCGCTCTCCCCCAACGGCCCCGTCGCCTTCAACAGCACCGCTTTGCTGCGCCTCGCCTACATCCGGCTGAACATGGACACGGGGCCGGGGCGCGCGCTGGACACGCGGGACCCGATCGCGGTGGCGCGGGCGCTGCGCGAGTGGTCGCCGCGGCGCCTGCGGCGCTCGCCGAAGCTGGTGCGCGCGGTGCTGCATTCGGCGCACGCGCTGAGCATACCGGTGAAGATTGGGATAAGGTTGGTGGCGAGGACGCAGACGTTTGTGTGGAGTATTCAGCATAGTCTTTGTTCGCTTGAGTGCGCGTTTTTGCTGAGTAAGTGGTTGGAGGCGATTGCGGATGCGGCGGCGGCGGCGGCGGCGGGGGGTGATGGGGGAGGGGGAGGGGGAGGAGGGGAGGGGGATCCGCCGATTTCGGATGATGAGAGGAGGATAGTGGCGCTGGTGAAGATGTTGTTGGATGAGACGGAGTTTGCGGTGCCGGTGACGGCGGGGTGCGAGATGGGGAGTGCGGAGATGACGAGGAGGTTGAATGCGGGCGTGTTGAGGGTGTGGGCGACGATTTTTAGGGGCGCGCAGACGTGGGCGTTGGTCGATGTTATTGGGAGCTCGTTGAATATATATGCGGATATGCTGGAGCTGGGGTAAGGTATTATACCCATCAAGGACGTCGTTAAACTGAAAGGGCAAAAAAGAAAAGCAATATCCATTTGAATCACTTCCTCTCACTCTCACTCAACCACTTATACACCACCCTCGCATCCCTCCCCCTGTACCTCTCATCGCTCCCCGCCTCCTTAAACGCCTCCGCCGTCGCCCCATCCAGCACCGTCCTCGCCCCCACGCTCTCCGCAAGCCTCCTCCCCATCCCCAACACCTTCGCACACAACTCCAACCTAAACCCGCCCTCGTACCCCCGCGAACTCGGCACGCCAGCCTGCACCCCCGGCACCGGGTTAGCGCAGCTCGTCACCCAGCACTGCCCGCCGCTCGCGTTGATGACGTCCGTCAGCAATTTCGGATCCAGCCCCGCCTTGACGCCGATGTTGAGCGCCTCGGACGCCGCGAGCGAGGTGATGGCGGATAGGTAGTTGTTGATGATTTTGAACGCGGTGCCGGCGCCGACGGGCCCGCAGTGGAAGATGGACGCCGCGCTGCCCATGTGCGCGAGGTAGGCGGTGCGCGCGTGGGAGAAGCCGGCGGGAGTCGCGGCGCCGACCATGAAGGCGAGGGTGCCGGCGTGGGCGCCCATCGGCCCGCCGGAGACGGGGGCGTCGACGAAGGTGATGGTGGGGGTGAGGGTGGTGTGGGGGGAGGGGAGCTTCGTGGGGAGGATGGCGGGGAGCGAAGAGGGGAGTGAGGAGCGGAGATTGGCTTGCAGCTGGTCGACGGCGGCAGAGACGGCGGCGATGGTGGAGGTTTCGATGGTGCCGCATTCCATGATCAGTTTGTGTTGGCCGGGGGAGGAGGATGTGGCGGCGGCGGAGATGCCGGCGAGGATGCCGGTGGTTGGGTCGAGGTAGACGGATTCGACGGCAGAGGAGTCGGGCAGCATTGTTATGACTGCGTTCTGGGAGGGGGGTGAGATGTTTGTTGGTGGAAGTGTTATCGGATTGAGAGGTGTATACGCACCGCTGTTTTTGCGGCCTCGAAGCCGTTTGTTACTACCCCTACCGGTCCGTATTCTGCCGTCTCTTCCTGGAAGCGGGCGATGGCGTCCTTGTTGATGTCACAGATGACGAGGTTTTGGTCAGAACCAAGGCCTTTTCTCAAATTCTTGGCCATTGGATAACCCATCACCCCGAGGCCTGTATCTGAAGTTAGCATTTGGTTTAATTCAAAATTGAACGATATACCTACCAATGAACGCAACTGTGTTTTCGGGGGAAGTCATGTTGGGCAGCCGTCTGAATATCTTGCAGTTAAATTGGGGAGAGGTGCACTGTGGACTGCTCGAACACCCGTAGCTCGAGAAATATTTCAAGACTAGGACAGAGTATTTCTTTCATGGCTATATATTAAATTTGTATTCGTAAGAACAGCCCACTCGAATGTGGCGAGGTGCATTACCCCGCATCAGTCAAGGCGGGGTTTACGCTGTTCACACTTCAAATTATCTGGGCAGGGAACCCAAGACGGTATGCAGTAATGCCATTTGAAGTTGCTATGCAAATCTGAGCCTCAGCCTTCGCTCAAAATGTTCCAGGAAAGAACTTGTGCCTATTCTTCTCCCTCCACTCCTTATCGTGCGCAACCACCACCTCCACCTCAGCCTCTTCCCCATTAACTTTCCTCTCCCTCAAGAACTCCTGTATCCGATCCAGCGTCCCCCTCGCCGTCTCCGTATCCACATGCACGCTCCTCATCCCGCCCCTCCCATCATCATACATCGCGATCCCCTTCTCGCCGCTCAAAATCCGCGGATCATGGCAGCAGTCCCCACCCAGATACACCCACTTCCTTTCCCCAACCCTCGCCAGCAGATTGACATGGCCATACATATGTCCCGGCGCATCAACCACCCACACGCTCCCGTCCCCAAAATAATCCACCGCAGCCCCCAGCCCGGCCAACCGCTCCCACACGTGCTTCGTCCGCCTCTCCACCGGCGCCGCGCGCACCACTCCCTCTCCTCCCTCCTCTCCCCCGCCGCCGTCCACCACCGCTCCCCCCGGCACCGGCGGCAACTCCACCGTCCGCCCCCTCGGCACCTCATCCGCATTAAACAACTCCCGCGGATAGTGCGGTCCCGCGCCGCGCGCCAGCACATCCAGCGTCCCCGCGCCGACCACGAACCTCGCTTGCGGGAAATCCGCCGACGTGCCGACGTGGTCCCAATGCACGTGGCTCAGAATCACCTCGTCGATGGAAGTGGCTGGATCGATTCCGCCCGCGCGCAGGCTGGCGGCGCAGTCGGGGTCGGTGACGAGCGGCTGGCGCTGCGCGATGTGGTGTTGTTGCGCGGGGGTGTAGGCGGTGGTGTCGCGTTTGAGGCCGAGGTCGAAGAGGAGGTGCGTGCGGGTGGGGGCGTGGTGGAGGAGGAAGGAGAGGGAGGGGACGGTGGTGCGGGTGGGGGGAGTGGTGGTGGTGGGGGTGATGAAGAGGTTTTCGGGGAGGGTGAGGTGCCCGGCGTCGAGGGCGGAGAGGGTTATTGTTGTGGGTGGCATTTTGGTGGCTGTTGTTGTTGTTGTGGTGATAATGGTGATGGTGGTGGTATTGTTGTTGGAGGTAGGAGAGGCATTGCGATCGGTCTAAGCATTGGTTTGGTAGATGTTGGTGTGGCGCCCCGCACTGGTTGCTGCGGATGTTGGAGAGAGTGTCTGGGTTTGGGTGGAGGAGATCGGCAGTGGGGTTGACAGCTTTCCCCTCATCTTCGCCGCGGGGAGGAGCGTCTCCCGTTCCTCCCGACCCGCAAGAATTAGACAAGGATTATGGCATTGCACGGTAAGTAAGTTCCGAGCATAGACCTGATTTCGACCAGTCTTGCCCTGCTCCAAACACTTTCACACTATACTCTCCGCCAATCTCTTAGCATATCCAAGTCTCAACCATCTTTCACACAAACCTCTCTTTCACCAAAAAAGACTTATCAAAACCCAACCCAACCCAACCACCAAACAACAACACCAAAATGCCCTCTCCTCCCACCACCCCCCTCCCTCAAACCATGCGCGCCCAACAACTCCACGCCTACAACACCCCCTACACCCTCTCCTCCACCCTCCCGCTCCCCACCCCGACCCACCCCAACGACCTCCTCATCCGCGTCACCGCCGCCTCTTACTGCCACACCGACGCCGTCCTCGCCGCCGGCCAGATGCCCGGCCTACCCGCCTCCTTCCCACACATCGGCTCGCACGAATTCGCCGGCGTCGTCGTCGCCCACTCCTCCTCCTCCTCCCCCCCCTCCTCCTCACCCTCACCCCCATCACCGCTCGCCACCAGCTCCTTCCCCCCCGGCACCCGCATCGGCGTCCCCGGCCGCGCCTTCCGCCCCTGCGGCACGTGCAGCGAATGCGCGAAGACGGCCGGGAACAGCCAGGACGACGACGCCCCGGGGTACTCGGTGTACTGTGCGGGCGGCGCCGAGAACTGCGGGATCAGTCGTGCGGGCGGGTTTGCTGAGTACGCCGTCGTCGACGCGAGGCAGGTGGCGCCGTTGCCGGTGGGGATGGCGGCGGTCGAGGCGGCGCCGCTGATGTGCGCGGGCGTGACGATTTACGGGGCGCTGAAGCGGTGTGGGGTGGCGGCTGGTGGGAGGGTTGGGATCGTGGGGTGTGGTGGTGGGTTGGGGCATTTGGGACTCAGGTTTGCGGTCAAGATGGGGTTGAGGGTTTTGGGGGTGGAGAGTGCGGAGGGGCCGTTGGGGGTGGCGAGGGAGGTGGCGAAGGGGTTGGGGAGCGCGGTGAGGGTGGTGGATGCGAGGGAGGTGGAGGCGGGCGAGCTGGTGGAGGAGATGGGGAGGGTGGATGGGAGGGTGGATCGGGGGGATATGGGGCTCGATGCGGTGATTGTGTTGCCTGAGAGTCAGAAGGCGTTTGATTATGGGATGGCGCTGTTGAGGAACCATGGGAGGTGCGTGGTTGTGTCGTTTCCAGAGGCCGGGTTTCATTTTTCTGCCAGGGACCTTGTTTTTAGGGATATTTCTGTCGTGGGAAGCTTGGTGGGGAGCAACAAGACTCTGAGGGAGATGCTGGATTTTGCAGCACAGCATCAAATAAAGGCGAAGGTCAAGACGTTCCCTTTGTCGCGGTTGAATGACCTCGTGGAAGAGTATCATAAAGGACAGGGAGGGAAACTGGTTATTGACATGACGCTGGAAGAGAGTGGCTAGGAGTCTCGAGCCTAAAGAAGTTATTCTTACATTGTAGTCAGCGGTTGTCAACGTCGTAGTGACTTGTCAGAAAACTTCAGCTTATTGACCTGCTACGTGGGAATAAGAACCATGCTGTCAGGACCGCAATTCGTCCCGAAAATGATGACGGCCACCACGCGGCATACACATGGTGCCATTTGCACGAGGTTAAGCATCGGCTGACAATTGGGTCTACAAAAAATTCTTTAAAACCCTACCTCGCGGGTATTACTGCTTTACCACTCAATAACCAAGTCTCCGAGAAGTAACGACCATACTAGCTAAAGCATCATACCACGATATTATTTCTACCAAACCGTATCCCTAAAGCAAAATGTTTCCATTTCAGGGCCCGGGTGCATGTCCTGGCTGCCCTCATGAACTGCCGTTTCCTCCTCCCTTCTTTGAAGGACCACCGCCTCCTTTTTCTGGGCCACCGCCACCTTTCCCTGGACCACCACCTCCATTCTTTGGTCCGCCCCGCCCTCATCATTTTCCATGGGCGAGAGAATTGTGTTTATGGGCGGTGGAGGCGGTCCAGGCGGTCCAGGCGGTCATAACGGCGCTGAAGGCGGAGAGCAGAAGGACAAAAAGAAGAAAAAGAAGAAGAAAAGTAGTGGATGTTGCATTCTGTAATCCCCCTGTGTATCTACGATAACAGTGACTCTGCGCCTTCATATGGCTACAATAATACTATGGCTTGATGGCTAGAATAAGTAAATCTTCAAATTCTATGCACTTAAGCTTAAGATGCATATGCCATGAAATGCGATATTGTAGTTTACTCCCCCCACTAAAATCTCGTTTAAATAGCGCGCACAAGTCTACAATGAACAGGGTTAATCTTACTAGTAATTAACCCGCGCCTGTGCGAACCTAACGAATTAGTATAAAGCAGGCCAAGCCAGTGTAAGAAGGTCCTGTTGCTGACAGACAACGTTGCAGAATGCTTCCCACGTAGCATCTCCCATGGACAACAGATGGCCTGCAAGTTCTGTGAAGAATATGTATCTTACTAATAATTCCCTTTCAGCGGGCTGATCCTCACATGTTATTCCGGAACACGGAGACGTCTCCTTCATCGCCGAAACCGACCATAGCCTTGAAATAGCGACCACCATCAGATGTTTTTGCAGGCACGATGGTTCCACAGAATAATCTAGAGCTCCACCCTGATTTGCATATTTCTTCCCGGAGAAGAAGGGTGGGGTAGTCAACGGATCTGGCAAACCGGGGTGGCTGGTCCTCGATCAATACGAGCAGGCGCATGCAACTGCGAGAAGATAATACCACCTCCTTCACTACTACCTTAACTCGGAGCTTCCGATGTTGCACAGCATCGTCTTTCTTCCTCGCTTAGAATGTTTCCTTTTCCGGGTCACGCCCCGGTTTTCATTCAACACGCGGGAAAGGGAGGCTTGGACCATCACCTCGGTTACGCCGCATGTGAAAGAAACCCATAAAGGTTCCATTCCGCAGGGATGGGCTAACAGGAGACCATGAGTAGAATATCAATACTCAGATGATCAGTGGGGTGACGGGAAGATCAGGCGCGAAAGTGATCGTGGGGTACACTGCAGATCCCCTCGAGAACAAGAATGTTCGGGGCCATCGTACGTAACCAGGAATCCAGGTACCGGACCCGGTAGTCAACTGAAGAATGGCCATAGCGTAGCGAGTCTCTGCTCAGGGCTAAAATACGAGCTCTTCCTACGCTTTCGAGTACTATCATAGATCTGTAGCATGACATCCAGGACCGCGGGTCTGCACTCCCCCTGCCTAGAACTCGAAGGCAGACGTCATTGCAGATTCCACCCACACTTCAGCCACGAAATTTGCAGAAGTAAACTTTATTTCGATGTTGTACAAAGGAGGGGCCGGTCAAGCACCATAGGAATGCGCTACCGTGAACAGGAACGTCGCCCTTTGTGCCACCACAGCAGAATGCTACGAATGCTTCAAGAAGCTGAGACACCCTCGTTGGTTGATAAGCTCTTACCCATTTCCAAGAAGACACGCCAGCACAGTTACTCAGCTAACGATGCACGTCTTCAACGTCGTTGCCGTAGCCCTGGCTCTCAATTGCCACCTCGTCCATGCCGGACTTTTTTCTCGGGATAATTTCCCCGAAGAAATACATTATGGGATGAGAGTGTTCACCTCGCCGCAAGGTGCAAACGTCTCATTCCAGCAGCCTGGAAAGGCGGGTATCTGCGAGACCACAAAAGGCGTCGAAGACTATTCAGGATATGTTACCTTGGACAACAAAACACATATGTTCTTCTGGTATGTGTCAAGTTATGATCCTAAACTAGTGCCTCTATTGCTGCTCGATCTGACCATAGTGAAGGTATTTTGCTGCTCGAGATGACCCGAAGAACAAGCCGATGACGCTGTAAGCACGCTAAATCCCAACTTATCTGTGAATTACTGACATTCGAAACAGCTGGCTCAACGGAGGCCCGGGCAGCGATTCACTTATCGGACTGTTCCTGGAGAACGGGCCGTGTAACGTCACTGAAGAAATCGTCACGCAGTTGAACCCTTACTCTTGGAATGAGGCTTCCAACATGCTTTATCTCTCTCAGCCTCTCGGAGTCGGCTTTTCGTACGAAAGTTATGGCGACGGTACACACGAGGACGACACAGGAGTCATTGGTCCACTGTCTAATACTAGTGCTGACGGACGCTGGGCAGTAGTCGATCCTGACCGCACAAATACTACCGAAACAGCAGCGATTGGTGCTTGGCAGATCATCCAAGTTCTTCTTGGAGTAGCTGAGGAAACAAAAGATACAAGACTTTCCAACAGGACATTCAATCTGTGGACCCAGCAGTACGGTGGTCACTGTGTGTAATCCCCACATTTCTAGAAAAGCTCTCCTGTCTAACAGACATGATTTTCAGATGGCCCGACCTTTTATAGATACTTCAGCGACCAGAACGAAGCCATCCGGAATGGTTCCATCTCGGGCTACCCGATGACGATGGATACGCTCGGGATAATCAGCGGCCTCATAGACGAGCAGATCCAGACGCCATACTACCCCGAGTTTGCAGTGAACAATACATACGGCATAAAGGCGGTCAACGACAGCATTTACAGCTTCATGAAGCAATCGTACGAGACGCCTGGTGGATGCAGCTACCAACTCCAGGTCTGCGCAGACGGCCTCGACGCCGACCCGACCAACAAAGACACACTACGATACTGCTCGACCGCCGCCAGCGCCTGCTACAGCTTCGTCGAACAGCCCTACTACGACTACAGCGAGCGAGCTCCGCAGGACATCCGCTCGCTGGACGCGGATTTCCATCTACCAGGTTAGTTCCCCCCAGACCCGCCCCCACCCCCTCGCCGTCCCACTAATCAAAATGTGCAACGGCCACAGCCTACTGGGTGCAATACCTCTCCTACCCCTTTTTCGCCGACGAGATCGGCGCCAACGTCAACTACAGCTTCGTCAACCCGAACGTCAGCCTGGGCTTCGACCGCACCGGCGACGCGGCGTACCCGTTCTTCAAGCGCGACCTCGAGTGGGTGCTGGATCGCGGCGTGCGCGTCGCGCTCGTGCACGGCGACGCCGACTACATCGCCAACTGGTTCGGCGGCGAGGCCGTGTCGCTGGCCCTGAACCACTCGCACGCCGAGCACTTCCGCGCCGCCGGCTACGCGCCCTTCGTCGTCGACGGCGAGGAGTACGGCGTCGTGCGGGAGTTTGGGAACCTCAGTTTTACGCGCGTCTATGAGGCGGGGCATCTGGTGCCGTATCACCAGCCGAAGGCGAGTTTGGAGCTGTTTAGGAGGGTGGTGAATGGGTTGGATATTGCGAGGGGGAAGACGGTGGTGTCGGAGCACTTTGGGACGAATGGGACGGCTGAGGCGACGCACACTGAGGCTTATCCTGGACCCCCGGGAGAGACTGGGAAGTAGGGATGGCGAGTAGTAGTACGCTCAGGGTAGGGGTCTTTCATTTTAGAAATTGCATGTTTCAGGCTCAGGTTTAAAACCAGGGTTTTCGGCGAATTGTATCTTCATTGAATAAGATGGAACTTGGTTTGCTGGATCACTACCGCTCCCAGAAAAGAACTATTCAGACCAGAACCGCGTCATATTTTTCTCGACTTTCTGACGGATGCAAAACAGTCATTCCAAAATCCTTAACATCATTGGCCTCGAATTCGAGCGGAACCCAGACGGCAAAGACCCTGTACTCAGGGATACTGACGCGCGAACCAACCCTCTCAACTTCGAAAAGCATCGGCGGATGCTCCCCCGAAAACATCTTCACAGTCAGCACATCAATCTTCCCAGAAGCAATCTTCTGGATGTCGACATCTCCACGACATAGCCCCACCCTTTTCGTTCCTCCCGAGGGATGCTCAGAGGCGGAGAATATCAACTTCACCTGCCCATCTCGAAAATATCGGTAATCGATACCGAGCGCAAGGCAAACCAAGAGGCCCATAGTATAATGCAGTTGCTCCAACGTAGATTTCGAAGGACCCCCATGGCCTTCCGGTTGTTGCGTAGAAGAATACTGAAGCTCTTCGTCATGCCTGTTGAAGAGATCGAGCAGGATTGTCCACATCTCCTCTATGGCTCTTCCGTCGCCGATATTGAAGTCCCAAGAGAACAGCCTTTGATTTACCCTGCTTACTCTATCCTCTGACCAGTTATCGACCAATCCATGGAACATACGGGTAAACTCTGGAATGAATGAAGCCTCTTGCGAAGTATCAGCTCTTGGGCTGGGATTTGAGCTGTGCCTTCCGAGCAGCTCACCTATCAGCGCATGTCCATCCTTTGCGCCAATTGAGAGTGGGAATGCCTGGAGATTTGCTTTGTTGCGCACAAGCGGAACAGACTTATCCCTCAGAACAGGAATGACGTGTATCTCGGCGGCAATCGTGCGATAGTAGTCAACCACGCCGGAGCTCTCGATCTTCGTCAGATATTCCGATGGCTTCCAAATAGCTGACCCCACCAGATCACGGCTAAATAGTCCTTGTGGCGCACTGCTTCCGAAGACAAGCCTCTCCTTGTCGCACATCTGGTCTATCGCATTTTGCATCAAGCTTGAAGCTTCCATGGTGTTGTAGCTGTGAGGAATAATGTACTTGTCCCAATCCGTCCAGATGGAAACAACGTAGTCCCGGGGTTTGCTTGCTTGGCGGTTGGGCGTCCAGAGGTAAGCGGATCCGTATTCCTCGAGCACATGGAGCACAAAGGCGTAGACATTCCTCTTCTCAAGACCCTGTGCTTGGTTCTCCAGAGTTTCGCCATCAAGGAAGCGGTAAAGAGGATCCGTGTGACTAGGGTTGTGCGCATAGCGGACAAGGTCGGATCTACCTTCCTTTTCGAGATCATCGAAGTATACCAGTATCTCTTCCAGCGCATCCTCATGGTTGAACCCTTGCATAGTCGTAAACTGGCTGTATAGTCCGGCGGCGTAAGGGCCAAGGTCTTGCAGATTGGTGGTGTCGTCGCCGACCAGGAAGCACCGGGATCTCTCCCTTGCAGCCCAAACGCAGCGAATCCGTCGAGAATAATGCAGCTCTTGACGTGGCCACAGTCGGCGGAACCATGAAGAAATACCCGTTGCGTTCAAGCATTCGTCCGTGCGAGAAATGCGGTACGGATCTTCCGGATCGGGCGGCAAGCCATTTACTTCACGCAGTATGCGTGGCAGGCATTGACAAGGTCTCCCTGGCATGAGCACGGTGACGTCAAAGCAACGGTAGATGGATGGAATGTCAGCCAGAACTTTTCGGATCGCCTGGTCGTTCTGTTCGATGCAGAGCTGGTCGATCCATATCGGCTTCGCATCCTTTTCTGCAGTCTCGGCGAGACAAGTGATGAAGTCTTCGATGACCCATTCTGAGCCAAGCTTTACGCTGATGATTTTCTGACAATGGCCAGCGTGATGTCCGATGGGTATTGGCTCCTTACGACGGAATTGGCCCCAAACGTAAGAAATGGCTGTCGCGTTACTGCGGCTTAGTGGAACTTCGGTCAAATTCACAGCAAGATGTTGGGTTGAATGCTCAGAGGAGAAAGAACATTTAACATCATGACAGATGGATGGCCATGCGACACGTGCCAAAATGGTTCCCGTTCCAGGCACAGACTCTTTGCATGCTTCAAGAGACTTTCCGGGTACTCCTTCAATGTTTGAATCCGACATCATGCAGGGTTTGGTGTGGCGGTTCGACGTTCTCGAGATGGTCGGACGTTGTGAAGACTCGGCTGCGTGACATGGCTACTTTATTGCAGGTGTTGAGAATTTTGCATAGTTGCTAGTAAGACGTTTGCAGTTGCGGACGTTGAGCTGACACGTTTACGCTCTGCGTTTTGGGGGCCAAGTAGGCCCTCATCAATTGGCTGGATGCGCCTGTACTGAGGCGCTGCCCTGCATGTAATATGTGGGTCGGAGGGCCCAGGAAGCAGAACTGTATTCTTCATGATAGACCCATTCGTATGGGTTAACGAATCTGCATGTATGCGAGACAACAGGCTCTATATTTTTAAACATAAATCAAAGATTTACACATTTTTCATACACATCGCATAGCTTTTCAACTACCTCAAGGAGCCCTACTATCGTCTCGAATGAGATAAAGCCTGTAATATTCAGAAATCCTCGGTATCAAGTTGAATTTCACCTTTAAGACATCGATTTTCATGTATGATTTGATTATAACTTGATGTCTAGCCAATAGCACCGTGAAGCATGTCAATCATCATACGGTGAGCACCACCGCGTTGTGTAAAGACGTAACTCTCTAAAATAGGTATGTCTTAAAGCAAGATTCCAGGGCAAAATTATGCTAAAAATTCAATATCGACGGCGATATCTAACCCCTCGGCGGAATACAGTTGTTATCCAGACTATCGTGTTTCCGCTTCGGCCTCCTCTACCGAGGATTGATAAGCCTCTCTGGCCACGATCAGCCGCTCCGAAGGGATGGTTACACCACCCCTTCCTACATAACCGCCCACCATCACCAATCCCTTGTCTCCATTCCTTACCTGCCCAGAAGATCCTCCATTCCATCCCGCCCTGCAAATCTGCACCATGTTCCACCACCTCGCCTCACTAATCACATTAACACCCCTGCTCTTCTGCAGCCTCGCTTCGGCCGCGGACCCGGTCGGCGTCCAGAGGCAAGACGTCATCGCCAAACCGCAGCTGTCCATCAACGGCATCCCCTTCAGCACGCGCGCGCACTGGATGCGCCGCGCTAATGCGGCCCTGGCGGATCTCGGCTCGCCGTGTCCGTTCGCTGCGTTTGGCACGGCTATCGTCAATCACACGGCGACGACGGCCGACGGGCTAGGCGAGCTCGTTTGCATTGGCGCGAATGCGAATAGCAAGACGGGGAATCCTACGATGCATGGGTAATAAACGTCATTGTTGGCTAGAGGTAGAGAACAGTTTGCTGATGTTTTCTTGTATTTTTTTTTTTTTTTTAATAGGGAGATGGCTGCGATAAGTAACTGCACGGCTGTCTTGACGGATCCGAATGGACCGTACAAGCTGAATGCGAGCGAGGCTCAGGATGCCTTCTCCCAGCTGAGTCTCTACACCAATGCTGAGAGCTGCCCGATGGTATGTCGATGTTCCCACAGTGAGAAAAGTATCACAGACTCAGCCAGTATCAGTGTGCGTCCGCCATCCGGTGGGCAGGCTTCAAAGAATACATCTACGCCACCAGCATCGAAACCTTGATAGAGCAAGGGTGGGGGCAGATCCGGATACCCTCTATCGAAATATTTCGGCAGTCTATGGACCTCCCATCCCAATCGAGGTTAATTGGAGAAGTTCTGACGAATGAGACGGACCCCTACTTTTTATGGCAGTACAATCCCGACTACCCGTGTCCTGCGGGCTGCTCGAGATCGGGAAGTACCTGCACGGCGGATGAGACATAGTTGACGTCAAAGCAAATTGTCTACAATCCTGCAGAACGCGAAACCAAGCATAGCGGACTCTCAGTTTCTTTCTTTTGGTTAAGATGCGTAATATAGAAATGTTTTAGACATGAAAGATCATGCATTTCTGCGAAGAGTTGGAACTGCATAGCGGTGCAAAGGATCAGCGAAAGGGGAAAAGGCAATGGAGGGCAATCACCATTAATCTACCGTTACTGTATCATTGAAAGCTGTCATGACAATCAGTATCAGTCCAGATCCTTATTGGGTGGATAGTCCACGCTTCGAAGAGTGTCCAGCCAGGATGTCGTCGGGTAGCTTCTACGCAGCGGTCATATTGCGGGACCGCCCGAAACCCGAGAGCTTCGGCCGGGACACCCGATGCGCTATCGGGTCTCTTTAACTCAACGACCTTCAACAATGCCAGACTCTATCTATGCTCGGTTGCGAGCTGAGCTCTTCTCACAGTACTAGAGCACTCATTCAAACCAGGTGTCCGCCGCTTTGTGGCTATTGCGCGCTTGAGAAGCCCTCGCGATGAGCACCCCCAGCCGCAAACGACTAGCGTGTGACGAGTGCACGAGGAAAAAGGTGAAGTGCGACAAAACTGTTCCTTGCTCCAACTGCATCAAGAGGTGAGCCGGAGGCTTTTTGGCTTGCCATCAAAAACGAACAAGGACAATCCGCATTGACAACAAACCCAGAGGCCTCCAAGATGTGTGTTCGCGGAACGGAGAGTCGGACGCCACCTTGGTCGTTGCACCATCTGTCGAGGATAGAACTAGCACGCATCCACAGCTACCAGAAACGAACGACCAAACCGCCTTGATTGCATCTCTATCAGCAAGACTAGCTGAGCTGGAGAACACCATAAGAGAAATCAGAGATACGTCCAGCCAAATTGAGCACATTCCGGCTCGGCCGACAGCTCCGTTTCAGCTCCCAGACGCTTCTCCAACCTCTAGTCTACCGCTAGATGCGTCCGCAGTGCAAGATCTCGATTCCGCCTTGCCGGGAAAAATTCAGGGCGAAAATTCTGTAAACACTACAATGACCGCAGATTCCGAAGCCGCCTCTATTCTGGAATTCCTTGCCTGGGGCCGGAGAAAGCCAGACGGCCAGATTGCCGCGACAGCAGTCAGGGACGGGAACACGCAAGCAATACCGGATGAAGCTGACGATTATGAGCACGATCAGGTTCTTGAAGATGACATGTTCGGGCATGGCGCTCATATTGCTGCTATTCAGTTGCTTCTTCCCAGCCGCCAGCAGATCGAGCAATTGGTCACCTACCACGAAGAGTGCATTCTCTGGTATCACGGCTCTTTCTTTCCCCCAGAGTTCCGGAGACAGCTCGATTGTTTTTTTGATCTCCATGACGGCAATGTCGACAGCCGGGGAGTTAATCTGCTGTGGCTGGCTCTACTGTTCGCAGTCCTTGCTGGTAGTATGTGCTGCGCTCCTCGCTGCCAAGTCAGAAGCTGGGGATTTCGAGACGAAGAAAAGGCTACTCTGTCCAAGCGATGGCACAGAGCAGTTACTATTTGCCTTAACGCTGGCGACTTCATGTCTCGTCACCAGCTGTACAGCTGCGAAGCGATTGCCACGTTGACCGTCTCGTCACACCTACTCGGCCATTCCGACAGCCAGTCTATTCTTCTTGCATCCGCAGTTCGGATAGCCCAAAGCCTTGGCTTGCACCGCTTGACGGACAGTGCCAAAGGCTCTGTGGCCGAGCGCGGGCGACGGGTTTGGTGCCAGCTTTGCACACAAGATTGGTTCGGAACGCCTTTTTCAGAGTCTTACAGCATCAATCCGTTCAACTCAGAGACAAAGAAACCAACCAACTGCCATGATCACGACTTGGCCGCACTTCCAGATGCAGTGCCAACCCGTGTTGGGTACCCGCGGTTCTTGCTTGATATTGCTCGCCTCATGCCGCAGCTCCAGGACGGCATCGCATCCTCAAATACACTGTACACGAAATACGAGCAAGTCCTGAAATATGACAGACAAATGAGAGCGCTAGCAACCAAGCATCGGCCGGTCTTTCTCTCCAACGCCCCGGTTGACCCTGCATGGCCTCGTTGGGTGCCTTGGGCAAGACGGAGTCTGACCATCAGCTCCTCTCATAAAATCATCATGATCCACAGACAGTTTCTTGGGCTTAGCTTCACGAATTCTCTGTTCAGTTTCACGCGTCGGACGTGCATTGCAGCAGCAAAGACGATTCTCAAGGAGCAAAGGCAGATGAACGACCCGGACGCGCCACATTTGTGGATTCATGATGCCTTCAGTGTCGCAGCATGCGTAAGTACACATCACTCTACTTACTCGGATCGCTCGCCTCGGCTTTCTCGTATTATTTCTCATCCCTGAGTGCACGGTTGGCTTCCATGCATATGAGTGTGTCAGAGTTGATGCGTGGCAACCGCACTATTCATTTGGATATTTACTAACAAAATACAGATAATCCTCTGCCTAGATCTGTTTTATAGAGACACCAGCGATCTTGAGTGTATCGAGCACCGTCAAATGGTAGAAGAAGCCCTGGATGTTCTCCGAAACACCGAAAGAAGCATGATCGCTCAACGAGGGGTTCGTCTCGTATCGTTATTGCTTGCAGAACAACGAAAGGCTCCTTCTGATGACCCTGGAAATTCGACTAAACGCAAGGCATCTGAAGTCGCCTCTACCAGCAGGGCTACAAAGCAGCGGCGTTTCGACATGGACGCGTTCGTCAAAACGTTCTGTGAAGGCACCCAGGAACCAACCGGTTCATCGCCAGTGCCAGCGTCCACTACAAACATAGAGACGGCTCCACAGACTCCAGTCCAGCAAAACGACGGACTATCAGCTGAGAAACCTTCAGAAGTCGAAGAGTCCTACACGCACCGACTTTTGAGAGAAGCCGAAGATCGTGGCCGCCCAAGGACCCGCGCCTCCGATGACATGCTGTCCCCTCGCGGCAACTTCGAAAATGTCAGTTCCTTTGAGAATCTGCTCTTTCTTGCGCAAACATATAATTTCTGAAATAAATGGTTTTATACAACGCCAACTTTCGCTTTTCATCACTGGTCGTAACAAAGGTGGCAATGCTCGCTCACGCGGTCTTCGCCTCAAACTTCAGCAAATCCCCTGCAATAATCTCGTCCTTCTTCGCAAGAAGCTCATCCGGATCCCAATTCGCGCTGACCAGCCTGCCATTCAACCACTGAAACCTCCCAGGCTCCCTCGTCAACCAGACGAGAAAATGGCCACACAGCTCCGGATCGTCCACGAGATCTGCCAGACCGTCAGAATCCACTCCTCCGGCAAAGAAAAAAAGCCATAAATGAAGAGGGGGAAGCAAAAAAAAAAAAACTCACACTTCTTAAACTCCTCGGGCGCCGACTCCATCGCCATCGTCGTCTCCACCGCCCCCGGATGCACCGCAACCGCCAGCAACCCCTTGCCCCCAAACTGCTCCGCCACATGCTCCACGATCCGCACCTGCGCCATCTTGCTAATGCAGTACTTGCTATTCGCAATGATGCCCCTGCGTATACACCCCGCAATACTCCCCACCACGCAGAACGCCCCCCGCGCACCCCCACGTAGCAGCAACGGCACGAAGTAATGCGCCGCGTGGTACGTCCCCAGCGCATTCACCGCAAACGCCTGCGCCCACTGCCCGTCTTCGGCGTCCCCTCCTGTCACCTCCAGCTCCACGTGCCCCGAGTACCCGGCGTTCAGCACCAGCACGTCCAGCGCTTTCTCCTTCCCTTCTCCTGTTTCTGCACCGCCGCCCAGTTCCTCGTCGCCGACGAACCGCGCCAGCGCCCGCACCGACGTCGGATTCGCCACGTCGC
This sequence comes from Lasiodiplodia sp. KE8368, assembly GCA_023087525.1. NCBI lineage: Eukaryota > Fungi > Ascomycota > Dothideomycetes > Botryosphaeriales > Botryosphaeriaceae > Lasiodiplodia > Lasiodiplodia sp. KE8368. The sequence goes on from JAJMYN010000023.1 coordinate 461,895, forward strand.
ACGCGCGCACGCACACCGCGCAGTGCGGATTGACATCGCGCACCTGCGCCGCAACGGATGCCAGTTGGGCCGTGTTGCGCGCGGCGAGGACGAGGGTCGTGGCGCCGGCGCGGGCGTAGGAGAGGGCGATGCCGGCGCTGATGCCGCGGGAGGCGCCGAGGATGGCGACGGTGAAGGATGGAGAGGGTTGTTGTTGGCGGTGGAGGGTGGAGGGGAGGGACAGCGAGGCGCGGAGGGTGCGGTTGGGGGTGGAGTGCGTGGTGCGGGTGAAGTTGTCGATGGCGGAGACGCGGGGGTCGGAAGGGGGATGAGGAGCAGGAGGGGGAGGGTGCGAGTGGAGGGGGGTGGCGGGTTGGATGCCGGGGGAGAGGGGGGTGGTTATGGCGGTCATGGTGAGTGGTGAGGGGGTTTGTGGTGGTGTGGTGGGGTTGGTGTAATGAGTTTAAGGTTGTGGTACGTCTTGATTGAATGAGTGAACACTTCGATGAGGTTGTGATTGATGATGAGCGGTTGTGTGCTTGGCGAAGTATGATTTCTCGTTGAGGCAGTTGGGCTGTGCTTTATATGGCCAAGAAAGAGATGGTATGCGTGATTTAGGAGTAGGCCGGGTAGCAGAGCTGAGACAGTGGTACTGCATGCACACGCCAAGGCGACCCGAAGTGCTGGTGAGAAGCTAAGACAACGCGCAAGCTCTTCTTATAAGTGATAAAGTGCAATCCTGGAACGAATAGGAGTGGTGAAGAAATATAGACTTTCTTGCCCGGTGTATCCGTAGCGGGGTCATCATCCAGCGCCTACCTGCCCGGTTAAGTTTAGCGGCAGTGTGGCATCAGGATGAGCCATCGCCATTCATCAGATAAACTGCATGTCATCAGCTTGCAATGGTTCTCTACGCATTTCTGACCCATTGATCTCGGCCTTCTGTATCAGTCATCGCCAGCTCGCATGAGGCCAGTCGCTGCGACTCGACAATGCGTCCGCCCCACTTTCATCGACGACCAAACTCCCCAATCCGGGCATGCGATCACATCAATGCGGTAGCAACTTCTCACGACTACTGCATCAGGAAAAGGCTGATCATTTCAGGCCACGCAGCTAGCTGCGTTCTGAAACCCAACCTTCTTCGGTAATGCACCCCGTGTGGACGCCTCAATCGAGCGTCTCATTTCTTAGCTTGACTTGTCGCAAGATTCAAAGAAGCTTATTCGGAACGTACAATGCCGTTGCGGTTCCAAGAGATGTCGGCCTATAAAAAAGAAATCTTAGCAGACATGACCGGTCGCAGTCAGCTCCTTGTCTGGTGCGACGGCAATGCAGTGAGCTCGATTCTTAGTCAGCGGCGACGTTGGAGATGCCGTCTCAGGGCCAAGCATATTGGCGCACGGAAGACGTTCGAACACTTATCAGATAGCGAGGCCGACGCGGGGAGGAGTGCGGAGGAAGAGTCGTGTTTCCGAAGAGGAAGAAACTAGCCCTGAAAAGGGATGCCGATATCGGCTCGCCCTTTCAGGGTCCAACATGCGAGTAAGCGGAAGGCCATAAGGCTGACGGGACGAGTCAGTCGAGAATCATTGTGAAAGTCTTCTGTCATAACAACGGATGTGGCGCGCATGTTGTTCCTGAGGCTCTTGGATAGTTCGTCAGGCATTTGTGCGGGGCACCAACCCGGAGCAAACGTATGTTGAGATTTTGCTCTCTGATGTCGAGCTTGTTCAACCGTGGGAACCGATTGCCGTAGCGCCACCACTCGGGCGAACTCGGCAGCTGCGGGCACTGGTCTTCAAGACTTGCGATGAAGCAGCAGTCCTGCTACGAGCAGCACGAATCTCGGCGACTTTGCATCTGAACTCTACATCTTCCCGACAAGGCGTGCGGGGCGGCGCAGACAGCGGCATCGTCGGCATCTGAGCTGAGTCATCACCGCCGGACCGAGACACGCCGAGAAAGGCGGCAACGCTTTCGGGGTTTTGTCGAGCACGCCATCGACACCTATCCGTTTACGGTATTCTCACCTTCGACGAGCCCGACTTTTCCACCAGCCATGGCGCGCCATGAACTGCTGACCGGGCCCATTCGCCCATGCCGGCCCATTGATTGCTCAGCGATACCGGGCCTGGATTCTACTTTTTCTCCCCGCCACGTCCGTCTCCACCCACCCGCCGTGGCACTTTCTTTCTTTACGCGCCCCAAACAAGACCGCAGCGGACTCACTTTTCGCAGCAGCAGGGCGCGCCGCTTGTCTTCGTGTACAGCGCGTCGCAATTCCTTTGTTCCTTGAGATACCACCAAAAAGTTTCTGTTTTCGCCGCCCCGCTGCCGAACCATGCGTCTCCAGCTGCCCGAGTCCGCCGGCCCTCAGGCTGAGGCCCAGCAAACTGCCCTCAAGCAGTTCGCCCAGAAGTCCTCGAGCCTGCCCTTCGGCCAGCATGTCCCGCTGTCCTCCATCTCCGGCCCTACCTACCTGACCGCCCAGACCCTCGTCCAGCAGGTCGCCTACGCCCTCTCCGACAAGGTCTTCGCATACTCGCCTGAGACGTACGACCTGGACGTTGCTTTGAAGGAGTGGCAGTCGCAGGGCGAGCACAATGCCTTTGGATACAAGACTGGCGTCTCTGCCCTCGAGACCAGGACTGGCGCCGGCAACGTTGCTCTGGGATACATTTTCTCCAAGGACTTTGACCTGTCCAAGAGGCACATTCCTCAGGCCATCGTTGCCTCGTCCTCCACCCTGCAGCAGCTGAGGCCTGCTCTGGACCAGCTCTCGCTGCTCTACTCCGTCGCGAACCCTCTGGTTGCCCATGTTGCCGCCGTCGACTACGCTGCCGGCTCCTCGTCCGGCCTGGTCACCGACTACTCCACCAGCTTCACTCTTGCCGAGGAGCTTGGCCTGGGTCTTGTCTCCAGCGCCTCTGCCTACGAGATCCAGCACATGTCTCTGTTTGCCACCCTTCTCGCCAGTGTTGTGCCCACCATTCACACCTATGATGGAATCACCGTTGGTCGTGAGACCACTCGTGTCGTTGATGTCATGGATAAGTCTGGCCTGCTCAACAACTACAACGCCATTCTGAAGGCTACCTCCAGCGTTGAGGGCAAGCACTCCGACAACGAGGGCCGTGCCGTTCGTCTCCTCAAGGCCTTCAACGACGAGTTCGGTTTTGACTACAAGCTGTTCGAGTACCACGGCCACGAGGCGCCTGAGACCGTCATTGTTGCTTTCGGCACCGTTGAGGCTTCCCTGGGCGCCCAGGTTGCCCAATCCCTTGCTTCCAACGGTGTCAAGGTCGGCCTGATCAACGTCCGTGTCTACCGTCCCTTCGTTGAGGAGGTCTTCCTCGAGACCCTGCCCAAGTCTGTTCAGACCATTGCCGTTCTCGGCCAGGTCCACGATGTTGCTGCTGTCTCCGACGAGAGCGTCCACTCCGCGCTTTACAGCGATGTCCTTGCCGCTGTCAGCTTTTCTGCTGCCAGCGTCGCCTCTGTCGTCGACGTCAAGTACGCTCGCGAGGAGGTTTGGACGCCCGCGAAGGTCGGCAACCTCTTTGCGAAGTTCAGCACCGAGGCTGCTCAGGCTGCCCTCTCCATCTCCGATGCTTCTGCTCAGCAGTTCACTTTCTGGAACATTGACGAGTCCGTCGCTGTTGGCGCCCCCGTTGTCCTCGGCCAGCTGTACTCCAAGGACTCGGCCTCCAACGTGACCGTTCGCACTGGCCACGACAACCTGGTCCAGGGTGGTGTCGTTCGCACCGATATCCGCAAGTCCAGCAAGTCCCTTGAGGCTGCTTACTCTGTTGATGCTGCCGACGTTGCTTTCGTTGGTGACGAGAAGCTCCTTCACGAGTTTGACATTCTGAACAGCCTGAAGACTGGCGGTACCATCATTGCCAAGATTCCCGGTGCCAAGGACGACGAGCTCGAGAAGCATTTCCCCGTTGGCGCCCGCAAGGGTCTCTTCGGCAAGAAGGTCAACCTCTTCGTTCTTGACCCCACTGCTTCCGAGAATGTCTCCGAGGACGCTGCTCTTGAGTCCTACCTTGTTCAGCTTTCTTTCCTAAAGGTTGCCGAGGCTGGCAGGTTCGAGACTCTGGCCCACAAGCTTGCTACCTTGAGCGGCGGCTCCCTCGACAGCATCGTCAAGGATGTTGAGAAGTCCCTTCGCCAGGTCCAGATTCCTGAGTCCTGGGCCACCATTGAGCCCGAGGTTGAGAGCATCTCCCTGCCCACCGACATCAAGGTCAACAGCTTCGCCTCTTTCCAGAAGGTTGACCCCGAGCCCCCGACTCTTCTCAAGAGCTGGGTCGAGGCCGCTAAGGGTCTTGCCTTCAAGGAGGCGTACGGCACCAAGAGTGCCCTTCGCCCCGACCTTGGCGTCAAGACGGCCATCGTCCGCATCAAGGAGCGCCGCCGTCTCACTCCTCTCGACTACGACCGCAACATCTTCCACATCGAGTTCGACCTCGGCGACTCCGGCGTCAAGTACGACATCGGCGAGGCTCTCGGCATCCACGCTGAGAACGACCCGAAGATGGTCGATGAGTTCATCAAGTGGTACGGCCTCAACCCCGACGAGATCGTCGAGGTCCCTACGCGCGATGACCCCAACGTTCTCGAGAACCGCACCGTCTACCAGGCACTGCTCCAGAACGTCGACATCTTCGGCCGCCCCCCGAAGCGCTTCTACGAGTCGCTCGCCGAGTTCGCGACGGACGAGAAGGAGAAGACGGCGCTCCTGGCTCTGGTCACTCCCGATGGCGCCGTCGAGTTCAAGCGCCGCGCCGAGGTCGACACGGTCACCTTCGCCGACATCCTGCTCGAGTTCAAGTCTGCGCACCCGTCCTTCAACGACATCGTGCGCATCGTCAGCCCGATGAAGCGCCGCGAGTACTCGATCGCGTCCTCGCAGAAGGTCACGCCCAACTCCGTCTCCCTCCTCATCGTCACGGTCGGCTGGGTCGACGCGCAGGGCCGCGACCGCTTCGGCCAGGCCACGCGCTACCTCAACTCGCTCTCGGTCGGCGACCCCGTCACCGTGTCGGTCAAGCCGTCGGTCATGAAGCTGCCGCCCAAGACGACGGCGCCCATCATCATGGCCGGTCTGGGAACCGGTCTGGCTCCTTTCCGCGCCTTCGTCCAGGAGCGCGCGCGCCAGAAGCAAGAAGGTCACGAGATCGGCGCCGTTATGCTGTACATGGGCGCGCGCCACCAGCGCGAGGAGTACCTGTACGGCGAGGAGTGGGAGGCCTACCAGGACGCCGGCATCATCACCCTGCTCGGCCGCGCCTTCTCGCGCGACCAGCCCGAGAAGATTTACATCCAGGACCGCATGCGCCAGACCATCGAGGACATCCGCAAGGCGTATCTGTCTGAGGAGGGCAGCTTCTACCTCTGCGGCCCCACCTGGCCCGTGCCGGATGTTACGGCTGTGCTGGAGGAGGCGATTCAGGAGGAGGCCAAGGCTGCTGGCAAGAAGGTGGATAGCAGGAGGGTGATTGAGGAGTTTAAGGAGGAGGGCAGGTATGTCCTGGAGGTTTACTAAAAAGGGAAAGGGAAGGAAGTACAGAGAGCGTTGTGCGGGGGCTTTTTTTGGTCTTCCCCGTTTGATATCCTTGTCATGATTGCGCTACGTAGATGTGTCTGAACGAACGTAATCCTGTGTTGATAGAATTGATACGATCTCATTGTTGCGTCAAAATATGCGCATGGAAACAGTTGTTTAGTATGTTTGATGTGGGTGCGATTTGGTCAAGTATACTTGCAGTAAAGTTCTACATGTTGAATATGGATGTGATGTGATTGAGTATTTGGTATGCTGCAGTAAAGTGTATCCGCATATGGATACCATCCACGTATGATACAATCCTGCTAAAGTCCAATCTGTTCGGGAAACCAAAAAGATATGTCAATCCCCAATTAAACCGCCACCGCCCAATATCGAGGGCAGGCTGGCCGACTAGCCATGGCAATTAGAACCCAATCTGCGTCCTGCTTTAAGAAACCCTTTCATGAAAAAAACCCATCCTTGTTGCGGGGGTCGCCGTATGAACCGTACGAAGAACCCTTCCACTCGATGCGAGGGACCGTGGCGGGCTTATCGTCAACATCGGCACCCGCTTCTTCGACCTCAGGAACCACATTTCTCTCGCGGCGGACGTTTGTAGACACCTCCTTCGAAGTCGTATGGGCAGGGCGGCGGTTGCTGCTCTTGGGTTTGTCCTTTTTGTTGTTGGAAGGGCGCACTATGTCCATCTGTTTTTTTTACCATTGCGCTTTTTTGTTCGGACATTGAGGATCCTCTTGTCATCTTGGATCGTTGTCATGCCGGTATCGATGTCCCGCTCGACCGTGATGCGGTTGTTGCTCTTGTCTTCCCTCTTGCGCGTCCACTGCATTGTGACAGAGTTGAGTGTTGTTTGGTGCCGCTTGGGTTGTGGGTCACTGTCGGTGCCTTCTCGAGTGTGAATGTGTATTGGGGTTATTGAATCAGAGGCTTGGACCGGGTTGTTCTGTGAGGGTTTCTCTACTGTGGTTATGCTTTTAAAATTGAAATATCGTGCAATGTGGATGTTATAAGCATGTGGCTCGAGGAGATGTTCTTTGAACTTGGCACAGGTGAGTATCACGTATTTCACATAATCACAAGGCTCTTTTTGACAACAAGCCTGTCGTTCAACGAATATTTCAATAAAGCAAAGTATATGCACATGTGTCACAGTGCCTAAATTCCGGTCCTTTTGCAGAAAGGAAAGGAGAGAAAGATAAAAGAAATAGAACTCGATTGCTACAGGAAAGGTATTTGGAACCTACCTAGCCGTGGCCTCACCGCCACGTTTCAGGTCCTCCATGATCACTAGCCTCCTCTATCGAAGCTAGTGTACGAATGATCGGGGCCGTTCCCAGTAGTATCGCCACCCTCGCGGCGGCGCGAGGACAAGGGCGCATCATCATCTGCGCGTCTGTTCTTTGTCTCAGCATGACTATCTCAATCACTCCTCGGAGTCAGTATCGTAGAGGCCATCTTCAAGGCGCGCCTCGTCTTTCTTCTCGTAGTAGACGTACTCGTGAGCCTCCTTCTCAGCAGGGCGGCTGTCGCCCGTCTTCTTGTCGTCGTCGCCCTTCTTCTTGTTGTGGTGACGAACCCAGCAGTAGCGCCCATTGATCTTCTCGACCTTAACGGGGCCCTTCTTATTCTTCTTGTTACCAAAGAGTGCCATTGCGACGTCGGTGTGGATGTTGTTCGATGTGGATGTTCGATGTGAATGCTGTTCGACGTGGATGTTGCTCGTTACTTAGTTTTTACTTCACTATCGAGGTCTTAAATATGAGCATGTGCTGGAGTTGTTCAATGTCAGTTACGTTGTTTTGCGAAGGATCCTCAAAGGTGTTGTTTATTTTTTTTTTAAAAAAAAAACAATATCTTGTACAGTGCTGATTCTTTGAGCATGTGTCTTGAGCAGATCTTCTTAGAACTCGGAGCAACTAAATTCAACATCTACTCTACGCAAATCGGGGTCTGAGTTGAGCAGCTGCCAATCAAATGGACTTCAAGAGTGCCCAGTTAAAAGTTCTCGGCCCGTTCGTCTCCAATGATTTTCCTACACACCGGACAAGCAATTTTGTTGTCATTGTTCGTATCCCAGAATTTCTCCAAGCATTCACGGCAAGCTACCTGTCGGCAGGATGAACAGCGCACGACCACCGTATTCTCGCTGAGTGGGAGAGGTGTGGTATGTGGAGGTATCTCATCCATACATATGACGCAAACCTCTCGCGCGGTGTGCTCCTCTTCAACCTTCTGTGCCTCGTCGCTGGTGGCGACATTCTCCGCAGGCCTGTCTGAAGCGAACAGAAGGTCTAAATGCGACTCGACATCAGAATCCGCATACAGATACTCGGCCTCACTCAGAGCGGTTTGTAACGTTTCCAGTTCCTCGGAGTATCTTTCATGGCAGTCCTGCAGGCGTTGAAGCTCTTGCACGTTGTGTACCTGCGCCATCACATTGTCCTGCAGCATCTCGGCTACTTCTTGTTTCAATGAGGTAAGTCTCTCCCGGCTCTCTTCATGGCCTGTAGCGAGAGCCTGCTGTTGCTTTTCTTGACAGAGTTTTCCGTATGCCTCAATCAACTGAGAGGCTTTTTCACACGCGCGTGCGGCCTCGTTGCAGAATTGTGCAAATTCTGCATATTGGATTTTCCAGGCGGCAAACTGGTCCGCCGATGCCACCTTCAAAATTTTCTCCACCATTGCAGAGGATTCGGAGCCTTTGTGACTCTCAGAGAGATGTGAGTTACCACACGCTTTGCCGCTGTTATGATAGTCAGAGTGTTTTGATTCTGTGTACACTTTTGTAGTCGTGTTGCTGAATTTAAATATTCGAACGGACGCGTGAGCTTGTAAACACATTGGAAACTACAGGCAATCGCCAGGAAATTCTGTTTGAAAAGTCACACGATTCAATGGTTGCGCACATGCTACGGGGTTTGATTCGGCGACTCACATGGGCCGTACATATTACTTTGGCTTCGGAGTGTAACAAAGAGGCCACAGAAATCTCGCAAATGTTTAAGTCACGCTGGAAACAACGATGAGAGGCCCTGATTTATCTCATTAAAATGATCTAGATATCTTTGAAGATGAGGCTGGTCTGTCCGTCGACTTCAGGTGTGTACTCCTCCTTTCCCATGTGATTTTGCGGCACCGCCAAGTTCTCAGAAGGTGCTTTCCCTTCCTTTGTACATTCTTCCCGACGTTCGGGGCTGTCTGAACTGGGTGAACTGTACGGATCCGCGGGCATAGGTGTCTCTTCCTCTATTGCGTCGACCGGGTGCCAGAAGTTTTGGTCAGCCTTGGGTGGGTTTGGGGTATCTACATGGATAGTAGATCTACGAATCCAGGCTGGAAGCGGTACACGTGCACCACCTGCCGGGCATTGTTTGCGCACCAATCGGCTGTCCTGTTTGCCCACAACGCGGATAGCCTCTACAGGTTCAGCATCGCCTCTCTTCACTGTAGTCCTACAGGCTTTGCCCCCGGGCATGCAGTTGATGCGGTAGGCGAGGTAGACCTCGCGGCATCTGCGGCGGAAGCCATTTTTGGTTTCTCCCATGCTATTGCAATTTTCGTTGCAGTTGATGAAGATACACATGTTTGCAGGGCTGTGTGTATGCGTATCAAGCGTATGCTAGTGTTTTGCTAGATATGGGAAGACGAAGAAGGCATGCTCTGGTTGAACTGCGGGCACTTTAAAGATTGAAACGTCTTCAGGAAACCTGATAAGCGGATGCTGGCCTGTTGAAAGCCATTTGGCGTGACTCCCATTGTCTTTGTCGGCGTTTTCCGTTTGTTCCAATCAAGCAGGCACGCTTGTTACTGAAGTAAAGAGGCAGTATCGCTCTTTTGGACTGCTAAGTGGTCGCTCTTTATTAAATGTGCATCCTCCATTAGAAGCTTTCGTGTTGCCACAAACGACCTCTTGCACACATTACTTCTGAATTTCGGAAGGAGCTTAATACCTAGACAGTTGGATAAGGCTTCCAGGTCTCTCAATTACATTAAAGAACCTCCAAGTTCCATATTCCGACATCTCAATTTGCCTCCCATATTACAATTTTGACCAGGTATTCCGTTCGCCATTCACAAAAAGATAGAATACAAAGATATTTCGCGCACCGGAGCACCATCAGCACGTTATTCTCTCGGCTCCGTCATGCCCTCATCAGCACTGCTATGTCTGCGGAACACGTGTGTGGCAGCCCGCCAAATTGAGTCTCTCCGCGAGCTGGGCGATGACGATGTCGACCACACGCTACTTCGACGGCGCTCACGCACGGGCTCTGCAATACGGGGAGCATGTCGTCAGTGAGCGTTCAAACAGCCTAGCAGCCCCACTCCACTAATACGAACATACCTTCGTCCTTGTTCTGCACAAGCACTGTCTGTGCGGCCCGAACGTCCGAAAGGCGGCCTACGTCACGAAGAAAGGTAAGCAAGAGCCCTCTTCGACGTCCCTCAGAAGCGGACGGACGATGTAAATGCAAAACGCTTACGCAGGTTCCCAGCGCCACCGCGACCGTAAGACGTGTATCGTTCGATTTCCACGACCATGTTGTTCCGTCACACGAAGTCTTCCGTATTCTCTCGTATATCGTAAAGTCAAAAGGGGAGTCAGAGCAACGACCATGAATCGTATCCCACGATCGAAAGGACGAGAGTAAGAGAATAAAGGACCCTCTCAATCCCACAGGTGAGCGTCACCCCATATGATAAAGCTCCGTCCCCACATGTTTCTCTCCTCCCTCGTCTGCTCGCCTACTTGCCCTATCCGGTCCTACGTCGACCTCTGCAACCAATCACCAGCAAAACACCTATCTCCCACCCGCACATGACGTACGTAGGGCTGGTACGAAGACTCCCCTGCCAAGTCAGCGCTATCAACCACACAAGCTTTTCCGTCGATCTCCCCACATCCCGCATCATCGATCGGAGCCTGCGACCCACTCAGAATCGTCATGCTTATCTGGAGCAGAAAACGGAACAACGGTACGCTAGTGTTTCGAACTCCCTTCCTCGCCTTTTCGACGACCGTGATATTTCTGGGGATTGTGAGTCCATGTTGCTGTGTGAGCTTTTAACTTTCAGAATGATGCCAGGTATACTCGTGAGAGATGGGTGGCTTGGATTGGTGGTGATTTCGACTTTTTTTTTTCTTTCCCTCTTTTGCTTCTTTTCCGCCCTCTCTTTCTGGCACAACTTCATTTGTGGCGCCGAAAGCCCGTTCGACCCACAGAGAACCTCTACAAATAAATTTGCGCCTCTTCCGAGAATTCCGGTGACGTGTGCGGGCTGAGGCGGGAAAAAAACGTCGGCGGGTGGCGTTGGTACTGGGCGTTCCGAGGCTGAGCTGAACCACCATCCACCCACCCCAGCTCGTATTTTTTTCATCTGTTCCCCAGGTCCTGGCGTCGCGGGTGAGGCTTGGGCCAAGCGAACACTTGGTGATCCGAACCATTCTAAGAATGCGGGGAATGTGGGTCTCTGATGAGACTACATACTTCGAGGATTTTCCTTCGCCAATATTAAATTTGATCTTGCGGTCTTCGCAAAGGGATAGGAACGTGGGTTATGTGGCTGTGTTGTTGCTGCTGTGCGGCTGTGGAATGTAAGACCTCTTTGTAAGACCCCTTTTGTCTCAAATGTGAGTCTTCTTTGTCTCAATGCTTGTGGCGCGCTGAGCCTCTCTGCATTCCATCGACGGCGTTTCCGAGCTGCGGACGGATGAGAATCTGGCCACGGCGTGTCCGGAGGGCGGTGCTCTGATCTCCCATGAATACGAGATTCTGAGCAATGGGCGTTGCACTGACGAGATGAAGAGACGCTACGGGAGGAACTTCATACAAACCGGTCAAACGTCGAACATTAACCTCTGGTGAATGCCTTGTCTCCAAAATTTACAGCAAAAAGGGAAACAAAATCCATTGTTCATGACATTGTAGAACAGGGTGGATGATAGACGAGGAACTGATGCAGGCGAGCGTGAGCCATGGAATGCAGTATCCTCCGTGGCAACCTGAGACAATCGACCACCAGTGTCCTTCGTCTGGCATGTGACGGTGAAGAGTAGGTTCCGGAAAGACAAGAGTTAAAAGTAAGGTTATTTACGCACGTCCTGCCTCCCTATTGAATGATGTCACAGGGTCTAGCAAGTCTGGGAAAATGGAAGCGATACGATTGGATAGATTTCAGAGCAGTGATAAGGCGAGAAAGCCAAATGAATTATTGGCAAAGTGGAAGGAACCCGGCACTTCGCTTACCAGAAGCAGGGTCAACACCAGCCCGCGCAATCACCAGGAAGCGAGGATCAGCATTATTGATAGAGGCCAGTACATAGTGGGGTGAAAGTGATATTGCTGTATACGCCATCCACGCCGTACGTACCACCTTACGCGTCTGCGCTCTTGGCAAAACCCATCTCTGGGCATCGGGACACACAGACGCTGCGCGCGCAAGTTCCTCGTTGCCGAACGTCTGCTCTCTCGCGCGCCGAAGAACGGAACATACCCTGGTCACCCGATCAATCAAAGTCGTTGCAATTTCCCCTCGGTCAAGCCAATCAAGAGCACGATCACTGTAGGCGTGAGCTAAGCGAGTCATCACCACTCGCCTGGTTCGAGCGGGCCGCCCCCGAAAGGAAATAAAGAGCCGCAAAAGCGTGCAAGCGCCGGCGTGAAGAGAGACAGAGAGGGAAGGACAAGGTTTCCTAATCAATCCTTCGCGCGCAAAGCAGCGGACGGGGATGGGGTGGCGCGCCAGCACCGCACGTGTTGGAAAAGAAACGCACGCACGCCATGATGGTCGGTCACCGAAGGAAGCTCCCGGGGCAAAAAGACTCATCAATCCAACCAAACAAGCGAGGCGGAACAGCGGGCGTTGGGTCGGGTGCCGGCAATCTCCTTCGGCCCAGCTTTCCCACGCTCGCTCGCTCGCTCGCTCGGCAGGAAGAATTTAGCCGCACCTCTGCCATTCTGTTTGCCTTTTTTCGCTCCGACTGCCGAACAGGCCTCCCGTAGCGAACCTCCGCTTTTTTTCGTCGCTCTCTTCCGAAGAAAATTGACAGGCAGGATCCTTGTCGGTTCGGGATCTCGTAGGCGAAACGACAAACCCGGGGTTGCAGCGAACTACTGCAGACCTCAACATCAGAAATTTCTCTCCCCTCTTCCTTCCAGCTGCCCGAACGCGATGACAATGCACAAACGTCGCATCACGGATCAGCGATTCAAGCTCTTTTGCGCCTTGGTGCTTTTGCCAAGCACTCACCAAGCCCCTGGTCTTTCCCGTAAACGAGCACAAGACCGGGTCCGCACTCCAAGCTAAGCGGGCGGCCGAAGCCGCTCTTGTCTTCATTCCTTCCTCGTGGCCGTGAGACAAGAAGGAAGAAAAAAAAAAGGACGGAGGGGAAGAGAGAAAAGGGACTGCTGCGGGCTTGTGCACCGCGGGGCGTGGCGTCTGAACAGGAAAGAGCCGGGGGCCATGTGAAACGATAGTTCCTGTTGACAGGAGCCCTCGCCACCACGGCCGGAAATCTAGTTAAAGCTTGAGCGGGCACGCACGGGGACAAAGCTTTGTGCTCTCTCTCCCGCAGCCGATGAACAAGCGCAGAGACGGCAAGACGGACAAAAGCTTGGGTTAGCTGGGCAGAGAGAAAGGAATTGATGAAGGGGGAAGGCGTGTTGAAACGAGTAAGTGTTTGATGCCTCAGGCTAGGAGAAGGAGGAGGAGGTGGTGGTGGTAGATCGTGAGTAGTGGTACGTAGGCGTGCCTCAGGCTAGTGTTTTGGCGAAGGAGGCTCTGTGTTGTTTCGAGTAAGCGAATGGAGATCGCTTGCCGTGCTTGGCGGGGGGTTGAAACGTTAATGGGGAGTTTTATCGGGGTGTCTTGCGGTGAGGTGTTATTGTAGGAGCGAAAGGGAGGAGTGAGTTCGCGGATTGTTTGAGCAGTGGTGATCTTGCACATCAGCGGAGCCGATGTTCACACCTAGACCGGGCGATAGTCTCCACTCTATGTCCGATGGTCAGTACCTTTTTTTAGGTGTTGTTTGGATTCCTGCGTGCCACGACTGTCTACTTGGCGGGCTGCGTGTTTTACGAGGGTTGGCTGGCCGGTTGGTTGGCGGCGCATCCGTGTCCAAACATGATGTGTCACGTCAATCGCGCGGCAGAGGGCGAGATCAAGCCAAGAGGATCTAACGGAAATCGTCGCCAGGATGAGCGGATTTTCTTTCCGCTTCCCCGTGCTCCGAATTTTCAGATTGCTGTCTGTACCCGCCACTGCTAGCAGCTACATGTTATTCACGATTAGGAAATAAGAGTCAAGGAAAAAGGTAGTCAATGTCAAGTATAGAAAAATCTCCTCCAAGCTTGTAGCTCTCCGGAAAGTTTAGATGCATCTTGCGTAAATTTGTGAAAAAAACACTAGTAAATTTGGGTATCTCCAAGCCGTCCCAGACGCGCCTCCATATGCTATACGGGAAGGGTGGGGGTTGTTGTCGCTCGTTCGCTTGCGAGATGAGTCGAAGTAATTTCCTCGTGGAGGAAAGAGTTGGGGTAAAAAGGTGAAGTAATAAGGACAGTAAAAGTTTGTTGTGAGGGAAGGGCAACAGACATTAAGCATCGTATGGAGTACAGCTTTCCGGGGTGTAGGGTGGATCGGGGGTATAGAAAACGTAACTCGTCAATGGAGAGAAAATAGGTATGATTTTGTAGCAAGACCTTCCCGCAAGACAGCTCAGACGACTCCAATCCGATGCAGAAATGGTGAGACTCCAATCCGTCAGGGGGTACGAAGAATAAAGTAGTTGAAGAAGGCTAACGCTCCGTGACCAGCAAGCGTGCGATGGGCTTTGCGCCGATCACAGGAGGAGGTAGCCCGCACCGGCAACGACGGCGGCGACGGCGGCATCGATCCTGAGGGACGAGGCGGCGCCGGTGGCCGGGGTGGACGAGGGCGACGAGGAGCCGGCGGCGGTGCTGCCGGACGAGCCGGTAGCCTTTGCGCTGCTGGTGAAGCCGCCAGTGCCGATGGGAGTGCTCGAGTTGCCGGCCGAGTAGACGATGGGCGTGGTCACGGGCGTGTTGGTGGCGGCGGCGGCGCTGGTAGCAACGACCGGGGTGGGGATCAGCTCGGTCGACGTCTCGATCTCGGTGCTGGAGTAGTGCGTCTCGGTGACGACGTGCAGCACAGTGCGGGTGCTGGTGAGAGTCGAGACCGAGGTGGTCTTGTCGTCGGCGGCAGCGAGGCCGGAGAGGAGGGCCATGGAGGCGGCGATGAGGCTGAAGGTCTTCATTTTGATTTTCTTTTCCGATTGGCGGGGATCCGGATGATGCGGCTTGACTGTTGTCCTGGAGAGGAGCGGTTGTTGTTTGTTGTTGGTTGTTGAAGGAGTGACTGGCGCGAGCGCGGCTCAGAGCAGAAGTTTGGTCTGAATGAGCGACGAAGCTTGGTGAGCAATCGGTGAGAGAGAGCGACGCAACGAACAGCAAGAGGGCGTGGTGTTGAGGGGACAGGGCAGCATTTTAACAAGCGGCGGGCGAAATTGGGGCCAAGACACCACGACAGGCGCACGTCCCGGGTCGGCATAGCGCGGTTGTTTAAGGTGGATCTGTGCGCTATCATTCGCCGCCCAGCTGGCGGATTGTGGGGGGAGCAGAGGCTTGAGCGGTTGTGCCCGCCGGCGCCTGCGTCCGAGAGAGGGCTGATGTGCGCCCGGGAAATTGCACGCCGCTTCCTGGCGGCTCTTGCTCTCAGCTTCTTCAATCTCACGCCAGCGCATTAATCGCCCCGGCAATCGCCCGCTAGCCCGCCCAAGATGACGGCCAATATTGTGCGAATTGCATTGAAACGACATTGCGACACTCTCAGTGCCAGCTCGCAGCCTGGTCGTGGGCGGTGTCACATTGATTGCGCCGTTTCTCTTCTCGTGCCGACTGTCCCAGACTGGCAGGCTGCGACTTCCCAACGCGTGCTACGCTCGCGCACGACCTCATTTCCTTTGTGCCGCCGCCGCAAGTCTCGTGGCTCCCCGGTCTCCATCCAGCGCTGGTCCGCCGCTATCGTCATCCGCGCCGGCAGTGAGCCTGTGCCCCGGTTGCCGGGCTCTTGCACAAAAACTTGATGCCGTCCATGACGGCCATGCTGTGCCCCTATCCAACCCCCGAGTGGACATCGTCAGCGTCTTGGCAGCAGGCTCCGTGCCTTCGTCCGCGCCAGCGGGCGGTGAAAACAATGCAACGAGCCGGAAGCGCGCAAGCGACCAACATGGGGGCCGAGCGCGGGAGACGGTGGTGAGTGGTCCCCCGTCTCCAGCTCCGTGCAGCAGCAGAAAACCCACCCCAATTTCGCCGAGCGAATGCCCGTCCTTGCCTGTTCCTGTCACGAGTCCCAAGCATCAGCTTACCTGTCCGTGAGGATGACCGCCACTCCCCTATTCATCCCAAGCGCGCGCGAGGGCCCGACGCCGCAGCGCGCCGCAGTACCGTGGTGACGGAGTTGCTGTAGCCATCATCTCAAACCTAATCTCTTCGATAACGACTATGACACGAGTGGCGCCGCCCGTCCGCGTTCCTGTGCTTCTCGCAAACAAAGTGAGACATGGCTGCCGCTGAGGGTCCATTTGTCAGACCTCTCGGAGATCCCCCACAAGCCGAGGCCTATTTTACTCTTATTTGCCTCATTGATGCTCGCCGGAGCCAAGTGCTGGTGTTGTTGCGCCGTGCCACCACATGCAGGTACGCCGCGCTGTCTGTACATCCGTACATCCCGCACATCTGCATATCTTTCTCCTTGCGTTCGCCCGCCAGAACAGATCGCCGTTTTCTAGAATAGCAAGAGCACCGGGAATAGTAAAGGGCCAATAGGGGCCGCCAGAGGGTGGTCGGCCTGCGCTGACAGACTGTACATCTCCTCCTCATGTGGTAAGCCCGAGTATACAATGAATCAGTTTTTCAGCCGGCCTGTCACACCGCCTACGGCATCCGCAATCCTGTTGCCTGTACCTGATAGGCATGAAAAATTGCTCTTCGCATAGGATTTGCAAATTGCGTCTTCGGGCGAACAGGCCACATCAACGTCCATCCCCGGTTCCAGAACTGTCTGAATGAAAAGGCTAGGCACGCTTTAGTTTCTTCCTTTTTCCTATAGTCGCGGTGGGGACTGCTACCGATGATCTCTATATCGCTCGTCCCGCCTATCACTCGCCCCCTCCAATGAATCGAATACGACCCGTTCGCCAGGCCGCAAGCTAGCGGGGAACGTTAAGGCGGTAACGTAGAACCGCCGAAGAATACCGACACCCAACGTCCGCGTTAACCGCTCTTTCGTTTTCCCGACTACTGCTGTCCAAACCACATGTTTTTTTTTTCCCCGCCACTCGCCCTCACCGCATGAGCTCTGTAAGGCCACCATCCGTACCGCTCTGGCCGCCCAGCAGGCGCGCGGTACGATGGATCAGCCAAAAACGGCAACATTGTTGTACAGCCAACGCACACCAACACCAGCTCACGCCGCCAACAAAGCCTGCCAGCCGGCACGCTCTCGGCGCCAACCAGCCAGCCCAGCCGCCCCAGCCCAGCCAAGTCCAGCCCAGTCTAATGTACCTACGGTAACCGCTGGCGCGTGGCCCTGCGGCACGGGAATACGAAAGCAGGCAGCCGAGACTGGCGGTTGACGTTGTCTCACCCGCGGGGCGGTGATGCATGGCAACCCAAAAAGAGAAAAAGAGATGAATGTACTACGTCAAACTCATTCCTCAAAGGAATCGCATCCGATAGTGCCGTGTTCAGCGTGTGTGCACGCACTGCCTCGCAGAAAACATACGTCTTTGAGAGCACGCGTATCTGACCACAGTCCATGCGATAAGAACCCCGCGGCCAAAGCGTGAGACATGAGGAGATAAAAAGAAAGAACGAGAAGGCTTGAACGCTAGGCGAAACGTCATCGTGCATGGTCCCTCCTTCGAGTAACGGTCAATGGCGTCTATGCGCACGATGAAACGTCTCTCGCAAAAGGGGGAGGGGGGCGGGAGACGGGAGAGAGAGGAAAGAGGGATAACTAAAAAAAGATAAAGGTATGCAGAGCACGCTAGGAGTTGGCCTCCGGTGAAGAAAGGTCCCCCCCCATCGCCTACTTACTCAACACCCCGTTACTGCCACCCCCCAGCGCCCGGTCCGTTAACAACCTCTTGCGTGAAGTTTAAAAAAGGAAAAGAGTAGGAAGAGCAGGAACAAGCACCAACCCGCGGCCAAGATGTCGCCTGCTTCTCACAGACGCCAAAGATCGATCGATGCTTCTCGAGCCGTCACGCAGGACTGACTGACAGGTTCAACTGAAACGCTTACTTGCGTGCCGCCGTGCCTATGTGCAACCGCTTCGACATTTGCAACTCACGGCTTGAGTTGAAGAGGGGCAGGGGGCCTTGCAGCATGTCAAGCAGACGCAACGCTATGCATGCATGCAGGCATGCATATGCATTCCATGCAGCAACGTGCATAAGTATGTACACATGAGTACTACAAACAAAAGGTCACCCTGTTATGGTCTGATATGATGACGGTTTTCCTTTCTTGCCCTTCTTCTCCTCCTCATCTTTGTCTTGGTGGCGTGACGTGAGGGAATTACGCATGCACGAAACCCATGGCAGTTTTAGCCTCTGCGGGCATCAGAGTAGACATAGAATGCGGAGGTCCAAGTTTGGTGACCGTGTACACAAGACATCTATTTGAATAGAGGAGCAAAGAACCGCAATGGTATAAGAGAAAAAAAGCAATCTGGAAAGAAAGTTGTATCCAGTCTGTCTGCTCTAACCTCCAAGGCGGAGAAGAAAGAAAGTAGAATCGAAGCAACCAGACAAGACCCAACCACCTCAGGATAGCCAGTCATCACGGCCGATCAACTGCTCGCGGAAACCACCACCTCAGTACAACATCACTAGAACACGAATCTTGAGCACAACAAACCACAAGACACACACGTAGCACATCACCTTGTCCACTTCCACGTATCACAAACAGGAACTCGAGTGCCAATCGATGATGCTCGTCATTCTTACTTCCGTTACTACCTCCACAAATTTACTTCGAACTTCCGGATACTGCTGCTCAACGACTTGACGCCAATTTCGTCTTTCTCCTTCGCCTTCTTCATGTCCTCGTTCGCAGATCCGCTCAAACTGGTATCTACTCTCATTTTAGTGATATGTATACACGAAAGAGACGACCCATTCGCAGCAATGGAGAATGCAAGAAAGAAGAGGAAGAAGGAAAAAAAAAGAAAAGGTCTGAAAAGCCGGCATTTCCACGCAAGCCGGAGGCGCCTTAGGAACAAGTGACAGAAGACCGCCGACTTCCCACGAAGCCGAAGAAGAGAGAAGCAGGAGCATTAACGGGAGGAAGAAGGAAGAAAAAAGACTAGTTGAAGAGGAAGCAGAAGGAGAAGAAAACCGAAAGGCACACAATCCACACAGTGATCATGAATTTCAGCCAACCATAAACCAAGTCATCAACGAAGAAGAAAAAGGTCCATAGGTAAAAAGAATCCCAACCGGTCTAACGGAGGTAGTAATAAAAGAGAAGTACCCATCAAAAGCCCGGTAAGTCATTAAATAACTCCAGCAGCTCCCATGCCCCGAAAAACACAAAAACAAAACCAAAACACGCAGAAAAAAACGTACGTATGTTGGTCGAGAGCCCACGCCGCCAAGAAAAAGCCAAAAACCCGCGGCGCCGTATTGCTGCTGTGATGATGATAAAAACACAAAAAGCCCACTAATTACTCCCTTCCCCATGATTCCCACGAGTCGATTAGGCCGTATCGGAACAGTTATCGATTGCAATAAGCCGGGGGAGACAGCATATTGCAAAGGTGATAATTCCCGCATCTCCGCCATCCACTCCAACCCAAAAAAGCCCATATCGCCGCTGCCGCCTTCGCCTCACTTTCCCCAGCTCTCTCTCTGCGCTTGAAAGTGCGAGTGGGTCCCAGTCTCCGGACGAACGCACGAGCATCTCTCGATAAGGGAAATCCAATGCAATACGGACGACGATCCGCGCAACATCCGTGCTCAGAGGGAGAGAGTGAGTGAGTGAGTGAGAGAGCGATGAGAGATAAAATCGGCGAGAGAAAGAGATGATCCTCTCAGTGAACGCGTCGCCCGCCCATCAATGTGCCCAAATCCAGTTCACCACCGCTCGCCCTGTTCCCTGCCCCTGAACGTCCCTTCCCGAACCCCCCATATCCACTAGATTTTTCTTTTTATATTTTTTTCTCCCGCACATTCCTCTCCACAATCCAAGTCGGCCTCTCCTCCTCCTCGTCCATATATCTCCAGTGTCATCTCGTTGTCGATCCGTCGTCGTCGATCCTCTCATAAGGAAGCCCCAACCCCCACGGTTCCGCCATGGCCCGACCCCTGAAAGAAAGATAAGGGGTAGGTTGCATGAATGTGTGTATAGAGTCAGGGCATAAAAGTCGGATAGTAGGGGAGAGAAGGGGCAACGCAAGCAATATCGCAGGGCAGAAAAAAAAGTTAAGAACGAGAAGCGAGGAAGCCGATTGTAGCCGAGGGTGGTAGTAGCCGGAGGGAGCGGTGGGATGCTGAAACTGTTCGAGCTTTCTTTTGCTTTCTTGCTTTGGCCATGTGCTGCTGTTTCTTTCTCCTCCTTGGCATGGCAAGGATAAAAAAAATGCGTACGTCATGCACAATCCGCGCAATCTCGACTCTCTCTTTTCGGTCCCTTGCAATCAGTCCATTCCCATCACCCTCCTCCTACTAACGCACTCACTCTCCCTCCGGCAGCTCGTTCCGTTCCCAAATCCTTCGACATATTTCCTCGATCTCGTCCTTCTCCGCCGCAGCGCGGTCCTGCGGCGAATCGTCACCGCGTCCAGGCAGATCGAAGCTGACGCGGGCTCTCCGCGCCGCCGCCACCGCTTCCGTGACGCTCGTCGGGGTGCCGCGCTCGCGATCCATGCCCTCGCCGGCGCTCGACGCCCGGAGGCTGTGCTGGCGGACCAGACCTCCGACGCCCGAGTCCGGTCCAGGGCCGGCGTTCGTGCTCGGCCGCTGTTGTGCAGCATTGCCGGACTTGACCGACACGGCATTGCGGTTCTTGCGTAGGCTCGTCGGCGTGTCGGCGAGGCGGGCGATGGCGTCGGCGACGGGGTTTCGGAAGCGGCGCACGACCTTGTATTCGGAAGCGGCCTCGTCGAATCGGCGGAGCAATTCGCGATCGACGACGACCTCGCCCGATGGCGTGTACGTCACGCCCGCCGGGTACAGCTGCGAGGCGGAATGGCCGTTGCGCGGGAGATATTCTTTTTGTTGGGGCTCGATGTTGGAGCTGGCGCGCTGGAGCCAGAGCTTTTGCTGGGTCCGGGACGGGTGCAGGTCGGTTGGCGTAGCGGTGCCGGAAGACGATACGTGGCGGCGGTGCGTGGACGACGTTTCTCGGTCGGTCATGTTGGGGGCGGACTTGTTGCGCTTGCCTGGCGTGAGCTCACCGCCGGAGCCCTTGGGGTGGTGCGGCAGGATGCTGCTGTCCCGCGGGGTGCCGGACGAGCCGTCGCCGTCAATGAAGCGTGATACAGCTTCCTTGTTGCCGCCTGGTGTGTCTATCATTGTAGAGCCGGTGGAATGGCTGAGTGAGCGCGCGTCGTGCGAGTCGGAGACGACGGTGGCGGAGACGTCCGAGACCTGGGGCCGCAAGCTGTGCGTGGCACTGCGCTGGAGGATACGCGAGGTTATCATGTCGGCATCGGGGAGGTTGGGCTGGTGGTATGAGCTCGCTCCGTTGATCTGATTGCTGCTGTAAGTCACCCGTTCGGCGTCCCGACGGCTGCTGGGCGAAGCCGGCTGCGAGGTTGAGCGCGACTGTGGCTGCGACTGCACGCGGCGTTTGGGGGCGTCGGTCTCGGTCGACTCAGAGGTTTCGTTGTCGCTTTGGCTCTGGTGTTGGTCGTGCTGCTTCTTGGTGAAGACGTGCTTGTGCGGCTCGAGGATGACCGAGTTCTGGCGGGTATTGGAACGAGTAGTGGCGGGCGACTGCGAGGCGCTTTCCTCGGTCCACTCATTGTCCTCGTCGCCGTCGTCGTCGCCCAGGTCGAAGCGCACGGCGGGGTGGTCGGGCTCGGGCGAGACCTGGCGGCTGCGCTGTTGCTTCTGGGCGCGCTTCAATGTCTCGAGGTCGGTGCTGTTGCGGTGCTTTTGCATGCTCTTGGTGGACATGGCGCGCGGCAGGTGGCCGCTGGAGTGGTTCTTCTTCAGCACGGCGTGCGACGTGTTGCGCGGGACGACGGCGGCAGAGGCATTGCGCTTTAAGCCTGGGCGGACGGCCTGCGCCTCTGCTGGAGCCGGGGTGGAGCTACCCGACAGGGTGCGCTGGTGATGTCTCGTGCTGCCATCGCCCGTAGTCGGGCGCTGGGCACCGGCCTTGTTCAGATTCTTGCCATAGGAGGGGTTGCGCGGGCCCATGCGGCCGTGGCCAACGACATGGCGCTGGGCTTTGTGCTGCTGCTTGGGATGCTGCTGGACGTGATGCTGGCCGTCGGACGGGGATTGGGAGACTTGCGACTGCGACGACTGGTTGCGCCGCAGGCCTGCAGGGCGCCTCGGCGGCTGGTCCGGGGACGGCATTCTTGCTTTTGCTCTCGCTGTCTGCGGCTAAAGCGCTCGCTGACGCGCACCCTCGGGGTTAGGGTCGAGGCGAAGGGAGGCGGGCGGGCAGGCTCTGACGGCGCTGGTTTGCGGGGCGAGTCGACTGAGGCCCGGGGCTGGAGCTGCTTCTGATGGCGGCGCAGCGGGCCATACGCGTCAATTGGTGAGAAGGAGAGGGGCCTCGGCGGCCGGCTCGCGAGTGGAGGAGGAGGTTCGCTGGCAGCCGGTCGTGCAGGCGGTCAGGCCCGTCAGAATCGAAGCTGGCTGAGCTGTTGCGAGTGCCGTCATTGGACCGTGGCCAACACCAAGGGCCGCTACCAGAGAACCGTCGTCTCCTCGCGCGCTCCCTTCTCTCAACATGCCGCCGCCAAAGGTACCGGCCGGCCACCCACGCGCACCCCGGTTGTGCGCCCGCCCTCCGCATTTAGCCTCGCGCGCATGAATGGCGGGCGCGTCGGAACGTTGCAGCCTCGGCGCGACCACGCTGCAGTCAGCATCATTCCACCCGACATTGCAACTTATTTCATTCCGTGCCCCCGCCCGCTATCTAGCTCTGCATCCCTCGCGCCCTCGTCTCGTAAACCCTAGGCAAATATCGTACTGTACAAAACTCTCCATCTTCCATGACATGTGATTATCGGATGCAAAATGCCGTGCCCACCGAACCAGGATATTCCAGCAAAAAGAGGGGACCTGAGCCTTGTAATATGTACAGCCTTAGTGGATAGACGCCTGCACGTCCGTTAAACGGCCCACGCGATCTGAGCCGTAGAACCGGTACTTGTGTCCCGCAATCAACCCACAAGGCCTGCGCGTGTATCCACCCGCGAGCGCTGTGGCCTCGTGGAACCGCATGCTCTGCGTTTCGAGTCATGCTCCACTCTTCAGTACGGCATCATGCAAGCCGTGTCGCTCTCCATATACGGTCTGGTCTGCCTCACGGGTACCTCGAAACGGCTGACAATCCTCTTTAGAGTGTGCCTCTTTGGCTTGTTCCCGGCCAAACTGCTTGCTTTGGACGAGATGGATGGGTTGAGAAGGTTGACGTCGTCACCAGCTTCTTCCGGATCGACGTCCTCCGCCACGGGTCCCTCAAGAATGACACTGGCTCCCTTTACCACGTTGTCCATACCTCCGTCGAGCTGTCTCTTATTGGGATCCTGTTCAATGTCGGGCCGCCGCATGCCGTCAACGCAACCGAAGGAAGTCCACGACGAATCGGAATCGGAATCGGCGTCATTGCTGTAGAAACGACGGTGAAGGCCGGTGAAGACGGAGCGGTAGCTTGGGGGAGTGTTCGGGGTAGGAAGAGCGCGCTGCGAGCCATCAGAAAGACGGAGCATACGGTTACGGCTAGATGATGACCAGCGGCGGTCGGCTAGAGCTGCCTGCTCCTCTTCGTGGGGCTCAGTAGCCTGTGAGATGGACCGGGATCGAGATGCAGATCCCTGCACTGACGGAGACCTGAGCCAGGTCATGAGGTCGGAGGGTGATCTCACAAGCTTCTTTCCCAAGGCCGACGAGAAGGACGAACTCTTCATGCGCTGCGCTGGCTCGCCTCCGCCGCGCTTCATCCGGGCGTCCGAAGTGGTGGCCATCTGCTCAAACGCCGGCCAGTCGCCCGGGGACTCGGGAGCTGAGCAACGATGGGCGTTCTTCGCCGGGACGTCGAGCGGTGTGTGGGCTGAGAGGCTGTACATGGCCTGAGCCTGAGCGTGTAGAGAGTCTTCGACCCAGGCCTCTACGTCCTTCAAACGCATGGTCGAAGGCCTGACTGTGGCGTCGAGGTAAGCTTGGGCGCCTTGAAGCGCTGCGGATGTTGGTCTTGGTGGTCTCGGAGGGTGACTACGCCTCTTCAACGCCGATATCTCAGTTGCTGAGTGGCGTGGGCTCGGTTCCCCCAAACTTCCCGGCGGAAGAGCGTCTTGTCTGTCGTAGCGCCTCTCGTGAGATTGGAAGATGAGGCCGAAGGTGGCCTCGAGCGACGGTTCAGGGTGAGCAAGAGCTGAGCGGACCGGCTGGGCTGGTGCAGCTTCTGGACTGCTGGTGCCTGGAGATGACCGAGGCCGCCGCGGTGGCGGTGAAGCGCTGAAGCGGACGGCGGGCATGATGGGCAATTAGGAAAGTACTACTAGGATGAGGTTTTGAGTGAGTGGCTAGGCGGGTCTCATGACAATGAGGTTCGGCCGACGTGTAGGCACCGAGGTGGTGAATATGGATAGAGTCGAGGAAGGAGCGAATGCGAATGCGGTTCAGCACGCGAAGATGAGCGGTGCACGCGACGCGTTGTCGCCGAAAGGGAAAGTCGCACAAGCTGCGGATGAGGAAAGAGCAGACCCGCTCACAGCTTGGGAAACACCGCCCCACTGCCACCAGCCTCTTCACTGCCGCAATATCTGCATCGGAAACTCTTCGCCAGCGGCCTTTGGACCTTTATCCCACTTTGCGAAAGGCTTGCACCGTCAGCATAACATAAACTCCGGATGCGCGCCTTGCCGCACGCCTTCATTGACGCCACCGGCGACCAGATTCTAGATCTGTGCAACACGTGTCTAAAAACAGACTCTATTCTCCACCTGCACATAGCAGGGTCTGTAGGGCTTGTCTGCTTTCTTTTTCGTCATTCCTCCAGGCTTGGCTGTCTTACTCGTGGCAGCACACTGCTCCCATGGAGTCGCATTCACCGGCTTCTGAGTGTTCACAAAATTTCATTGTAGAGTATGGGCCAATATTGAGCTACGCAGCAAAGCTTTTACATCCAATCAAAGAATCTACTACATCTCAAAGCCCGATGGCGAAGATCTCACTTCACCAAAGCTTTCTAGTGTTCACCAATTACGAGCTACTATGTATTATCACTACATACTGTGCAGGTTTTGTATGGACAACAAATAATAAGAAGTCTCCGGCATACTCTTAGCGTGCTTCCCATAACGAAAGATACTGGCATGTCTAGCATCCTGAATGTAACTCTCCACAGTCCTTAGATATCTTGATTTCAACGATAAGCTTGAGGAAACCACTGTCTGATTGGTCTAGCCAGGGCAATATTGCGAGCTTCACAAAACCATTTGAACGGCTTTGTACAATATAAAATGAGTGCCCTCGCATCATCCATAGACTTCATCTTTGGATGGAGGCTCCTAATCACGTAAGGGGAGCAGACTTTGATCACTTTGACTTCAAAGAAACTTCCTGAGGCACGCGCTCAAAGGATACACTATAAAAAAAGTTTGTGCAATAACAAAACAACTCTACAAAACAACGTAAACAAAGACTTTGATTGAACAACTTCAGTACATGTTTATTTTTAAGAAAGCGAGAACCGATATCCGACTATCCTGCTACAACAGCTACCCAAATCGCAATGGCTCTCACCGGTAAGAAGGCCTGCAAGAAATACAAGGGCCCCGTCCGGGTCAAGGTTGACGGAAGCTACTGCTGGTTAAACCAGAGCGCTTACAAGAGGAACAAGAAGCACAAGTCTGTCAAGAAATCTGAGAAGCACCTTCACTATAAAGAAGATGTGCTTCTAGATGATAACTTGTATGATGAGAAAGACTGATTTCTAGGTGACTCGTCGTGGTTGTTCTCGCAAAAAAAAAATCAAATAAAAAAATCCAAACACGAATACCATGAGGTATTTGCTTTTAGACTTGCTTTTCCCAAAGATGACGCTCTCTTTTCCTAAAAGTGTGATGACATGTTCTGGATTCGTGAGCCATAGACTTTCATGTAGGTGTCATGAACATGCGTTCCTGACATGGTTTATTAACTGACTACGCCTGACGCTGATCACGTTCATTCCAGTACCTTTTTTGCCCTCGGGAGGACCCATACTAGAGCTTGCTGTGGTGGGTTAGACCAGTTCCTTACAGTCATCGCCGGCGAAACCCAACTACCGCCGGTCAAACCCAACTTCCCACCAAAATCCACCGTCTTTCAACTGTAGTAGAATTTCAACGAAATTAAAATATAAGGTATTTTCTCGTTGCTGCAGTAATAGCCATGCCTACAGATATCTATAATAAGCTAACGTTTTCTTAAAGAGATTGTTGACCCGCACGGTCTAAGAGTTGAATTTGGCCAGCGATAGTTGGTAATTACCCCTTTTATGTCATGATTCTCTGCTGACCAAACACTTCGACGCGGACACGACCATTGTCCAAGTGGGTCCAGTTCATGTGACGAGTTCATGAATGAAACTTGCAATTGCTTCCTGAGATTATTTATAAGACAAAGCCTGCCCGACAACTTCAGTAATCCATCACTGTCTCTCTTCACACCATTAACACGCCCCTTCCACCCACTTGCAGCTGCAGTCACAATTATGACTCAAGAAAAAGCCAAGGGAAAGGCTAAGGGAAAAGCAAAAGAAAAAGCTGAGGATGAAGCTCTCGGTAACAGCGCACAGGAGCCAGAAGAACTATTCACCGGGGATCACGCAGATGACGACTACTACACCGTACCCGAGACTGGCGAAATTATCCGTAATCCATCGGTAGATACATGCGCATGGTACATGCAATTGGGTTTCCGCTCACAAGATTTCGCCGAATGGAAAGAACACTTCGAAGAAATGGCGAAGCTATGCCAGGAGGCCATGGATCTGCGGGAAGAGAGAAACGCTTTGCTTTTCGATTTTGTCGAAGATATTCGAAGCGAACAAGACGCTCTCTTCGACACCACGACATGGCGCCAAGACCCCGGGCTCTCAAACATTAGCCAACGTGCTCGAGAGCGCAAAGAACGCGATCTCTTGCAAGCTAAGCAGCGGCAACAAAAAGTTGTGGACAACTTCCGGTATAATTTGGAATGCCAAATACGCAATATCGAGGATCTTCGTGCTTTCCAAGGCTATGGTGAGGAGTTTAATGCGTACCTAGGTCAACAACAGCATTCTATGAACACCCTTCTGGAGGAGATGGCCTTGGATAATTTCTTAGCGAGGTGTATCGGGCCTATGCTACATGTCAGGTGCAAGATGGACAGTTTCATAGCTCCATATAGCGCCCCTATGTGCATAGTGTGCTTTGAACCAGTAGGTCAAGACATAACAGGAGTGCCAGTAAGAGAGAATGCGGAACTGACGCTATGTCCGATCTGCGGGAAGCCGTATCATCGGACTTGCTTGACGAAATGGCGGGATGAAAATCCGAAATATGACTGTGTTGTTTGTCGACCAAATCCCAGACAAACTTAAGAGGAGTTGAGATAGTCTCTCATATTATACTTTTATTACTCATTATTTTCTTACTCTCGATGTCCCCTCACTTGATCCGTACTCTCCGGTCCGCCCAGCAATAGCTTATTACAATCCAAAAATTACCTAACGCTCCCAACATCACTCCCACCCGTATCTCCACTCTACGTACCTCCCCTATGTACAAAGCTGAATCGGCACCCTCACCGCGACCGACGAAAACGACCCCAGCGTAACCGTAACATCCAGCCTATACATCCGATCCACCAAGCACGACCGAAAACTCGGCACAAGCGCCTTGCCGGGCGGATACTCAACCGGAATGACCAGCTTAAGCAAGTAATACGGGCCACCCCTGTACGCACTCGACGGCGCCACCATCGACTCCACCCCCCTCCTATCACCCCCGTCCTCCACCAACCGCTCATGCGCCCAACTCGCCCCGCACTGCACCCACCGCGCCCCCGACACGCACAGCGACGGCAGCGCGACGGCTTCGGTGTACGACCGCTGCTGCTGCTGCTGAGATCCCGCGCCCCCACTCGCCAGCTTTCCGTACGCCGGATCCGCCTCCATCTGCCCCGCGCGGAAGACCGTCGTCACCTGGATCTTCCTCTTCACGTCTGCCAGCTGTGGCGGGGGGCCGCAGCTATCATCATCAGACGCAGGATCGAACCTGAGCAACAGCGTCGTCGAGGCAGGCGACCCCTTCTTGCGCAAACCGCCCTTCAGCGCGGATGGCTGCTGCGCTTCGATGACCAAGCAGCCCGCCCGGCCGCGGAAGAGGCCGCTGGAGATGGCCTTTTCCTGGCGGAGGCGGTATTCGGATGCGGGGGCGTCGCGGCTGCGGCTGGGTGGCTGCTGGAGGAAGATTGGGGGTGATTCAGGGAAGTCCGGGACGACGCAGACGGGATGGGAGGAGTCGGCGAGGGAAGGGCGACGGTGGCCGTTGGGGCCGGGTCTGTTGTAGAGGACTTTGGCGGTGATGGTGTAGGCGACCTGGGCCATGACGGGGGTGGGGTCGTCGAGGGTTTGGTGGCCGTGGTGCCAGCGGTGGGCGCCGCCCATGGTGGGGGGTGGGAGGAGGTGTTCGTCGGAGTGGAGGCAAGGGCAGGAGCTGGGGAGGAGGCGGTCCGGGATGATGAAGTTGAAGGGGAAGTAGTGGGGGTGGGCGGCCTTGAGGATCATGCCGCTTGGAGGCTTTTCGAAGGGCTGTTGGAGGTGGAGGAAGCGTTTTTCTGTGTACGATATGTTTGGCGTTACTGGGGCGGCGCCGAAGTTGTCGAAGCGGGTTTGGGTGTTTCCTGGTGGTCGAGTTGTCAGTGTTCTGTGTTGAAGGGTGTCAGATATGTTTTTGTCACTTACCGATGAAAGATATGTCCAGGTCATCTACGTGGACGTCGTCGGTAGCAATGATGACAACTTCTCCGACTATCTCGTCATTGGTGGTATACAGCTCGTGACTCAAGCCACTGCCTGCGCTTTTGAGGTTGATCGAAATATCCAACATTTTGTTGGAGGTTTGGAGGAGTCTGGGAATGAAAGCCATCCAGGGCAGCTGCCAGGGCAAGAGCAAAGTGGTGTGACAAACTCTTCGTCCAGAGGTGCTTCCTGCGGGGTATTTATCAGGCAACTTCGCCCGGCGGACATGACATGGTTCGGGACTTCTGCCAAGGCCGGCACCTCCGTAGATCCCGCTTCCGCTTAACGTTAGGGGAAACTCGCTTGCGTAGTGGATTCCGCAATTCTAAATCCGTCTATACTTAACGTACACGATACAAACTGTTCAGCCGTGACAGAATTCAATTTTCAATGCCACACCGCTATCTGCCGCGGGCTTTTCCTCGACGAATGGCTTCCTGCCATGCGCTGACGTTTTCACTCGGACATTTCGGTCAGTTCTGTCTTTGGTTTAGTCTAATGACGCCAGCCATCCTCCGCCCTACCGGTGACATGTAAGACTTGACAAGTGCCCCATGGGCCACGCGCGCGCCCCGTGGAGGGGCGTCTGTAGTCGTAACGCCCACGCTACCAATAGTCGGCCATCCGGATTACACTCGCGCCGTGCTGATGTTGACAAGACCTCGACGCTGTCCCGACTACTTAAGGGGCACTCGACTCTGGCTAGCGTAATTCGTGTGTCCAGGCTGGTATCGCTCTTGAGAAATCGCAACCTCGCTCGTTTCGCATTGTTCTTCAACACTGGGCAGAAAGTCGGCTCAGCTACCCGAAGTCTAGTCAGGTACTTCTTGATATGTGAGTCACATAGACTGAAACCCCAGATCTTTTGCCAGACTTGGTTATCTACTCGATTGAATCTATTCAGAATTTGCCCAAGTCCGTTTTCCACAACAGTCGTTTCGATATTCCGCCCACTCTTGCCGTCAACCAGTCATTGTTCCATCGTCCAGTCATCGCCAATACACACCGGTCTTCGCATCGAATAGGGGAACAACACAGCTACAGAAACGAAACGAAGAAAGCATATTCGCGATCCTCGACGGACGATGTACACAAAGCCTGCGGCAATCGCGCTCGATCGCAACTCCACATCCATGACACTTTTCTGCCAAGCAACGCCGAAACAGACGGACCAACACGAACGAAGCTACACTCGTCGTCCAGGAGAAGCTGATACGTCCGTGGAGGGAAACACTGGGTAGGATGAGGAAGAGTCAGAAATAAGAGCGGCCGCATCGAGCAAAAGCGCTTACTGCCATCGGCCAAAGCAGCACTGTCGAAGGTTTTGAAACTGCATTGACCAGTCAGCCCTACACAGATTTTGCTTTCTCCCCGTTGCGCTTTTTTCTGCACTCGTTCTCTCGTCAGCCCGACCTTTCCCAATAGAACAACCAATCGACGAATTCATCATCTGGTATCAGGTTCCGAGATTGTAGCCATCACACAACAAAGTAGACGACGCGTTACAGCAAAATATTGTATTCATTTACTTTCGTCCCAAGTACAACCAGCATGGCGCTTTCTCACTGCTGATCAATGTAACCACACAAAAACAGTGCACCAACCCTCTACATCCCCCCGACCTTCCCATCAGGCGGCCAAACACCCGGCACCATCAGCTGCCTCGGGTTCAGCGGCGGCGCCCATCTCCTCCCCTTCGCCGCCGACTCCGACTCATTAAACCCCCGATACTCGCTCAAGCTCGGCGGCAAATCCTCGACCCTCGTCCCCCACGCACTCTCGTTCCTCCCCAGCGTGAGCACGAGCTCCTTGCCCTCGGTAAAAAAGCTATGATCGATCCAATTCTTCGTGTACGGCACACCATCCAGCGTCGCGCTCTGGATATAAATCGCCTCGTAGCTCGGATCGAAGCCGACGTTCCTGACGGTGGCGGTGCGGCCGGTCAGCGGGTGCGTGACAGTCACATTCTCGAAGAACGGCGGCGTGATGAAGTACACGTCCTGCCCCGGGCACGGAAACAGGCCCATCATGCTGAACGCGACGTATGCGCCCATCGTGCCGCTGTCGTCGTTCCCCGGCAAGCCGTCATTCGTCGTCTTGAAGAAGCCCGGGATGTAGTAGTGGCTGCGGCGGGCCGAAAGCGCCGGGCGGCCGGCGTAGTGGTACTGGAAGACGGTCAGGAACGACGGCTCGTTGCCGATGTAGGTGATGTTGCGGTCGTGCAGGTACTCGAGGCGGCGGACGAACTGGGCGGGCCCGCCGAAGGCGGTGATGAGCGCCGCCATGTCGTGCGGGACGTAGAAGGCGTACTCCCAGATGGATGATTCGAACGTCTCGACGGCCGTGTTCTGCAGGCTGCACACGCTGTCGGTGAAGGGGTCGATGTTGCTGCAGCGCAGCGGGTCCTGGAAGCCCCAGGTGCCGTTCAGGTAGCGCGGCTGGAAGAAGCCGACGAAGCCCGTGTCAGAGCCGTTGAGCAGCGACGTCTGGTCCGCGCGGAAGAGGTTCTTCCAGTTGGTGCTGCGGTCCTGGTACTTGGCGACGTCGGTTGTGTGGTTGAGGCGGTCGGCCAGCTCGGCGATGGTGAAGTCGTTGTAGCAGTACTCGAGGGTGCGCGAGATGCTGCGCGTCATGGTGCCGAAGCCCTTGTAGTCGAAGTCCTCGACGGGGATGTAGCCCAGCGCCTTCCAGCTGTCCAGCCCGCCGCGGCCCTGGCAGCACCAGTCGTACGGCTCGACTTCTGCGTCTTTGACGACGGCCGCGTACCCGTCTTCCCAGTCGATGCCGTCGCGCAGCCCCTTGAGGTACGTGTCGGCGAGGACGACGTCCGCGTTCGACCCGCCCTGCGTGTAGCCCTTGTTCAGGCTCATCCTGCACCCTGTTAGCTCCCTACGTCTGAAATCGAGCAGCAGTCTGCTGTATACTCACCGGCAATCAGGCAGCCAGCCGACGTGCCGATACGTATCGATCAGCGAGCGGACCATACGAGTGACTTGGTCCGGATCGACGATGGTCAAGAACGGCAGCTGCGAGCGGAACAGGTCCCAAATGCAATAAAACGAATCGAAATACGGCTCGTCGCTCTTCCACAGCGGGTTCTCGCCCGTGTAGTCCTGCGGGTTGACCATGGTCCGATAAATGCCGCTGTAAAAATTAACCAAGAAGTCGCGGTCAACCTTCTCCGTCGACACGCGCACGGGACTGAGCTTCTGCCGCCACTCGTCGACGGCCGCGCTGCGCGTGCCCTCGAAGTCATAATCCGGGATCTCCTTCTCCGCGTTGCTGCACGCCTGCTGCTCGCTGATCAGGCTGACGCCCACGCGCGCCACCACCGCATTCTCGCCCGGGTTCGCGAACCGCACGAAGCCGCCGCCCGGCAGCGGGTAGCCGTTGATGGAGCGCGAGATGGTCAGGTTCTTGACGTCGGCGCTGGCCCGGCTGTTGGCGAAGATGCCGTTGTCGCGGATGTTGGCTCCTTGGAAGTCGGCGCAGAAGTAGGCCACGTAGTTGCCCTGCCCGAAGCTGGGGAGGAACCGCGCGTTTCCGGTCATTCTGCCCGTGTCGGCGTCGACGGCGATGGTCGCGTTGTCCTGGCGGGAATCAGACAGATCGGTCAGGTCCAGGAGGATCAGCGGGCTCGGAGCGTTGCCGTCGGTGCCGGTGGAGGGGAAGGAGAAGCGGAAGAGATTCGTGTGTGCGGCGGACGTCATTTCGACTGTGATGCCGCTGTTCAAGGTCAAGGAGAAATAGCCCGGGCTGGCCTCGAGGGAGTTATTCTGGTACGGCGTCCGTCTGGCCTTCTTGGGGAAGACGCAGTTGTCGATCTCGTCGCCGCGGCAGTTGGTGTAGGGGAAAAGAGCAAACAGGCCTAGAGATGGACTGCCTCCGGTCCCGCTGTCATGCATTTGGCTGAAGCCGGTGATGTTGGCGCCGTCGGTGGTGAATCCGCCTTGGTTACTGCCCGAATCCGTGTCGGCGACTGCTTTGGCCTTTTGACGTTACTTAGCACCTGCTTGCTGCATAGACGGCGCTCCAATGACTACCTACCATTCCGTACGGCCGCGTGGAACCGGGGAACACATTTCCTGAGCATCATTAATGAGCGTTCCGGGTTTTTGGTGTCTTAGAAAACCAACCTCCATTGCTACTTCCAATCAACTGATTGACGTACTGCAGAACATCGGACTCGGCGCGCACCGGGATGGCGCTGAGGCAGGCCAACGAAAGAGCGACGACAGACTTGAGACCCATGGTTGGGACAAACGAACGAGAGGACGGCGCTTCTACGAGCGACGAGTCCACGGGCCTACAGAGCGAGCAGTGTAAGAGGAGAAAAAGGCAAGCTGTGAGAGCAGCAGCAGCCCATGGTCAAGCCACCGGGCAGGACGGTCAGTTTAAATGTCGCCCGCATGGTGGAGCACGGACGACGTGACATGGCCATGGGGCCCCAATGTGCAGGCGGCTCATACTGTATTATACCCTGCAGCCGGTACCGCGTTCCCATGGAAGCTTGCTCCCCCACCAGAGGATTCGTGCAGCAGCATGCTTCTCCGCACATTGGCCCGCTTGACGGTCTTCATCTCCGCCCGTTTCCGCGTCGAGCTTGCTCTGGGGCCTCTTAGATCCTGGGAAAACCACTCAATCGGAGGGCAACGTCGAGAGAGGGGCGTGTTAATTTCGCGTGGGTCCTGCAACCCCCATGGATCCCCCTCCCTTAGCGTTGCCGCATGCCACCCCAGACGCCCGAACACCGCATGGAGCCACTGCCGCCCACGCCACACGCCCCGTCCGAAAGCTTATCTGTATATGGTCCAGTCCATCAGCCGTCGTGACCCCATGACTGCTAGGGCCTGCCTATTTCGCTCGCACGCTCCGTCCGTGTTTAAAACCCCGCCAGCTGTGGTTATCTCTCTTTTTCGTGCTCACCGATGGTTGCTGCAACTCTGTCGATCTTGACGCCGCCCCCGCTGCACGCCAAGCCGGAAACTCTCGCTCTGTTGCTTGTCTCCCGTTCCTGTCCAGATGAGGCGTCCCGGTTGAACCGAGTCAATTCTACCATCCGTCTTTTTCTCGGCAAACTTTGTACAATAGTAGCTTGACTCAGGTCGGTACGTTGAAACAATGCGCCATGTGTGTTCCACAACCGTTGAGCGAAAAATCTAGAATGACCATGGTCAGTTGCACAACCCCGGTTGCCTTTACCGCTGTTTTATTGCTTGTCAAAATTGCCACACAACCTAGAAATCATGTCTCCTGAAGAAATGCTGAATCAGAAGAGGAAAGTGACACTATAAATAGTATGAAATTAGTGAGTGTTTCCACTGACTTGCTTGTTACCTTGACTCAGCGTTGGGATCGGGGATTAACCTCCATGCACATTGGGTCACCTTGCATCCTCATGCGGAAATTTATGTGGTATAACGGTGCGCCACGTTAGTCTGCTTCTCCAAATACAGGACAGCCTGCAATGTTCAAATCAATAAATGGAGCGTCGTGCAGATACGCTGTTCGCTATTAGCCTTCTCAACACCCCGGGATGAATTTGTTTCGATTGCAGTTGCCTCGATGAACCCATCTGTTTGAGTTAAAATACCCTGCTCATCAATGCATTACCTGCATGCCCGTCCACCCCTATCCCCATTCACTCCGCGCTCTTGGTCAGCAACCACGCGAGCTCAGCCGCGCGCTCCTCGCCCACCAGCTCCACCAAGCGCTCCGGCTTCAAGAAGTCATGGTCCGCAAACTCAAACCCCGGGATAACAGTCTGTCCCAGATATCAACACCGCCCATTAGCCACTGCTAAGATCCAATACTCAACGCAAAAGAAAAAAAAAAGAAAACCAGAAAAACTCACCTCACTAATCAAACACCCATCCTTACTAGCAGCAGCAGAAGCACCATCCTCATCCGGCAGCAAGAAGCTAGCTTTGTACTTCCCGCCCTCAACGACCCACTGCAAGCGCTCACCAGCCGCCACGTCCTGGCCAACGACGTACGTCTCGATGCGGGCCTGGCCCGCCGGGCGAACGCCGTTGACAACCTCATCAGCATGAATAATGACGTAGCGCGCGCGGCCCTTGTGCAGCGTGTGGACCGTCCTGTTGTTCCCACCACCACCATCAGCACTCAGCAAAACTCCCCCCAACCACACCCGTCCCTCAAAGCAACGAAACAAAGAAGAGGAGGGAGGGGTAAGAAGGGAAGAACACTCACCTCCCCTTATTCCGATGGAACCGCCCGAAGCTGCGGCCCTGCGTCAGCAGGTAGTAGATGCTGGTGCTGGCGCTGCGCGTGAGGTCGGTCCAGAGCTTCTCCGCGCCGCCCTTGCCGTCGCTTTCTTCTGCCGTCGTTTCGGCGAAGCATTGCTTCGTCGACACGGCCGTCATGCCGCTGTCGTACGACGCGTGGAAAGGGTTGGCTACGCGCCGCTGGTCGCGGTCCGTCTCGACGAAGTAGCCGCCCTGTGGAACGGGACGGGTGAGTAGATGTGTAGTAGGGCTGATTTTTTTTGGGGGTGGGTTTGTTGGGCGTGATAGATTATAGAGACTGGAATAGAGAGAGAGAAGACGGCTCTGGCTTTTGCTCTTTTTTTTTTTTTTTTTTCATTGCTACTCACCCCCAAGGCTACAGCCGCACAAAAGCAAGACATCCAACCCTCCTAAAAGGCGAGAGAGAGAGAGAAATCCGAGGCAAAAAACACACGACCGTACATACCTCCGGATGCTTGATCATCTTGAGCGCCGCGATGACGGCGCGCGACCCCGCCGGCTCCTGTGGCACGACGGCGCCGGGCTCGGGCGTTCCGCCAGCCTTGACGGCCTCGCCCGGGATGGCGAAGGCGGGGCGGATGGGGTTCGCGAGTGCGGGGTCGACGACCGACATGGTGGTTGGTTCTTCAGTCGGTCGGCTGGTGTTGGTGAGTGGGTGGTGGATGGGGCGCGCGTGTGTGGCAGATTTCCCTGATTTTTTTTTTTTGCTGAACGATCAAATGGTGAATATTTTTTTTTTACTTTTTGTTGGTCTTGTCCACGATCCTGCAGCGGCCGAATCGGAGGGGGTGAGAGCAGACTGTTGGAGAGATGATGGAAGGGGGGAGAGGAAATAAGCAGGGCGGAATTTAGGTAGGTAGCGTCCTTCCCGCTTCCCTGTACCGTTACACACGCGGGCGGGGAAAAGAGAGAGGTCCTTGTACACACACAGGGAAAATGAAGTTGGGATGACGTGAGATAAGATATGCAAGTCGCACGTGTTGGTCTCGCCGAGAGAACCGCACTGCCATTGTCAACTGCATCTCTACGAAAGAGCAAAAGTAATTTTTGTGTGTCGCATTTGTTATTGGAGCCAGGTGTTGTAAGTTGAGGTCATCGTGATGGTGTGCGGTCAGGCCTCCGCAGCCAGTGCAACGATGCTAACTGGTTTCTCATAACACTTTCTTCCAATCCAATCGCGATATTCATTAAGGGCTGACATGAATTGATTTTTCCCGCATATCATGTGCAGTTGAAGCTATCGTCCGGACGTGAATGGTTAATTATCAATTCTACATTTACACCCGGATGATAGCTTCAACTACCCATAAATGTCCTTTTTCATGAGAAGAAAAAGGAACTGAGGCATACTCAGGGCCCTGCTATTCTTCGCGCTAACCATCGGCTGCAGTATCCCTCTGTACGCAGTAAAAGCAGAGCTGACAGTAGCGTTTCCGCACTTGCATCAGATGTGATGGAGACAGCAAACTCCGCATCGTCACCAACCCTTCTCAAACATGTCAACCTCGCCCCCACCATGATTTCTCCAAGCCACAAAGAACATGGGCTCGGTCCCCAGACACGGCCTTGTACCAAGGGAAGAAGAAGAAAATTTGTCTAAACACATTACCATTCGCTTCATCTTAAATGCATTTTCCCCAACCACCAGAACAGTCAGATCAAATCAGAGAGAAACGTATAGTAGTAAGGGCACTCAACGCACGACCTATGCTCCAATCTCTCTGACACACTCTATCAAACACCCGCGCTAATGTTTCCCATGATCCTGAAAAACCATTTCCATCATCATGCCTTCAAACAAAAATAATCCCTTCGCCCGCTTTGTCGAGAAAAAACCATTGTGGAGATGTGCAAGAGGAAATAAAACATGAAAAAAAAAAAAGAACTGACTAAATGAGGAGCGAAAAGAGTGGAAGAAGAAAAACGGGCAAACTTATTTGACAGCTTGGGCGGGCTTTGACTTCCCCTGATCCGATTTTGTTTTTAGCACCACGTGAAAACGCAAGAAAGAGCAGGAAAACGACAACAGGAAAAAAGGAAGCAACAGGCTATCGTACAGATTCAGGAAAAAGGCTTCACCAACCAGAGTACGTTTGGGATGCAAAGACCAAGATGCCTGACCCCACTTCACGGCAGTACAAAAACCCCCTCGACGGAAACGATGGCGAGAATCTCGAATCGGAAGAAGGCAGGAGCGGATGAGACGGTAGAGGGTCGAACGCGATCGGCGGAAAAAAAGCAGGAGAGGAACGACGGGCAGCGAGCGAGATAGCAACTGGAAAAAGACGAATGCAGTAGCAACAAGAAACAAAGATCCCACGGCTCCTCTCATAATCCCATCGGCGGTGGGTGAATGATCCCAGTCGCTATGCATTGCACAAATGACCATCAACAAAACACAAATTCTCGCTGTGATGATCCATTCCCCCAGAACGCCATCCCGTAACCTCTGCTGCGGTTAAACGGTCAATGCTCATGCTTCCCCTACCACATATCATTTCGCCCGTCGTCATCGTCGTACTGCTGTTCGTAGTACGGCTGCTGGACCTGTCCTCCAGGTTGGCCAAGGTAACTGGACCCGCTCGAAACACTGTATCCGTTGCCGTTCGCTCTATTATACTGTGTGTGTTGTGATGCGTGTGAGGAGTCGTTGGCGTATTGAGTGTCTCCATATTGATAAGTCGTACCTTCAGACGTCCCTTCATTGGCCTCCGCTCGTGCTTGTTGCTGTTCACCAGGTCAATAACCAACCCTCGCTCAATCTTCTGGGGGACACTCACATCTTGATACATCTGATATTGCTTGAACTCTTCCGGCTGTTGCTGCTGCTGCTGACGGCGCTGTTCTTCTTCCCGCTTCTTTTGCTCCTGGGCTAACCGTTGTTGCTGCTTCTGGGCTGCCGACTGGCCGATTTGAATGTGCGGATGCATCTGCTGAACCTTGGCGAGATATGAGTACATGAAGTTGCTGAGAAGTACCTGCGAATAGAGCTCTCGGCGGGGGTTGGCGAGCTTGATATGGGCCATGCGGTAAATGGCACGCTCCTCGAGGATGGAAAACCGGGTCCAGTTGTAGTCAATATCGGGACGAAGGATGCGCGGCGGGGGATCGGGAGATAAGCCACGGGCTGCGATTGTCTTCTTGCTTCCGTGAGTCTCCTTTTCGCCCTTCTTCGCCTTTCCTCCAAAGATGGAGGAGAAGAGGCCTTCCTTCTCCCTCTTTTCGCTCGACGTTTTCCGGCTGCTCGTCTTCTGGCGCTCCTCGTCAAGTTTAACGCTGCTGCGGTCGAGGACAAGGCTTTCTCGTCCACGTCCTTCATCGATCGAAGACTGCAATACGTCCAAACGCGTGTTATCATGCTTGTCGTGTTTGTCGTGTGACTTGTCAGCAGATTTGGTGAGCTTCGACTTGGTCTTCTTGTGCTCCTTCTCCTCCTTGTCCTTCTTTTTGTGTTCTTCTTCTTCTTCCTTTTCCTTATTCTTACGCGAGAACCAGCCCCAGCTCGTCTTCCTTCCGCCAGACTCCATGTCGTCATCGTCATCGTCGACTTTCTGGGACTTCTTGTCGCCCTTGTCCGATTTCTTGTCATCTGCATAGGTTGGAATAATTGCAAGTGAGTCGGATCTTGTCGCGCTAGTGTGACCAGGGATAGCGGTGGGGTGTGATGCCATTTCATCAAGAGACTGACTTGGAATTTTGTTGGCTTGAGCTTTCTCTGCTTTCTCGCGCAGACTCTGTCGTCCTGGAGGAAGGCCTCTGACCGGTTGCGGGGGCATTTTGACGGGAGCATGGTTCTGTGAAGCCGTATGGTCAACTGTAACTTTGGAGGATTTGCGTTCCGGGTGTTGGGCTGGTATCGGAGGCGGAGTGTCGGAGGACGCAGGAGGAGTTTCAACAATCTGAGGAACCGGGGCAGCTGTGGAAGAGATGACAGGTGAGTCGATAGGAACATTATAACCGGGAAGGAGTGCAGTCGTACGGCCGTTTGATGCAATGCGGGAGTGGTAAGTTTTTCGCTGTCCCTGTTGCGGGGGTGATTTCTGGCCTTGGTGCTCGGGCGGGCTAGAGGGCGCTTCTTCCGCGGATCGGGGCCGTGTAGGTTCGGCTTGTGGTGCATTGGGGTTGGGACCTTGGGGTGGGCGTGGCCGGGTTGGGCGCGAGAAGTTCTCTGGCTGATCAGCTTTCGTGGGCATGGGCTCAGTCTGGACTCTTTGAATTCCCCTTTTCACTTCTGGTTCCTGAGGCGGCGAGGCGGGAGGTTCGTCAGTGTCAGTGTCGCCCTGTTTATTTCCCATCCTACGGTTGAAAGGAACCCTTTCGCCTTTGCGTATACTGCCACGTCTGTAATTGGTCCGCGTGGAACGTTTCAGAATGCCAGCGGGCTTGACAGGAAGTATGGGCACGTCGTCTTCTCCAGCGCTCTCGACACCAGCAACCCCAGAGTCCATGGAGTCGCGCAGACTCATGCGCCGTATCAATTGTGCCGGATCGTCCTCCTCCACGCTTTCGAGCTGGTGCAGAGTAGGCATGTGATTGTGCTCGCCGCCAGTCTGCGATCTCTTTCTTTCCAAGCGCTCAGCACCATCTCTGTAGCCGTGGGGTCCGTCGACCTGCTTAGACAGCATCGACTTCTTCCTCCGCAGTCCTCCGCCCGAGCCTTCCGGGTTCAGTCCATCCGCCGAAAGAAAGGCCTCAGAATCCCCTGATCTCCGCCGGTGTCTCTGGACTTTTTCCTCGATGAATGTTTTGAACTCCTTCGGCGCCAACTCCGGATGCACTCGGGCAGGGACCCAGAACATGCGCGATGGGTCGTCTTCGTCGTCTTCGTGCGTGGGCGCGGCAGAGGGCATGGGCGGCCTGTCGCCGAACGACGGCAGGTCGGGGTCGGAGCCATGGACGTCCATGGACATGCGCCGTATTGCTTGTAGGTTGCTCAGCTCCTGGGCCAGGGCGGCCGGGCTGGATTGGGAGTCGATGTCTTGGAACTCAAAGGCCTGACTCGCGGTGTCGGAACTGTGGCGGTTCAAGCGCGGCGGGGAGACAGAGGAGCGGTCGAAGGATTCGCTGCGGGGCGACAGCATCTTCGGCGAGGTGGCCTGGCCATTTGCGTGGTGCTTGTACTCGTTGGAGGAGGAGCGCTCGAGCGGGTTGGGCGAGGAGGGAAAGGAGGGACTGATGTCAAAAGTCTCGCTGGTGGGCGAGCTGATGAAGCTCAAGGGCCGTGACTCGTTCCGGCTGTATTCATTCTCGCCGTACATGTCTCCAATTGCTTCGGTGATGTGGTGGCTTTCGTCGCTGATGGAGATTTGCGGAGCATGGCCTCGGCGAGCCTGGTACAAGCGCTCCAGCTCGGCCGCTCTCGACGGGGGCGGTGATTCGGTGGTCTGGGGGTCGAGGTACTGGGTGGTTAGCATAAGGTCGCGAGGACAGGGAGCGGCGAGAGGAGGATGTGGCGGCCCAGCGCGCTCGCAGTCGGGGCGGAGGCGTGCTGCTGCTGCTGTGTAATCTGGGTCCTGCATTGGGAGCGCGGGCAACGGGCAGCGGGAGGACCAACCTGCATAGCTACTCGAGGAATGCAGATCCTCGTCGCAACGAGGCCTCGGCGGCGACGGGTTCACAGGGGGCGGCGGTGGGGTGCGCGGGCGGTGTTCATCGATCGAGAGAGCGGCAGGAGCTCAGGCTGATGAGCATGATCTGGCGCGGCGAGGAGCAGCTTGGAGGGCGACTTGCTCGGGCTGCTGCGAAGTTGCTTACAACAAGTCCCTGCTGCGAGACTTTAGATCGGGGGTGACAGCTCAGGCCCCGATGTCCGTCCATGCCGCTGGCGCGTCGCTAGTGACTACCATCGCTTATTCTCTCATGCCCGACAGCACGGAGACAGAGAACGGCCTCACACGACAAGCCCCCTCCAGGCGCCTCGCTATCCCACGTCCTCCGTGGCTGCGAGACAGCCGCTAGCGCTTAACTCGCAAAGAACCGGATTGGATCAGCGCCCCCACAGCACACCCTCCCCGCAGAACCCTGAGCTGAGGAGAGCGGCTGCCGCCTGCAATTTGCAGCCTGATCGCTGCTGCAAAAACGGCCAGCGGCCCACGCGCCTGGAGGCGCAGCTCGCGCTTGGTTCGTCGCGGGACCGATCCGCCGCACGCCAACCTTATCACCACAGCTCCCTGGCACGCTGTCAGGCGCCCTGCTCGAGCCGAGCCAAACATCACTCCAAAACGACCACGCGGTGACGATGCGTGCCCGTCTCCGCCTCCCAACGGGCTGGCGTCAAGCCCCCTTCCGCCTTCTGGAATAGCCGCATACTTCCGCGTGCAGCCGCCTCGTTGCTGGGCGCGGCACGTCATTGGAAGGGCTCTCGCGTATGCCATCCACGGCTGAGCTACTGAAATTACTTGTGTACCGCCAGGTCCATCTAACGCTTTCAAGAAAGACTTTATTTATAGCCTGCAGCTCAGCTTCATAAAAGAGGAGAGTTCTGTAAGCCGCAAAATGACAGGGGGAGGCAAGTCGTCATGCGCCGTCCGAGCTCCTCGTTCTCGGAGCCTCACTCCCAGCAAAAAGGCCCACTCCAACGCCGTGCCATGCATCATCTCTGTTTTACTTCACGCAACCGTGGAGTTTTTCCTCCAAATGAACACGAAGGCGGCCGTCGCGCAGACCGTTGCGCCCAGGGCCAGGTACAGGCTGGTGTTGTCGACCGGCTCCTCGTCCGACTTGGGAAATGCGGTAGAGGGATGCGTAGCGCATTCGGCAAGCTGGCGTTCTGGTGTTTCAGTGATCTGTTTCACTCTAAACTTGGCACCAACAGGGCATAATACTCACATGTACGAAGAATTCGGAGATGGTGTTCCACGTCACGGATACGTGGAGCGGTGCTGCCATGTTCAGCGCGCTGGTGTACTCGTCCGGTTGCATCTCGGTCCGCTGCATGGCCTTGTCCTGGTCGGCCTTCAGTGCTGTGTAGACGGCTGGCAGCGCGTCAAGGTGCGGATATCTTTTTCGGAGCTGCACGATGTAGTCGAAGCTCTCCGGGTCGCTCGAGTCGTACGTATAGCAGAGCAGGTCGCAAGCGTCGAGCTTGGCTTGGTTCTCCAAAATTGCTGGCTCAAGTTCCCCGAGCTCCTCCAGAATCAAGTAGCATTGCTTTCCTCCTTGAAGTTCCACACTGTTCACCGCCGAGTGTGGCTTGATCGTAGGGTGGTGCATCGGACTGAAGGGGCGGTTGAGGAACGCATTGAGCAGCGAGCTCTTGCCACTGCCGCTGGCACCGAGTACGTAGCAAAGTACCACGTTCCGCTCGACTCTGCCGGGGCGGTTACGCCTCTTGCGTGCCTTCGACACTTTGAGTGCGGCGGTAGTACCACCACGATCCGAGCTCTCGAAACCAAGGTAAGCGAGATACTCGAGGGTCGTCTTTGGTTCCTCGAAGGTTGTCATGCTCCACTGTGCAAGCCAACCTTGAAGTGTAATGTGTCCGGCTTCGTTGCGTACTGTACACGACGGGAACGCCGAGTCTACCCAGGATGGAGGTAGACCAGGCGTGGGTAGGAATAAGGTTGCCAGTTCAGCATCGTTCAGTCCACCGTCATTGTCTTTGTCGTGAAGGAGGAAAAGGTCGACGAAGAAACGGTAGCCCGCGGGGCTGAGCTCCGCAGAGGAATACTGGGGCACGTCGAACTTGGGGTGAAGGAATGTGTCTTTGAGACTGAGACTGTCAGTGTAGTGGTATTTCCGCAAAATAATCCATATTGTCTCATGGCGCCCTTTCTCAGCGAAGATTTTGTGCAGCAGCAAGAATCCTTTCTCGTCAATTCCCTTCTCGTTTGCAGATTGCGGGGACATTTTTTGTATTGAGCGCTTGATGTTGGAGAGGTCATCTTCAGACAACGGCTTTTCGAAGCACTTCAACTGGAAAGCGTGCATTTCTGCGTCGTTGAGGTAGCCATCCTGATCCCTGTCACACAGATAGAATATCCGCCGCAAAGCTGCTACCGCAGCTGGCTTCAGGTTCGCTTCTTTCGAATCGTAGAGCGGGGCAATTGGATGCGTAACCGCCTTTTGACAGAGGAAGAAGACCTCGTTTATGTTATGGTGCTCCTTAGCACTCGTCCGAATGCATGAATCGATTTCCTTGAACTCGTTCATCACCGGCAACATCTCGTCAGCCACCACCTGCGACGTGCTTCCATTTGTCTGCAGATCGGACTTGTTGGCACAGAGAACCACCGGCACGTTCACACCAAGCGAGCGGAAGTAGGGCATCCAAAAGAGCGCAACACGCTCATAGCTGTAGTGGTCTGAGTAGACGAGGAGGATGACGTTGGACTTGCGGAGCTCCTTGCGAAGCTTGTCGCGCTCCTGCGGCAGGGCAGAGGTGTCGACTACGGTAGTGGTAACATTCTCGGGTGTGCCCAGCGTGGGCGGAAGCGTCACTTGCGGGAGTACGCTCTGGATCTTGGGGACAAAGACGTCCTTAACGAGGGAGGTGATGAGGGAGCTCTTCCCTACGTGTTGTTGTTAGCAAGCTACAGCTTGGCGCAAGGGAACGGAGGTGTATACCAGTGGCCTCGTCACCGCAGACACAAATGCGAACAGTAGCCATGTTGGGATAGCATAATTGATGGCGGGGAGAAGCTACCGGAGAGCCGCAGCTGGAGCTTCGGGTTCGGCAGCAGCGTCGGTCATTTTTTAGCGTACCGAGCGCGTGGGCCTTGCTGTTCATCAACTCCAATGCCAGGGCCGC
The DNA here is from genome assembly GCA_023087525.1 of Lasiodiplodia sp. KE8368. Taxonomy (NCBI): domain Eukaryota; kingdom Fungi; phylum Ascomycota; class Dothideomycetes; order Botryosphaeriales; family Botryosphaeriaceae; genus Lasiodiplodia; species Lasiodiplodia sp. KE8368. The sequence continues at coordinate 505,737 of JAJMYN010000023.1, forward strand.
GACTCGGGCCAAGCATCTTGGGAGCCTTCGCTTTCAGCCCCGAGCTCCGCGGTGATATTGCGCGTGCTTGCTTACTACTGGTCTCGCACAGGCTCGTTCCTCCCCGTACAGTGCCTCGCTCACCTTTGCGACACATCCACGCCGCTCGCTTTGCGCATTTAGCCGCTTCTCCAGCTGACGGCCCGGACATTGCGGCGCGTGCGCAAGCCTCCCCACACTCCCACACGCCGAGATCGTGTTCCTACATCATCGCTGCCGCCCGTCCGTCCTGATTCATATGCGACCATCCCGCCCAGGGTGTGAACTCTACCTCCCGCAACCACCTTTCCGCCACGCGCGTCACCACCCCCAAAGCTTATGCACGTTGCTGAACGTGTGAGCGTCGCAGTGTCACCGCAGCGGATCGCACGTCTCCCATTGGCGCTGGGCATCGACTGATAAGGGAGGGAATCGCGCAGAAGACGGCAACATGTTCGTGCTGCCCCCTCCTCCGCGCTTCCCGAGCAGCCAGTATGGCTTGGGAATGCCCGGGCAGCCAGTCATCGAGACGAACAACGTGCTCAGTCACCCCACGGGCCCTGAGCATCAGCTTGTTGTCGGCGAAGGTAATGCGCGCTCCCCATAGCCCATGCGCCCCGGCTGCGTCCTCATCCTTCTATCATGCCAGGTACCTACGTCTTGAAAGACAGCCTTCACCTCGCGACCCCGCCGCCGCATCCTTCCGAAGCGCCCGTCCACAACCCGAACCCGCTGGCGACCACGCCGTCGCCCCCTTCCGCAGGGACCAAGCTTTCCTTGACGATACTTTCCCCGCGACCGAGCCAATTTCCCCGGCTACAACGCTCCGACACGACGACTAGCGCCCTGTCCGGTGTACCCCCAAGCATCGCAGAAAGCCCACACGAGTCTCATAGTGCTGGCAGTGACTTCAGCTCGCCATATACGAGGAGCAATGGATTTGGGTCGGTTCCTTCCTTTGGAGAGGGTAACCCAGCTCTCGTTATGACGAACGGCAAGGAATCCAAGGATCCGCTGAAGCGGAGGAAACCCAAAAACAATATTATTAAAAGCAATTCGTCATTTGTATCTCGGGTTATTCCACACGAGGCCCTACAAAAGCGCTTACAAGAACGGGCTGTGGACGGGTTAATGGCATTCGTAAATGTGAACCGAGCGTTGCAGTGGCTAGACCTTTCTGCTACTAATAAGGTTGGTCGGGGATGATGCAGTCGCCAGTACATGGAAAGCTCACATGAAAACAGGACGAACATTTGACCAAGATCCTGTTCACCAAAGCGCATGCACTGTGCCATGACATAAATAAGGTCACAAAAACAAGCAACCATATTGATATCGTCATGGGGTTCTCGACGGGCGACATAATATGGTACGAGCCAATGTCGCAGAAGTATGCCCGCATCAACAAGAACGTAAGAACACTCCTAGCACGACCTCCTCTCGCGGCCACTGGCCACTGCTTTGAAGGACAACGCAAAGTGCGGCAGAGCCGAAGTCGGCGGAGGAGAGCATCAGGGGCTCACTTACAGGATTGACTGCTAAGCTTTTTGCAACTTGCGTGTCCGACGGAGCGTGTTGTCTGAAAGTCAGAGAGGAGGCCTCCCGTTGATCAGAGATAAAGGAAAGGAGATGCACTGACTCGCTGTAGGGAGCTATTAATGGAAGCGCGGTGTCAGAGATACGCTGGCTGCCAAACTCGGATAACCTGTTTCTCGCGGCCCACATGGATGGGACATTGGTCGTATACGACAAGGAGAAGGAGGACGCTCCATTCGTTCCTGAGGAAATGGGCGTACAAAACGAGAAGCCTCCGAGCGACAAGGGTCAGAGCACGTCACTCCATATCAAAAAGTCGGTCCAATCAAGGAACCAGAAAAGCAACCCGGTGGCGGTCTGGAAGGTCTCGAGCACGAAGATCAACGCGTTTGCATTTTCGCCGGATAACAGGCATCTGGCGATCGTGTCGGAGGACGGCTCGTTACGCATCATCGATTACCTGAAGGAGCAGTACGGACACCGCCCCTGCGTGGGTCCTGCATCTGCTAATGTGCTCGCAGGCTCCTCGACGTTTTCAGCAGCTACTACGGGGGGCTGATTTGCGTGTGCTGGTCACCGGACGGGAGATACATCGTGACCGGAGGGCAGGATGACCTCGTGTCGATATGGTCAAAGGAGGACAGCATGCTGGTTGCACGATGCCAAGGCCACAACTCGTGGGTCTCGGCTGTAGCCTTCGACCCGTGGCGGTGCGACGATCGCAACTACCGATTTGGCAGTGTCGGCGAGGATGCCAGGCTGCTGCTGTGGGACTTCAGTGTCGGAATGCTGCACAGGCCGCGAGCGGTATGGCCCCGTGCAGATCCACATATTCGAGACAGGTTTCGGTGGAGTCTTGCTAACAGGGTGCTGCGAGTCACAGGCATCGGTCCGCGCAAGAGGCAGTATCTCCTCGCACATGCCGCAGCCGCGAACCCGACCGGACAGTTCGACAACCCGGCTGCGGTCGGACTCCAATCTGACAACGGGCAGCGCAGACGGCGGCGGCGAGCAGGTGGTGCACCCTGTCGAGCCTCGGGCCCGAACGGCCATGTTACCGCCGGTCATGGTGAGCAAGGCCTTCGTCCCGCGCCTAACGAAAACTGCCGGAGCTAACGCAACCGTGTGCGCAGGCAAAATCTGTTGACGAGCACCCACTTTGCTGGCTTGGGTTTGAGGAAGATTGCATCCTGACCTCCTGCGAGAACGGTGAGACAAAGATTTCTTCGCGCTTATCTCTGCCTAGCGTCGTTGGGCCGATACGGCCCACTCGGCGTGCAGGAACCCGCCCGTAGCGGCTGCGCTGCCGAGTGTAGATCTAGATGCTGACCAGCCATCCATATATCCAGGGCATATCCGCACGTGGGACAGGCCCAAGGAAGGCGCCGAAGGAAGCGAGTCGGCGCCGTCGACGACAGATAGCACATGAGCAGGCTCCGCGGCGAAAGAGGCCGGCGAAACATGGCCCGGCAGTCGGGGGCGGAAGCGGGCAAGTGAGCCGGCATTGCTGGCTGTGCTTTGATGTATATAGGAGATCTCTGCCCGAGGCGGACGGGTGCATGGGCGCGGGCGTTGCGCTGCTGCGAGGGCATGATACTTTCGTCAGTGTCATTCGATGGTTCGACCGCACGACGCGGCATTGGGGCGCGGGAATGTTGCCAACTCGCAGAAAAAACAGTGTGAAACGTTTCGCTTCACCTGCATGCGCGATATTTGATTACGAGCAGAATGGTGACTTGGGACGCGCAGCAGGCAGCGTTCGCGCGCCGGGAGCGTGCCAGCGCGGCAGTGCCCGTGCTGGGCTCCGCCCTTGGTGGTGGGCGCGCCAGGCCTGGAGCCGCAATAGGGAGGACGCACAGCCCTTTGTGTCTTCACATGAGTGAGCCCTTTTCCGCACCCTGAGCTTGCCGCAAGCGGGTCCGGCGGAGGCTTCGCGAAATGTCGGCGCCATTTCAGCCTATCTTGCGCTCCGGGCGGGCAGCACAGGCGGCTGGCTGTGGCGGGAGATAAGTTTTTCTCTGTGCAAAAACGTCATCGCTCTATCGCCGGCTTTGATGGAGCGGCCTCGGGGCCCATCCGCGCAATCAAGCGCCGCCGCGGAGCCACTTTATTCTCGTGTGCTTTCGGGACGCCCGTGGCCGCCACTGCGTTGAAGAAGCTCTGCATCCCGCGCAGCCTACGTGCTCCTGCAGTCCCACGCCGCGCCAGCCCTGTCGGCCTGCACCTCCCGCGCATCGCGCGTTGATCCCGCCGCTCGATTGACCTGACATATCACGTCACCCGCCCAACGAGGCTGTGTGTGACCGCTATCGGCATACCTGCTTTGTCTCGGAGAGAGCTCCCATACCCACCACGTCCTGTCCTGTCATATTGCACCCACCCCCCCATCGTCGCTACCAGCAGAAGGGGCGCCTGTCTGGCCTGCTGCACCCAGAGCTGCAGCGAGCTCCTGCAGTATCAGAGACAGTCGCATGATTTCGACGATCCGCCTCACGGACTTCCACCTGCACGCCTACTTAATTATCCTCACACCAACTGGAGCCGTTGCACACGCCTCCCGTTCCCGCCACAGCTTCATCCTTATCTGAGCCAGCAATCCTCCGCCAGCCCGCGCTGGTAATCCTTCGTCCGCAAACATGGTTGCGACCCCCAAGGTCTTTGGCGGTGGCAAGTCCAAGCCGGTGCTGGAAATCAGGTACGAGTTTTTGCGCAACTTTCAAGGGACTGGCCACAGTCGCATTCCTGGGGAGAGAAACCTCTGCTTCACTTGTCCGCGCCGTGTTCTGGAGCTTTTGCCCTGCACCACGCCGCATTGTCCTTCCTGAACTATCCACCTCCGCCGCTGCCCATCTTTTGTCCAGCGGCCGATGACTGACGGCCTTTCTCCAGACCGGACTCGCCCTTCATTGTTTTCCAGGGCGATGCACACCACGCCGAGCCCGTCACTCTTACCGGAAAGCTAGTCCTAACCAACCAGGACTCGATTCCCGTCCGCTCTATCAAACTGTCTCTCATCGGCACACGGAAAGTCTCGTAAGTGCCGTCATGTGCAACCCACGGGGAAATTCGCCTGCTAACGACGGCCCGTTGCAGATGGCTCACAAATGCCGTCAATCCGCAGCAGATCGTCTACAAAGATGAATTTCTCCGGGAGCATGTGCAGATCTACCCCACGGATCTCACCGTGAAGAAGACGGTGCACCACATGGGCCCGGGCGTCCACGAGTGGAACTTCAAGTTCACGCTGAGGGGCACATTGCCCGAGAGCGTCGAGGGCCTCGCAGGGAGCTACATTGTCTACAACCTCCACGCGACAATGGACCGCGGCATGATGGCAAAAACGCTGTTCGCGGACAAGCATTTGAGGATTATCCGTACGCTGGCGTCGGAGATTCTTTCCGACGCTGCCATGGAGCAGGTACATGAAACCCTTATGAGATGGTTGTGGCTGGGGCTGGGCTGGTTTGCGTACTGGCGTCCCCACTCTGTCCCGCCATCTCTGACATCACTGAGGGTCCGATTGGCTAACATGTGAATCTAGACCAACGAAGATGTGTGGGCCGACAAGCTGTGCTACAAGATCACGATCCCTCAAACGAATTTCATCTACGGAACGCAGGCCATCGCGGACTTCCAGTTGATTCCCCTGAAGAAGGGCGTTACGATTGGAAAGATCAAGATGGAACTTCACGAGCACGTCGTCCTGAACGCCATCCAGGGCGACCGAAACATTCCGCACTCGTGGGACGCTATCGTTGCAAAAGAGGAGTACGACATGCCCAACGACGCCGAGCAAAGGATGACCGATGAGGACGACGACCACCCATTCGACGAATCCTTCAAGTTCAAGTTGGCACTCCAATTTCCCAAGTCTCTGAAAAAGTGTAGGCAAAACGTGGAAACGGACTTCATCAGAATAGACCACAAGATCAAGCTCTATGTAAACCTGCACAACCCGGAGGGTCACACCAGTCAGGTAGGGATATTTCGTGTACTCTGGTCTCCATCCCCTTTGCTGACGTCGATACAGCTTCTCGTCAAGAACAACTGTGTTCTGTTCATTTCACCAAACCTTCCGATTGGCGAGGACCAGCAGGTTCTGGCCGCTATCTCGGGGTCTGCAGTTGAAGCGGCCATGCATGCAGAGGCTACTCAGGCTGCACCTCCGACCTACGCCGAGCACCAACTGGATCAGATGTACAGAGACATTGATCCGAGTGGATTCAGAACCCCTGGTGGATGGCACGGTTCTCCTAACCAGAGTGGTTACGTTACACCGTACTACGCGCAGAGCCGGAGAAACTCTGTTGAAGATTTGCCCTCTATGGACACTGTTACGGACGGGAGCGGCGCCTCTGCAAGTCAACTGCACTCGCGCTTGACAAGACTCAGTATCTCGCAAAACAACAGCTATAGCAGCCACATGTCGCGGAACAACAGCTATTCACGGCATTCTTCCGGCACCAGCACGCCGCACAACGGCTACGAGAGCTCGGCTCCTATTAGCCCGGCCGGTAACGATTCGAGTAACTCCGGAAACAACAGCGGCCGCCAATCGCACAACAGCATGCACCGTCCGCGTGACAGTGCGAGCTACTTTCCACCCGCAGATAGCCTTTCGTACGACATGGAAGCTCTAGCGCGCATTCCCAGTTACAACACGGCGCTACGCACCCCGCTGCGCACACCAGTCAGCGAGGATCTCCCGACATATGCTGTAGCGACGAGCAGACCAGCAAGTCCTGTGCATGAACCGCCACGACCTGGGCAAGTACACTTACGTGGCAGCAGGGACACGACGCCGTCTCCGACCGGTAGTCTTGCCACGCTTACAGAGGAAACGGAGAGGAATACGGCATTTAATCGCGCTCTGCGCCCCGAGGCTGCCCATGTCAGCCATTGATTCGCCCATTTGTTTTTGAATTTTGCTGGATGATTTTTATTGGTGTTCTGTTTGTCGCTATAGATAGGACACTGGCGCGGATGATACCCACCTCCGGCATGTCAGCATGGTTTCGGCGTTGGCTATTACATACAAAACTAATACATACATACTGCTTTGGTTTTGAGCAACGACACAGTAGTAGCTTTAGTATCCCTTAATGAAACAAGGCTAATGAAGCCCATTTGTGTTCCCATGATGCGTATGAGGAAGGTGGCGATGTTTAGCGTGGTGGCTTGAAAGAGCGATAGCAGGTGATCTGCACGATGACGTCCTGGGATTCCCTGCTAAGATCCCAAGCATCTCCGCCGCTCCAGACTGGCACATGCGGGATCGGAGGAATGAAAATCACAAGCTTTCAGGGTCTAGGCGCTAGAGAGTGACTTCATACTTCGCGCCGGCGCTCTCACACAATGACCCAGTTGTTCCATCGCAGCCGCCGGTAGTCGCATTTGATAACCCCTGGCCGCCTCTTACGCGGTCCGCTCGGCCAAGACACCACCCCCCTTGAGCGGCCTGCTATTTTACTATTGACCACCACCCTCTAATCTTCCAATTTCCCCACCCCACACCTACATATATTGCGCGCCGTCCCTGTTCCCTTCGCTCGCGATCCTCGCGCCTTTTCCAACCCCACCCATATTTCTACACTACGTCACGACACCACAATGGCCAGCCCGACCGAAAGCACGCTGCCCACGCGCGCCACGACCACCACCACGATGGGCGAGGAGGGCGTGATCGGCGACGAAGACACAAGCGAGGTTTGTGCTTCCAGAATGCGCATGAGAAAAAAGCTTGGGTCGCTAACACTCCACCTTTTTTTGCCGGCGCAAACAGGTGACGAAGCTCTTCCAGGAGCGCCTCCAAGCATGGAAACACGCGTGCGGCTACCTCGAGGAGTACATCACCGCGACCGAGAAGCTGCAGCTCAGCCAGGCGAAGGAGTATGAGAAGGTTTTGAAGGTGCGCGACAACCCGCCGTCGGAAGCGCGCGGGCGCAATGAGCTCACTCGTCGCGAATAGACTGTCTCCAACCCCCTGAGGGAAGCGCACCATTTCGACCAGAACCTGGGCGGAATCGCGGGCATGTTCGACAACATCCGTTCAAACACTCAGGTAAGGACAGCATTCCCATTGCGCAGAAAATAGGAGGTGGAGCGACAATCGGCTGACTCCGGGGGGTGTTGTTAGGGAATCTCCAACTCGCACAACGAGACGGCCAAGGCGCTGAAGGGCCAGGTGCTGCCGTCCTTCGAGCGCCTGCACGCCGAGATCAAGAACAAGAACAAGGAGCTCACCAAGGGCGCGGGCAAGCAGGGCAAGGTCGTGGACAAGGCGCGCGCGGTGACGCAGAAGCACATCGAGTTGCTGGGCCAGCATGCGGCGTCATTCGACTCGCAGGGCGGCAAGATGACGGCGACGGAGGACCCGTACGTGCTGCAGCGCCAGGTCATGCACCGCCTGAACAAGCAGGTCATCGAGGAGAACAACAACCGGCAGGACCTGCTGGCTGTGCAGGGCAACTTCTCGCAGTTCGAGGCGCACGTTATCCAGACGATGCAGCAGGGTCTGGAGGCCATGATGAAGATTTTGACGGGCCAGCAGGAGCAGACCAAGGCCATGTACAACGACATCGTGGGCACCGCCCAGTGCATCCCGCTGGATTATGAATGGCAAGGTGCGTAAACAACGAGGTAGAACGATTATGGGGTGGTGCTAATTCTAAGGCGATTCCAGGCTTCATCCAGCGCAACACCCACATCCTCATCGATCCCAATGCCCCGCCGCGCTCTGTTTCGAACATCTCCTTCCCCAACCAGGGCCACCGTGCGACGCAACCGCTGATGGCCGGCTCGCTGGAGCGCCGCGGCAAGATGCTGCGCCGGTACGCCACGGCTTACTACGCCGTCACGCCGTCCAAGTTCCTGCACGAATTCAAGACGGACGACGACTTCGGCGAGGATCCGGAGCCCGAGATGTCGCTGTACCTGCCCGACTGCGTCATCGGCGCCATCGACGGCAACAAGTTCAACGTCAAGGGCAAGGATGTGTCCAAGGGCAAGGTCGGCAACGCCTTCTCCATGACACACGAGTTGGCCTTCAAGGCCCACACGGCGTCGGATGCCGAGAAGTGGTACGAGACGCTTCGCTCGTGCATCGGCACGACTACCAACGACTCGCCCAACACCCCCGCCGGCAGCAGGGTGTCGAGCACCAATGTCACCACCAGCCCTACCACCCCGGATGAGAAGGGCCCCTCGCCTCTGCAAACCCAGGGCATTACCGGCGGGGAGACCGTTGAGAGCCCGGCCGTGGCAAGCGCGCCGAGCAGCGAGACCGCCAGCGCGGTCGAGAAGAAGGCTTGATTCCGGTTGGGAAGCCATTGGATTTTTCATGAACCTATTTTTATTGTTGGATTCGACTTGGAAGAAACATTTCTACGTAATGCTGCCTTTATGAAGCGCTTTTTGAATATCAGCCCTACATTGATTACTGCAAGCTTTTGAGAGACCTTTTTCCATCTCAGCAAGCGTGCTGTTTTTCTGGCTATTTCGTAGAGTAATACTATATGATCTTCACTTGCGTTAGATACAGTGGGGGTATTTCAGCGACAGCTAGCGTGAATTTACTTTTCGCTCATATCATGGGTAGAATAATTACACATTCAAGTCCGGAAGATAGCTTCAACTACCCGTACATGTTCTTTTGCATTGTGGAAAAAATAAACAACACCCCTCTGTATGTTTAGTTGAGCTGGTAAACACCTGGCATAGATGATACTAGAGAAGCATAATGTTTCCACGCATGGGTTTCAATCTCTAACATGCAGGTAATCCCGGCCCGCATCGCGTCACGACGTCCTTGCATGTTTGATGCACTAGCACGCACCCGAGACCCTGTGGAACTTGGCAGACCCGCGGTTGTACCCCGCACCTTGCGTTGATCTTCCGGGAAGCGTCTCCGCACCTGCAGCGCGCCGCTCCGCAGGCTGTGTGCCGGCCGCAGGCTGAGCCGCCGTGCCGCTTTTTCCGACACTCAGCCGCACCTCCCCCTCCAGCCTACCCCGCCGTTTGAACGACTTGCCTTCCTCTTTCGCCTCCAAATCCCACCCTTACCTTATCCCCCCTTACCTCAATCCAGTTTCCCTCCAATGCCGCCAACACCACCCCCACCTCCGCCGCCCGCCGACCTGCAGGAGCAGCAGCAGGAGCTCCTCGACTCCGCTACCCACCCGCTCCCACGTTTCATCCTCTATGCGCAGACGCACCACAAGCCCGGCCCGGAGCCGCAGGAGCCGGTCTCGCTGCTGCCGCTACTCACGCACTGCACGGGCGTCACACACGTCATCATCGCGGCGATCCACCTGAACGACGGGCCGGGCAACATCACACTAAACGACCACCGGCCCGACCACAGCCGGTTCGACACGCTATGGGCTGAGGTGCGCCAGCTGCAGGAGGCGGGCGTGAAGGTCATGGGCATGCTGGGCGGCGCGGCGAAGGGGAGCTACTGGCGGCTGCAAGGGAGTGCGGAAGAGGTATGTCTCTCTCGTTCTCCCAGATGCGCAACCACACCACCATGGACATTCTGCTGACAAGGACCGGCTACAATTCTAGTTCGAGGCCTACTACACCCCGCTCCGCGACCTAGTCCGCCGCCACAATCTCGACGGACTCGACCTCGACGTCGAAGAAGCCATCGAGCTGCCGACCATCCTGCGGCTCCTCACGCGACTGCGTGCCGACTTCGGCCCCTCCTTCATCACGACGCTGGCGCCCGTGTCGACGGCGCTGATCCCGGACATGCAGCTGCCGCCGTTCGAGTACGTGCCGCTCGACCCGTCGACGGGCGCGCCCACGGCCGGCGCCCCGCCGCTCACCATCCCCCGCAGCCTTCCGCACCTCAGCGGCTTCAACCACTTCGCCCTCGAGGCCGGCCACGGCGGGCTGGTCTCGTGGTACAACACGCAGTTCTACAACGGCTGGGGCGACGCCAGCAACCCGGCGCTGTGGGAGGCCATCGCCGCCGCCGGCTGGGCCCCGCGCAAGCTCGTGCTCGGCGTGCTGACGAACCAGTCCAATGGCGGTAGTGGCTACGTCGCGACGAGCGTGTTGGAGGCCGTGTTGCGGGAGCTGCGCGCAAAGTATCCCCCGCCGGCTGCGGCAACGCCGCAGGGGGTGAGCAGCGGTGCGAATAGGATATTTGCCGGCGTGATGGGGTGGGAGTACTTCAATGCCGGGGGCACTGATGGGTTTAAGCCGTGGGAATGGGCGAAGCGGATTGGGCGTGCGGCGAGATCGTCCACGGTTGAACCTTGGGGCGCGCAGAGCGGAGGTGGGCTGGCGGGAGCGGGGGCGGGGGCGGAGCCGCCGGTGCCCTGGCCGGAGCAGGTCAAGCAGCTGATGGAGCTGGGATTCGCGAGGCCGAATGCCGTGGCGGCTTTGAATGCGACGGATGGGAACGTGGAGATGGCGGCGGGGTTGCTGTTTGAGCAGTAGTAGTAGTGGTGTGGATGGAGGGGTTATTTTTTCCTTATTGTTCAAAGATACCATTAGAGTAAATAGCAATAGCAATATGCAATGAAAATATGGAGGCATGGCCAGATGAAATAGTTCGGGAGCGGAATGCTCTTAGCAGATGATTTGAATTCGTCTAAATAAAGGAGCAAGGCGCCGGTCTAAGCCTGCGTGCCAAAAACATGCGCGATTGAGCGCGGGGTATCTAATATAAACGTTGTGTGGTATGTCTCCATAGTCTAGCCTCGCTGAGGCCTGAGCCGGCAACACGGCCTTTTGAACAGTAGGGGATTGTTTCCCATCCAGTAATCTTCTCAGACCCTTGACAGCAGCTACCGTTGGTGGTACCAGACAACCTGCACCAAACCGAACCCATGGAGCCTCGCATCAGTTGACCTGGCCTCGAATCATCACTCGTCATCCGAGTCGTAAGCAACCAGTGCCAATGTCCTCTTTTCAGAGGGAGCCTTGCTTTCCCGAAGCGGTGGCTCCTCTGGAGTTGTGTCGCGACTGACGCTGTCTTTAGCATCATCGTCCATAGCAACGGCGCGCTTCCTCTTGAGTCCGGCGATGGTGGGTGGTCCAATGCGAGTCTTCTCGGCCGAAAAGGGGTCCATTACGGCTCTTGTGTTCCCTTTGAGCTTCTGCTGCAGCGTCTGCTTGCTAATTTCCGCAGCTCGCTCAGCCTTCGTCTTGCCCTTGGTGCTCTGTGTTGATAAAGCGGTACTCGGCGCGTCCTCTCCAAATAGCGGTCTCGACGCGGCCTTCAATGCGGCGGCGTCGACATCTCTATCCGTCGAATCGCCGCCAAAGCTGATGAGCTTTGCCATCTGGCGGTCTTCCTCCCTCTCGTCGAGGATCTCCAAACCGAGACCGAACCTGTCCTGCAGCTCCTCCTTGACGCCGTCCTCCTTCTGGCGCTCCTTGCGCTGCTCCCTGAACGGCTTCCGGAGCTTCTTATTCGCGGCATACGGGTCCGCCCAGTCCTTCTCGCGCAGCCGGCGCAGCTCTTCGACGCGATTCTCCTCCCACGCCTTCTTCTCCTTCTCGCCCTTGCGTCCCTCGAGCGCCGCCATCGCATCGCCTTTCCTCCTCGCCCGCTCCTCAGGTGTCAAAATCTCCCTCTCACCACCCTCTAACAGCCCCTCATAATACTCCCCCTCCACCTCCTCCGCGCCCTCCTCCACCCTCCTCGCCTCCCCATAATCCCTCCTCCTCCCACCACTCTCGACCACGTACTCTGCCTGCCGCGGATCCGTCCGCACGACGATGCGCCCGCCGCACGCCGCGTGCTTGAGCGCGAACTCCCAGATGGGCGTCGAGTGGTAGGCGCCGACGCGCTTCTTCTCGGCGTTGAAGCGCACGCCCTGGCCGATGATGGTCGGCGGCTTGCACGTGTCGCACCAGACCGCGAACGGCATCTCGAAGCGCACCACCAGCACGCCCTCGCTGCGCAGCTTGCGCGCGCGCGCGCCGAGGGGGTGCGAGGTCGTGTTGAAGGTCGGCGCGTGCTCGGTCGACGGCGCGTAGTAGCGCCCCATGTTGAAGCCTTGCATGCTCGGCGGTGGCGGCTAGCGGCCGGCCGGTTGGCTGGCTGGCTGGCTGGCGGGTGGTGGGGTGGATGGTGAGGCTTGGTGGCGGCGGCGGTGGTGGTTCGAGGTGTGAGGTGGGTGCGCGCGGCTGCCTTGGCCGTCTGTGGGAGATGCGGCTCTGCTTCGCGAGGTCTTGGTGGCGGGGACGGAGGCAATGTCGGGTTGTTTGAGGGCAGAGATGCTGGATGGTGCTTTTCGTGTCTGTTTGCTTGTTGGCAGCGGTTGTGGAGCGGAGGTTTGCGGCGACCCGAACGAAATCCGGGGTGCAGTTGCGTCAGCGATCTGGACCCTGCGCTGAGGAATGAGCGCACTTTTTCTTTTTGCCAACCTAAAGTAAAATACCCACCACTTCTACAATTGACTACTGGGCTTGACGCTTCTGTCCCAAACAGCACACTATCAGTCCATACCGATTGACATCTTGAAGATCGCCACTGTCTCTTCCTTGGTGGAATCCCTGATGTTCATGTACAGACGAGCCTTGCAGTCAAAGGCCAGCGGTAATTTGTTTCTCGCTCATATGTCGTCCGGACAATAGCTTCAAATACCTACTTGTTGTCCTACTTATTGCTTCTTTTGAAACAAAAAAGCTGAGGCATAGTTACCCTGGATTCGAGAATCCTACTATTATTCACACTAGTCCTCAGCTACAATAACCCCTTTATACGGCGTTATTTAAGGATGATCCTGAATCATGCTTTCAGTATTTGCCCGTCTTACTCGTTGGCGGTTGTGGTGGTACAAACCTGGGCGCTTATGCACCACGAGAAGGCCGCCTTGCTGACGTAAGATGCGCAGCCTTGTAAACTACTCTGTCGCAATCTCAAGCACTGTCGCCTTAGCCTTCTCATTAACACCCAAGTTTGGCCAGCACGTTCAATTTATCACAGTTCTTTTGCTCCTTGAAGGCTGTCAGCACTTGCACCTGACTTTTCAGGAACTTACGTCACGGACTGGTATATCAACTGACTACTCCACCTCTTCTGCCGTCGAGGAGGCTTACGTTGCTGGCGCAGTGTAGTGGGTAAGGTCGAGCCTTGAAACTTACGCCTCATCGATCAATCGATCCACCAAACGCTGCGAAAGCCGATTCTTGCCCAATTTTGCATCTACCTCCTCGAAGATTCATCTCTGCCACGCAATTCGCGATGGCTCAACAAGACATCTCTCGGACCCACAACGACTATACTGTGGCATGGGTCTGTGCCCTGCCAAAAGAGCAGACTGCAGCAACGACCATGCTAGACGAAATACATCCAGAACTCTCGCAGCCCCCAAATGACCACAATACATACACCCTGGGGTCGGTTCACAACCACAACGTCGTCATAGCTTGTCTGCCAAAGGGGCGTTACGGCAACAACGCAGCAGCGACTGTAGGGACTCGCATGCTTGGTACTTTTCCATCCATCAAGTTCGGACTCATGGTTGGCATCGGTGGTGGCATGCCACCCAAAGTTAGACTCGGCGACGTAGTAGTCAGTACACCAGTCCTCCATTACCCTGGGTTGGTACAATTGGATCTCGGCAAGGCAGGACAAGGTGATTGGCTCGAAAGAACTGGTGCGCTTGACAACCCTCCGGGCGTACTATTGACGGCTTTGGCGAAACTGGAGACCAGACATGAGCTGATCGGATCCAAAATCCCGGATTACCTAAACGAGCTGAAACAGAAGTACCCTAACCTGGCGCCTGAATACCTCTCATTTGATTCTCTTGAGGATCCTTTCTTCGAACCAGAAAACTCCTACCGCAACCGAAACGTATTGCAGGTCATTTTTTCTATCCTCTGGGACACGATTCTAGTTTCCCTTGCGTACTTCTTAGGGGCTCAGATGTTCAATTCCACAAGCCGAGAGGCAGAAAAAGTGACAAACACCACGGCTGTCCATCCAAGAAAGCTACAAGTACATTATGGCCTGATTGCGTCCGGAAACCAGGTGATTAAGGATGCCAGCTTTCGTGACCGTCTCAACGAGAGCCTTGGTGGAAATGTGTTGTGCGTCGAAATGGAAGCCGCAGGATTGATGCACGACTTTCCGTGTATCGTTATCCGAGGTATTTGTGACTACGCGGATGCGAACAAAAAGAAAGATTGGCAGAAATATGCAGCGGCTGTCGCCGCAGGATTTGCCAAGGAGCTCCTTTCAATTGTACCAACTCAGGCGGTGGAGGACATGCCAGCAATCAAAAGTAAGGGATAGTCCAAATTCTCACGGTTCATTTTGCTTTTTTATGTCAGTGCCTGGTCCTCATTTCCAATGACACAGAAAGATTACCGTTATCCAATTGATATAAAACCTTTACACTAACGATGGGGACTTCCTTCAGGAGTTGAGAAGCGGTTGGACGAAATAGCGCATAACGTAAACGAAACCCGACGAAGCCAGGAGAATCAAGCCATCCTTAAGTGGCTTCCCATACTAGGCTATGCTTCTCAACAGTATAGCTATATCAACAGACGGCAACCCGAAAGTTGTCAACGGTTTCTTCGCTCTCCTAAATTACAGGCTCTGTATATGTCAATTGAAAGACCTCTCGCCATTGAAAGACCTCTCGCCTATCATGACTGTCTACGTTTGGTAAAACCCCTCTGTACCTCTTTGGGCCCAATTTACTTTGTCCACCAGACGGTCCGGGACTACCTACGTGAAGCATCTACCTGGCTGGACAAACAAGGGAGAGTAGACATATTGCCGAGTCTGACAAAGCGAAGAGTCCCACTCATTAAGTCGAAATTGTAGTGTTACTTGGACGCCGCACTGTTGCTAGTGGCAGGAAAATTTGTATTGTAACAAAATGTGTTCAAACTGTTCATATTTACCATGTGTAACCCTTGGGCACATCGACCTCTTGCCAAGAATGGCGTGAACCCGAACCGCATCGACAAAGATGGCCAGACACCCCTAGGGAGATCAACCACGCAAGGCCATGACACGGTGTTTAGGCTGCTCCTTTCAGATGTCCGTGTTGATCCTGACTCCCAAGATAGTAAGGGCTGGCCACCCTTGCTACTTTCAGCAATGAACGGCCATAATGCGGCAGCCAAATTACGGACCAGGCTAAAGTGAATGCCACAGACTTTTGTTAGGAAGGGGCGCCGCTGCTATGGGCCCCTCGTGAGAGACATGAGAAGGTGGTGGACTACTTCTTGCGAATAGGATTCACAGTGGAAACTATAGCATTGTTTTGCTTTCTAGCTAGCTAAGGTACTTCGTTGTGCCTATCTCTTTCTTTATGATACGTATTAGGAGCGAGAAGAAGACTATGAAATAGGTACACTGTCATTTCGATAGTCTCTGGGGCAGCTAGTAGCATCTTATGCCACCAGATACACCTTTCTTCACACTATGCAGTGGTCCACGTGGGGCTAGCTCTGTCCCCGCAACCCTAGCCCAAGATCGACCCCCGATAAGCGTGTCTACTATTTTCTTATCATCAACATCGAACTGGCTCCGTGCAAGTATGTCGACCATAGCTAGTAGCATTGCCTCGAAATCCACTGTCGTCATCAAGAACTTGCTAATCGACCGATTCCATGTCTAACGAGCACCATTTTGACTTCACCATATTCCATAGCATATTAGATCTTATCATGCATTGACTATCTTAATATGGAGAACAAAAGTTACACACGTTACAGCTCCCTCCTGCATTTGATGGCTAGCGTAAAGATGGCAGGGGCTTAAAACAGGGATGATGGGTCAACTTCGCTAGGGTCTGCAATTTTGGGGACTTGACAGGCCTCTAGTATACAGAAAAATAAATTTACGCAAGCCATCGGATGTAACAGGACTGTACATGGCATTTCTTCATCGTAAATGAGGTCCGCTGGCCACAAAATTTTGGGGCTGGAAAATGCAACTGTGGAAAACATGCGTTCGATAAAGCTAACCCATACTATCTCGGCTTGAGGCGTCTATTATTGTAGCTGGTCTCAGTCAGATTGTCTGGGAGACTGAGTCTCTGGTCTAAAATGAATTATCCGTTCCTGGCTGAGGACTGGACTGAAGTAGAGCGAAGACGGGGAACGGCATGATTGTTTTCTTGCTTGTTGTGGGATGTGCGAGAAATACCAGTAGATGTATAGTCCCTTCTCGCAGCCGATGGCTAGCGTGGATTTGTTTTTTTGCTCATGTCATGGGTAGTTGAAGCTATCATCCGGACAATAATGTCAAATTAAAAATCCTACATATAAATCCGGATGATAGCTTCAAGTACCTATATATGTTAATTTTTTCTAAGGTAGATCTGGGGCATATTTACGCTATATTCTACACCCCTACTATTCTTCGCGCTAGCCATCGGCTGCGAGAGGGGGCTGTAAAGTATGGAGCTGCGTTAGAAGTGTTTGGACTGGATTCTGCAAATCTTGGGGCTCCAGAATAAGGAATAATTCAATGCGGGCCATCGGAAGTAAGCTCACCGGTATGAAGAAAACACCCCGCCAATAAAATTCACGCTAGAACAAAGCGAAAATCGTCATGCATGCGTTCAGCATCCTTCAGACAATCGGTGTTAAATGATTGTATCACCAGGCGGAAGTGGTCACGCGTAAGGTTACACCGCCAAGCAGGCAGCCATGCAGTTGCCTTGCTGCACAGTCTCCCTGGCTTGCACTGTCAATTGCTAAATACTGTCTAACTCCCCACTGGAACAACAGCGCCAATCCGTCCTTCCTATCAACCATTGACCTGACGCAACGCAAGCTTTAGATGCCGTGATGCCTTCCTGGATCGATTGGTCTGAGACTGTGCGTGGAACAGGGTGCTTGAAGCAAAGTCAGCTAACAATGGTAGGACTTTTTCTCAAACCTACAGTATATTGACCACTCCACCCTTGAACCGATACCTGGAGTAGGGGCTCTATACTCCTTCAAGCGCGTCTTCATTTCTGGGGAGCGGGGAGATAATGGGAGCTTCGTGAAGTCGCTCGTGGATTTCACAAAGGGCGCCGTTCGCGATGCTGTCCTGGTTGCGGACACCGTCGAGCCTCTGCCCATTTTTGTTATTCAGATCATGACTGAGAGCATGACAGACACGCTTTTTGACGTTTTCACATATGTGCGAAAGTCTCCCGGGATTTCAGTCAGCCCGGCATACCTTTCACGTCTCAGAAGCCGTTTGGAGCCGAACGACATACCACTCCTCATTGCCTCCGATCGAAACCACGAACTTCCCGACTGCCAGGTACTTTACGATCTTTTCGACGGCAAATCGAAGGGTGTTCACCATTTCTACGGAACCGTCTTCAAAGGCAGGCTCACCCAGAAGACCTACGCTTCGGAGGGCGAGGACATCTGGTTTCGTCTGCCCGAGGGTTTTCGTGACGGTGCCCCCTGTTCATTCTTTTGGAAATGGACCCGACGTGACACTATACCCCCGCAAAGAAACAGGCCAGAACAGACACACAGCCGGCTTGTCATGCACTACGACAATGGGCGGACTCACTTCAGTCTGGACGACAGGACTGGTTCCTACAACTTCACAGGGAGCGTTGAAAATTCCAGCCTCTTACGTGTCTGCATGCACATGGGCAACGAAGACGTAAATATCGATATGCGGCCGATAGGAGCACATTACCAGATCGTCCCAGTGAATGCCCCAGGCATGAATTTGAACCTCTGGGGCAATTCCGATCAACCTCGGACACCGGTGAAGCTTTAGTGAGCTCTTTTATCCCATCTCCATTCTCGCGCCTGCTGCTGAGGCCCTTTTAGCCCTGGACGACCCCTCACAGACAACGCTTTGTGGGAGATCGTAGACGCTGGACGTGGCGAACACCATATCGTGAGTGTCAGCTCCGGACTCTACCTCTGCGCTGGTATGTATGAACAGCTGCATCCACAGTATCGCCCCAACTGACTATCACCATGCAGATGAAGATGAAAACATTGGTGAAGCAGTCTTCGGCGATTTCACTCGGCCTGACTTCAAGAATTGCCGCTGGAAGATCACCCCTGCTGGGAACGGCTCGTATTAGTAAGTATACAGTCAATCCATTTGGCTGACCAGCAAGCTGACCATGCACCCAGCATCACAAGCGTGAACAAGGAGTACTATCTCAACGTCGCTGGGGGAGCATCAGACGAAGGAACCGATCTCATCATCTGGAGCCCGGAAACAGGTGCCAATTCCCAGTTCATGCTTAAGATTCCCACTTGAGCCGACAGCAATACAATCACTTGAGCACTGGTCACTCCAAGCAAGACGGTTGGAGTATTGTATAAGAACTCTCGTTCAACCTTGGTATGAATTGCTATACGTATTCCGTGGTCTCGACATCCACATCTGCAAGAAGCCGTGACGAGCTACCATGTTTCTGAAACGCAACATAGTGGATTTCTGTCTGCTCGCACTAGATGGCAAGAGCGGATGCTGCAGCCGAAGGGTACCGTGAATCTTGCTTTTCACTCATGTCATGGGTAGTTTCAGCTACCATCCGGATATAAATATCGAATTAAAATTTATACACCCGCGTCCGGACAACAGCTGCTTCAACTGCCCATTTAAGTGGTAATTTTTGTTGAGACCTATCGTGGTACAGGTCCGTAGCCACCCTCTGTTCTAAGGCACTGCTTTAAGTCTTTTGAGGATTAATATCCGCCCCGCGACTTTAATGGTATTAATCGGCTTGTTGGCACATCTTTCCTCGGCTGAAATTGAACGAAGTCTTCGATAGTAGCACTCTTCGAGCGATTATCTAGGATGTCTACCTAAGTGCCCCTCACCTCCACACCAATAGCCTTCTTCAATAAGTAGACGATGTACTCCCCGATAGCGTTCTTGGCATTTATATCAATTCCCAGCTCGCGCAGCACTCCAGCGAGCGTTTCCGACCTATGTCTCGATATGTCTTCGATACTCCGAGGGAATGGCCTGATGTCAATGCTCGTGCGTACGTTTTTTAGCGGTTTGAGGTCGCAATCGAGGTCGAACGCTGCTACGTATCGATTATGCTGGCGGGCCAGCGTGTTGTATTCTCTTGTAATATCTGTTATTAATAGTTCCAGACCGACCGGGCATCATCACTTACATTGTGCTCATTCGAAGGCGATGTTCTGAGTGGGTGTTGTCGTCGATGCACCCTTTTACTCGACACATCTCAGCCTGGACCCTTGCGAAGCCTTGTGAGATAATTGCCCTCTGGGACAACCTGTCGGGGAAGCGTGTGGATATGGATGGCATATCCCAACCCGAAAATTCTGGAAGTTCGAACGGGAATATTGGAGTAGCCGGTTGTGATCGAACCTCTTGGTGGGGCGGCATGGCGATGAAAGTGGTCCAGGAAAGATCAGAGATTCGAGACAACCGAGATGGGGGATGATTCTGGCCTTTTATACGTGTGTGGGTTTGCAATTCGCGTGCATAGCCTTACATTACCATGGCGACCCTCATCCGTGTACCAGGATTCACACAACGCTAATTACTACCAGGACCCACCAGTCCCATGGGAGAAAAATGAACCGTTTGATGTTCAAGAAAATTCTGGTACCTGTGAAGGTTAGCCATGAAGGGGTCAAACACTGTTTTATTAGTATCAAAGTCGAGGAAGATAGGTGGAACCGAATGATCATTTTTCAAGTCCCTGTGCCTCCGATTTTTCACATTGCTACGCCCAGTACCCAACACCATAAGCCTATATTACAATGATTCTACAATGAAACATCTCATGAAGACGTCACCGGCTTCACACCCTTGTGAATCGCGGCGATGCCGTTCGTAAGGTCCTCCCAGCCCTTGCCAGGAACGATGAAACCAGCGGCCTTGATCATATCCCTGAACTCTTCCTGGCTGGGGAAGCGCTCGATGCTCTCGACGAGGTATTGGTAGCTGTCCCTGTCGCCGGCGACCAGCTGGCCGATGAGGGGGATGGCGCCGAAGCTCCACTGCTTGTAGACCTGGTTGAAGATGGAGTTGTGGACCTTGCTGAACTCGAGGCAGGCGAAGACGCCGCCGGGGCGGAGGACGCGGAAGGCCTCGCGCAGGGCGCGGTCCTTGTCGGTGAAGTTGCGGATGCCGAAGGCGACCGTGTACAGGTCGATGCTGTTGTCCGGGATCATGTCGAGGTGCTCGGCGTTGGCCTCGACGAAGGATAGGCGCCCCGAGCGCGCGTAAGGTGTCTCCAGCGCGCGCTTGCGGCCCTCGGCCAGCATTTCCGGGTTGATGTCGGCGACGGTGACGTGCGTGTGGGGGTCGTGGTTGATGTTGCTGGCGTGATCGAGGTGGCGGAAGGCGATGTCGCCCGTGCCGCCCGCCACGTCCAGGATGCTCCAGCCTTGCGGGGTGGAGGCGTCGCGCGGCGAGGTCAGAGGGTTGGTGCCCGGGTTCAGGTTGCGCACGAAGTGGTCTTTCCAAAGGCGGTGGATGCCGAGAGACATGAGGTCGTTCATCGCGTCGTACGAGCTCGCAACCGAGGAGAAGACGTTGCGGACTGGGAAGGGATTCTTAGTGAGGCATTGTAGATTGGGGCCGTGTTCAATTGCATACCCTTGGCCTCCTTTAACGACTCGGCGATGGTCTCGAAGCCGAAGTGGGTGGTCTTCTCATTGTTTCCTGGCTGCTGGGCGAGACGTGCGGCGCACGAAAAGCAGCGGTAGGGCTCGCGAACGGGTCTGGCGCGCAGCTCGCGCAGCAATTGGCGGCGGAAAACGGGGGCGGAGGGACGCATCGTGGCTGGGGTGGAAGCTGTCAACAAGATGGGACGACTTTCTGGAGGTGCGGAATGACTTTCTGCGCCGCGGATGTGGCCTGTGCGTAGGGCTGAGGACGAGGCTGATCGCCGGGTATGGTCTGCACCATAGGCCGAAGGTAGCCGTCCTTCCCCACACCTCCGCACTCCCTCCGCAATCCCTCCTCCCTCTCGATTGTTTACCATGCCTCTACGCCAGCATGTCTCTCCGCCACAGTCTCCCCAGAGGCCTCTCCTCGAAATACGCTAGAATCTCGCAGAATTCACCCAAATCTCCCCTGCAGCCATGGCCACAACAAAGACACCCGGCAGTCCCAAGGGTCAGATGGAGTTCCGTCTCCCAGAGGCCGGGCTCAGATCGGTGAGTCCACGAAGGCCATTGCTCCCAGAATGAGACGGGAAGCACAAATCTAACCATTCTTTCAGGGTTCACTTCCCCGGTGCTGTTAACAGCAAGTTCACCACGACCTTGTCCTTCGACCAGCCCGCAGACAAGCCCGCCATGCCCACATACCGCATCCTGGACCAAGATGGTGTCGTGGTGGACAAAGACCGCACTCTACCCAAGGTTTCGGACGAGCAAGTCTTAGAATGGTATAAGAACATGTTGTCGGTCAGCATTATGGACCTGATCATGTTCGAGGCGCAGCGGCAAGGGCGTCTCTCCTTCTACATGGTGTCGGCGGGCGAGGAGGGCATCGCAGTAGGTTCGGCCGCAGCGCTGCACCCCAAGGACGTCATATTCGCACAGTACCGCGAGACAGGCGTCTTCGCACAGCGTGGCTTCACGCTCGACGACTTCATGAACCAACTCTTCGCCAACCGGCACGACCCAGGGCTGGGCCGCAACATGCCGGTGCACTACGGCTCTTCCGCGCTACGCATCCACACCATCTCCTCGCCACTAGCAACGCAGATCCCCCACGCAGCAGGCGCAGCGTACGCGCTCAAAATGCAAGCGCTGCAGAACCCGAACGAGGACCCGCGCGTCGTAGCGTGCTACTTCGGCGAGGGCGCGGCCAGCGAGGGCGACTTCCACGCGGCGCTCAACATCGCGGCGACGCGGTCGTGCCCGGTCGTCTTCTTCTGCCGCAACAACGGCTACGCCATCTCGACGCCGACGCTCGAGCAGTACCGCGGCGACGGCATCGCGTCGCGCGGCCTCGGCTACGGCATCGACACGGTGCGCGTCGACGGCAACGACATCCTCGCCGTCTACGAGGTCACCCAGCAGGCCCGCCGCCGCGCCCTCGAGAACGGCGGCAAGCCCGTCCTCGTCGAGGCCATGAGCTACCGCGTCTCGCATCACAGCACGAGTGATGATAGCTTCGCTTACCGCGCTCGCGTCGAGGTCGAGGACTGGAAGCGCCGTGATAACCCCATCACTCGCCTGCGCAAGTGGATGGAGGGCCGTGGCCTGTGGGATGAGGAGAAGGAGAAGGCCGAGCGCAGCCGCGTCCGCAAGCAGGTCCTGGCCGCTTTCGCCCGCGCCGAGAAGGAGAAGAGACCTGCGCTGCGGAATCTGTGGGACGGCGTGTATGAGGAGGTGACGGAGGAGGCTGAGGCTCAGATCCAGGAGACGAAGAGGCTGTTGAAGAAGTATGAGAGCGAGTATGATCTGACAGAGTTCGAGGGCGGGATTGAGGGACTAGAGAAGAAAAGGAAGTGAACAAGTGTAAATTCCTCTTGCATCTGCGAGCGACCAATTCCGTGTAGCATTTTGGCTCAGCGTTAGACGTAGCAGAAAATCGTAATACATGACCACATATTTCGATACCTAGGAAGTCAGCTTGAAGCAGGTCGTCGACGTATATCTGTAAGGGTTTGAAAATTGCGGAAGTGTCTCTGCCATACATAAGCCAGGCCGTCTTTCGGCCCCACGGCTTTTCGGTGACCACGGCTTTAACTTTGTGGACGCTGTTGTGGTTACCTCCTCAGATGTAAGCTTCGGTGATTGGGAAAATAGAGAAGAGTCCTATAACTGAGAAGGTAGACTAGATGGCCAGCGAGTTGACCTGTCATATATCGATGACGACAAATTCCAAGTTCGAAAACGAGAGCCTCCAATTTACATAAAGTGCAAATAAAAACAACATTTCAACCCCCCTCTCTTAACGTAGAGGTAAACAAAAGATGCGCGATTAAATATGAAATCAAATATGTAGAGCTCAGACTGACGCGACCAGTTTGTGGTTTACATTACTTATCACAAAAGCATCGATGATATGATAGTGATTTCTAATGCATATGATAATTGCCGTGGGAAACGTGCCATAAGCTACTAGCCCCGCTTCAGATGCTGACTCTAAATGTCGACCTCAGCTCTTGGCTATGGCTGCTGGCTTCAGCTGCGGGGTCAGCTGGGCCAATTACAGCACCATTGTCATTGATTGGCCCTACTTCTATCCAATCAGAGTGGTCCCAGTCTCACGGCATGCCTTGGCAGGTAACTGTCGGGCTCGATCCCATATGTGATTCATGATATCCTCCACCATCAGCCTGACTGGTCGCCACCCCGGCTTGCTAGAGTGATCTGATCATCTATGCCAAAGCTCATAGCATGCAGGTAAGCACCAATAGGGACCGCAGAAGCTTGGGATGAACCGTATCTGCAAAAGATGCCGTAAACGCTTTCCATAACGTGGTGAATTTTGGATGGGCTATTGGAGAGAGAGTGTGTGTATCTGTGTGTTTATGGTGGGGGAGGGGGGGTTGCATGCGTATGTGCTGACGAGACAACAAACTTCAGGGATCGAAGAAATTCAGTGATCAATGATCCTACGAGGTTTTAACCGCATCTGGTTTGTTATTCATTGACTCCTGTCTATTAAGACACAGCTTGCTCTCATATGGCACAACTGCTGACATCTGGATGATTTTATATGTTGTAGTGCTTTACAATTGATTTCTAAAGATATAAAAAAGATATATAAACGAGTCGACAGGAAGTTGCAAGTGGGGTTTCCCGAAACGCTTTTCCACTTCAGTGCCGAATTATACGAACTGGAATCCCGATCAAGGGGATAATGCATGTGGAATCCCGGAACAGAGACAAGGGTGACGTCCTTTTCTTATTAGCTCCCAGTATGGGCAGCTGAGAGATCGTCAGAATTTTGTCTAAATGCGTAACGTTTCCGAGCATGATCTATCGAAAGAAGAAAAGTAAGCATGCCAGCCTCCACGTTCCGCATAAGCCACTGCAGACATATGATTTGCCGTTCTCACGCAGTGCGACAGTGAACACGACGGCGATGTTGATGGGGAGCCGCGCAAAGGCTCCCTGTCGGCATATATGTTCATCGCATCCTTGAAGTTTTCACGCTTCTGCCTTATTTCGTGCCATTGTGGCCCTTCCGACCTATCAAGAATCGGCCTCCCATCGTTGACCATGAACAAAGACGCGGATATTGACGAAGACATCTTTGATGTCTGGGAAAAAACACTACGTGACTTCTGCGCGGTGACTGGAAAGGACCCCAAGAACACAGAGTCTAGCGTGGCGGACTTGAAAGCGGAGCTCGACAGTTTCACAGGCAAAAGCCAGAGTAGAGAAATCCTCAAGGCGTCGGCGATCAAGGTCCTCGACCTCGCCGACATCGCAAGTTCTGCAATGTCTCCAGTGAGTTTTAGCATACCCATGTTTCGGACTCAATCTTATAGACTCTCAGGTGTTTCCTCAAGCCGGGACCGTTTTTACTGCGCTTAAGATCGTCAGCGACATGGTCGACAACTACCATCGCTTTTTCGGCAGAGAACATCTACTTGAGAAGTTCGAAGCAGTGCGCCATCATTTAGATCGCACTGGCCTCTATTTCCAGCACCTCAGTGACGGCGTCGATATTGGAGGCTTCTTAAAAGGTTTTGTTGCACGCTCCTGCATCATCATTTTGAAGCTATGCACCATCTTCTGCACAATTGGTCAGAACTCGGAAACGACTGCAGGAAAGATAAAGAACATGCTCAAGGCAGCAGTCAACTATGACCAAGGGGTTGAGGCTCTTCTGAAAGACCTCCAGGATGAAGCCGATCGCGAACTGCGTCACAACACAGCCGCGACACGAGCGGCGGTCATTTCGGCAGAGAATCTTCAAAAACGGGCAGATATGATGCAAGAAATCAAGCGATCTCTAAGAATAGAGGACTTTGTCCTTACTTGGAGGGACACGCAAGATGATCTTGCAAAGCACAGCGTGGATGGCATGGGCTCATGGCTTCAGAGCCATCCAGCATTCTCTGCTTGGGCAAGCGCGAGTGAGTCACTGGAGCATCCGGTACTTGTACTGGATGCTGAAGAAAATCGCGGAAAAAGTTATTTATGCTGTTGCGTAATTCGCCTGCTTCAGAAGGAGTTCAAAACAAAACAACAGAATCCGCCTGTCTCAGTTGCATGGTTTTATTCCGAAGAATCGAAGCAGATGCAATCTACCAAGAAGAAGCCACAGCAAACTCGCACTCTACTGGAGGCCATGCAATCTCTCGTCTGGCAGCTCGCTGAGAGTGACAGGTCCTATTTGGATTTTGTTACGCAAAGCCTCAACGCTGACCTAGAGGCATCACTCTCCGACGCAGCCGAAATTTGGGACAGTCTGATTGCCGGATTTGTAACGCAGTACAACGCAAAGGGCAAATCAAGGACGAAAGTGTTTTTCCTCATCTTGGATAGTATCGACAAGTTAAGAAGTGAAGAGTTGGATGCTTTTGGAAGCATCTTGAGCCACATGTGCGATACGGCTTCTGAATCGCTACTGGGGAAACTACAGATCAGGCTTCTCATTACCTGCAACACAGCTCTTATATCGAGATCAATCAGGCATGACTCCCAGAGTATGCTAGAAATTCCCCAGGAGGCACGCAAGCAGGACGCAGAACTATTCATATCGCACAAACGCAAGCAGTTGCACGAGAAATGGGGAAAAGAAAACGATGCAGCCTTCGACCTCATTAGCTGGGAGCAGACTCTGGCACGGAGGTTCCAAGGAGACTATCTGAGCCTTTCCACCCTTCTGGAAGCAGCGGTCCAGTCAGAATCGATTGGACAGCTTGACAGCATCCTGCGCAGAGGCTCAACTGATCCCTTCGCTGTTACCCAGTGGAAACTACAGAGGCTAAACCAAGACCTTAACGACGAGGAAAAATACATGCTGAACTACATTCTCGTCTGTCAAATTTGCCTTGATATCTGGCCCAGTGTTCCTCAGCTTGTGGCGTATCTTCAAGCACACAATATGAAAACCAACCAATCCAAACTCCGAGATCTGATTCAGGCGAAGTACTCTCACGTGCTAAGAGTCGGAGATGACAACAAAGTCTACTCGCACGATGTGTATAAATACTTTTCTTCCAGAGGCCAAGAAAGCAAAAAACAACACTTGTATTACCAATATCAAAATGGTCACGATTCAGGGCATGCACCGCATCGAGACGAGACAGATCAACTCAAGCGTCTAATGAAGTCCGTTCTACGATCCGAAGCCCTATCGCAGCTCGACATCGACCATATGGCCAATGCAATATCCATAGGCATTAGACCGGCTCCGGAAGTCGGGTTCTGCCGTACAGATGGAAGTATACGGATTGTCCTTGGGCTTCTTCGCTCAGTGGAGAGAAAGCAAAAAGGTCTTTTAGGATACGCTGCTACAGGCCTGCCTATGCATTTGAAGCGAATTCCCAACAAGGACATTCAACGCTTGCCGGAGGCGACCCGGCGCGAAATTGGCAAACTCTTGTATTCCTTCTTCTGCAATGAAGATAATGTGAAAGACTGGCTCCCATCAGGAACTCCAAACGAGTTTGAGGCCAGATATTGGCTCCAATACATACCAGAAGTGCTCAGATGGCTGAGAGATGCTGAAGTTCGGCGTGGAGCACTGGACGAAAGTTCCAAGAATGAAGGCGATCAGTTTGACAAAGATTTCCCTCAAACCCCCAGAGAGGGAAGTGAAGACGGCAAGAAACAAGCGCAGATAGCGAGGCTGTTACTCCATTGCAAGAAAGAGCTTACCAATGGTTGCACTCAGGCTCTTGGGGTGCGCCAGATGCTTTTCAGTTACTAGTAACTGTAGCAAGTCGCACTACCAAACAGGTAATTCTCGCATCACCGCACCATACTATCATTGCAGAGAAGCTGACACAAAAAAGAAAGATTCTTGGTACGATCTCTTGGACAGCGTTAACAGGGCTTTGGCGTCTGGGAATGTCACTAAAGACATGATCCTTAATTCAAAGGCATGGACGGAGCAAGAGCACAAATCCATACGGCCAAATCAAGACCTTCCAAACTTCCGGATAGCTGAAACTCTGATTGGAGTCCCGGGTGCTGGAGAGACGCATCGCAAGGAAGCTGATAACATCTGTAGCGGACTGCGTAGATCGGAAACCCTTGACAAAGACGCTGCTCTATCCTGCACCAAGGTCCAACAAGGCCTGGAGGACTGGGAAGGCGCCCTTGCTACCCTCAAAAGTGTCAGAGATGTTATTTTGAGTGTTAATTCCAAGAAAACCAACACCACCACTTGGAGATACTGGCTGGATCAATATTGGAAACTCTGTGACAGAACCCAAGACGGCAATGAGGCGTTGGAACTTTGCGTCTTCCTACAAGAAAAATTTGGAAAAGATCAGCCGACTGTTGGCGAGGCGCTGGAGAAAGCATCTGAGTGGATGGAAAGACTCGACGACCTATCGACAGACCACCTGAATATCTTATCAGCAACGCCTCCCAATGGCCAGCACAGTTTCCTGACCACCATCTTGAAAAGGAAAGCCTGTGACCCTAAATTCCATCACAATTTCTATGTATCCTTGAGGACCAAATACCACCTGCTTCTTAAGGCTTACTTTGATGCTGTAGTTGTCGCAGGATTACGGGACATCATCATTCTGAGTCATCTTCGCTACTATTACGGGCTCTGCATGTACCACCAAAGCCTCTCAGAGGGTCACTCAAGGCATTGTATGAGCGTGAAAGATGCTATCCAAGTGTGGGAGGAGAGCCTTGAGGCGATGCGAAAGTCGGGCAATGATACATCGAAGCATCAACAGCCCAAGGGGATTTTCTCACGTACAAGCCACAGACTAGCCACAGCATACCTTCAAATGTTTCGCAGATCAAAACCAGGCAGCTCCGATACAGCATTCCCGGCACTCGAACGTACCAAACGACTTAAAGAAACGAGTCACGCTTTTTTCGGGGATAGGAGTGATCTTCACGACTGGGCGCTACTTCAAGGCCGCATGTATCATCTATGCAAGCAGAATTATGAGGCAAAGAAGTGTCTTAACCCTTGCCTTACCACCGCCATTGGGTATCTCTTCGACAAAAGTCGGCACAACGACTGGACGGCATATGAGATGATCGCGAGGGCATGTTCACGTCTTGGAGACAAGGAAAACGCTCTCGCGGCATGGTCGCTTATTATCTGCGATCCAGTACGAGACAGGAGCTGGGGAGGATACAGGTCCTGCCACGGAGGATGCGAATGGGAATGGAAAATGTGGAATGATCTTGAGGAGAGTTTCAGCGTCTGCCTGGATTGCTGGGATGTGTTGCTTGAGGAAAACTGCAAGAAGAAATTGGTCAAAGGCAAGTTGAAGAAACGAATCTGCGGAAAAGACCATGAATTTCTTGACATACCCAAGCGGGATAGCAGGATCGTCCAGCTGATCAAGGATAAATGCGCAATTCAGGTAGGAGGAAAGACAGTGAAAATCGATCGTTGGAAGAAAGAAATCTGTTGGAGGTACGGTGTCTCAACCCAGGACGCTAAAGAAGCATGGCCGCGCCAACAGTTGGATTCTCTTCGCATCACAGGATGGAAATTGCGGGACCAGTACGGACTTACGAAATCACAATCGTCGATGACTTGAGATATTTGGACTGGATTGGACTGGATTGGACTGGATTGGATTGGATTGGATTAGTATATAGACCAAAGAGCCGTTTGTACATTGCCGCGTCCTCCATCCATTGCTACCTTATCTCGTCTAATAGCAACACTTCAGAGCCCACTATCTAACGAGAGACCAATTAGCCCTCGTCTAGACAAGTGGCAGAGTGACTATGGCATCTCGCGGAACATGGTCATGGTCTTTTTGAATGGAAAGAAGGCGACTACTGCACAAACACAGACAAGAAGCATACCTGACACGAATATGTTTAACATCACCTAAAGGTGATGTCTTTAAAAGCCCTTCTCGATTTCATCTATTTGGTTAACGTCACATAGCCCGAACCGATGCGGAATGCAAAACCATCTGTATCCAATCCGATCAAAAGGACGTTCACAATCAGATTAGATTGAGCGTGTTCCCTTCACCGCTAAAGAAAGTCAGGTTGTACCCCTTGGTTGCTATCAACTTCGCTTACTAACCCAGGATATGCAGGTCTCTTCTCGGGGTCTATGCATCTCTTGTAGCCGGGGAGACAAGGTCTGTAATGTTTACCAACCACTTGACAACATGTTCAACGATGAGAACGAATTCTGGACTACTACCAAGGCGCGGCGCACATGATCACCCCCATAATCGAAGTCAGATGCAGAAAAGGTTGAGTATTCATACATTCATATACAGTCTGAGTACACTGTTTCCCTTACCCGGTGCTGTTCATTCTCGCCACCCTCTCCATCTACTACGTCGACCCTGACAGCCACGCACTTCTTATCCTGCCACATGCCCTCCTTCAGCGCATGCTTAAGCAACTTGCTGAAGAAGCGGCCCATAATCCTCATCGGCGGTAGATTCATACGCGGTTGACTCCCGGTACGAGCTGTAGTGCCGTTAACGGTCACACTGACGGAAGCGTGTGCGGCTCGCTGTTAGTCGCGATACGGCAAGGCTGTGGAACCGTTCAGCCCATGGAGCTTTAGACTTTCCCCGTCGTTGCTACTGCTGCGTGTGGAAGGCGACTGGTCGTGCGCTCCGAGCAATGGATCCCTCTCCTCGGACAATTCCTGCCCCAGTGAGACACCGCGGCATCGATTTCCCAGCTTTGAAGGGATCTCATTCTGAAACCAGTTGCCGCCGTGAACGTTTCCAATGGTTCCGCTGTTTGATTGCAAGGCAGGAAGTACCTGGTTCCCCATACAACCGGATGGAGAACCAGGGTTGTCTTCCCTGAACCATTGCCAGATCTGTAACACCGCCCAAACTGCTGAGGGTACCACTAGACAGGTCGCGACTATAGCAACAACGACAGCTGGCGAGATGTTGCTGCTGTCGGACGCTGTACCAGTTGGAGCGGCGGATACGCAGCGGATCATGAGCGGAAGAGAGAGGCGAACAGCCAGGTTGCTGAGGACGAGACAAGCAGCCCTGATGACATGGATACCATAGCCCAGGAATGCCATAACACTGTTACGGATGGTGGTGGTAGGGTGCGACATGTAGCGGTTACCACTACCACGGAACTGGGGAATCTTGCGAGAGATCTCGGGGGCGACAGAAGCGAGGATAGGGCTGGTCGACATTCTGTCAACCCCAAGCTTGGAGAGGCGGATGAGAGGGGGTATGGAAAGCCGTTTTTGAAGCTTGATGGGCAGAGGAAGGTGGCGGCTTTCAAGAGGTAGATCTAGACCTCGAAGGTAAGGGAGCGGAGCCGGCGGATAGGGTTGTTTGAAGTTGAAGAAAATATATGTATAGTTGAGGAACTCTTCGGATCATTTTGAGCCAGCTCTTGACTTGGGACGGGTCAGCTATTTAAGAACGAATGGAGCACAGCGGGATTGAAGGTAGAGGGCTGATGCGTGTAAGAAACACTCCGGGAATGCGCGCTGGTGTTTTTTGGGCAGTCAGCAGGGTGTACCTCAAAATGACCGTTGCCAAGCTACCAAGGATGGGATCACGGCATCCCGGGTCGAGAGAGACCCCGATCGCCAATCAAAGCGCATGCGTGTCTGCCTTAGGCTTATTCGCAGGTGACCCGCCGGCCGGTTGGGGCGTGCTTGTATGTGACCGCTGCAGCATGTTGATGGTGACAAGGTCTTTTCCTCTTTTTTGGTCGATTTTTATCGGAATTCCGATAAAAATCGACTGAAAGGGAATAGCTGACCCCCCGCGGCGCCGGCGTGGCGGAGGGGCGGAGCAGCACGACAGCCTAGCTGCGTTTCCGAATAACGCTAGCTGCCCATGGGCGAATGAAGCATGAGGTGGAAACTTGAGAGAACAAATCCATCGAAGGGTTGGTGTTCGTACAAATAAGTGACCATTCCAGAAGCATCAGACCCTACCAAGTGGCGGCCGCCTAGCTAACCACCAATCCGCGTTGTAATGTACATACATCAGGGAGTTTAAACGTATTCTCAGGTCGGCACAGTCCGAACCAGGAAATGCTTATACACCGTACGCAGCGGCATACTATCCGAGAATTGCACCAATGGAGTCTAGGCATTAAGTTTCTACGCTGCGAAGGTCAAGGCTACGTGTGACGGTTATTCCCTGATCTTTAGGTTGCAACGTCAATGGAGGGGAAAAAGGGAGAAGAAAGAATCGATGCGTCTGGGGTAGAGCGAACGATGTTGAAGGGCATTCTGGTGCTGCTCCACCGGGCTGACTACTAGTGGATGAAAACGCAGTTCGTGTAGCAAACAACGCCGAATTGGTTATTCGCAACCACCGATTTCCAAGACCTCACCGCAGAGCCATCATGTTTGCCAGTCAACGTCAATGAGAGTCTTGTGCTCAAAATACGATCTTGTCTCTTCCAGAGACATAAGTACACACATCTATCTTACATGCCGCTGTTTCACGTCTTCTTATAGCCAAACAAATTGACGGGAAACAACCCAATCACAAGTACATTTCCTTCATCTGTAGTGCGCCGTTATACTGGTATCTTATCTACGACTACCAGGACGCCACTCTGTTCCTTTCAAGTAAGGTCTCGTTCGTTATCGCTTTAAGCAGAAAAACCACTCCGGGATGTTCGTATACAACATAACATGAAATTGCGATTCTTGAGCCGCATTCGTACAGGAAGCAAAGAAAGAAGAGATATTCGGCAGGGGGGCGCTTGCAGTGAGGTCCTGCCCACTGATCTTTCTAAATTCTGCCATTTGGTGATGTATTTATCGAATCGTGTATAACCGAGGAGTCGTGACGCACGGTTGGAGGCTCGGACGGCGGGAGGGACGGCGGTATGATGGCCCCTGAGGAGATCGACTCAGGAGTCGGGCGTCGTCCTTCGTTCTCCTTCTTACATGTAACGACTGCGCCATCAGGGCAGTGCAAGCGAGTGGCCGGTGGTCTCAGACTCCTCGATGATAGGTACAAGGTGCGTACATCCGAGCATCCTCTCCACGGACCGAACGGCGTCGATCTCCCGTCGGTTATCTCAAGCCACCGGGTATCCAAAACGAGGGTTGTTTATTTTTGGTCTTTCCGAGATGTAGGCCCTTTCAAGCCTTAACCACGCTGGTGAGGCAGACCTTCTTAGTCTTCACGACCGTCGTCACCTCCTCCGCCAGCGTCCGCGCGCCGATAGCGCCGCCAGGATGATTCCGCTTGAAGACGCGGCCCTTATCCTCCTCATGTATCCTCTCCGCCGCCGTCAGCGCCAACATGTCGCCCACAGCCATCGCCACCGTCGTGCTCGTCGTTGGGGCCGAGACGCCGAAGCTAGCCTCCTCGCTCTCATGAATCGGGGCCGGCAGCAAGACCGCGTTACCCCCCCTCCTCCCCGCCAGCAGCGGGCAGGTCTCCGCGTCCGGATACGCCGTCAGCGCGACGACGGGGGTGTCGGCGGGCAGGTGCAGCAGGACGTTGAGCAGCTCGGCGGTGCGGCCGGAGAAGCTGATGAAGAGGACGGCGTCGCCGGGGCGCACGTCGCCGAGGTCGCCGTGCACGGCTTCGGCCGCGTGCAGGAACGACGCGCCCAAGCCCAGCGACTTCATCGTCGCGACCGTCTTGCGCCCGACCAGCCCGCTCTTGCCCACCCCGCACACGACCACCTTCCCGCCGCTGAGGTGCGCGCGCTCGACGATCGAGACGGCGCTGACCAGCGCTGCCCGCGCTGAGGGGGAGGTTGAGTACAGCCGCGTTGCGTGTGCGAGGGCTGCGGCTTCGGTGGCTAGGACGTGGAGCGCGCGCGAGAGCGTGGGTGCGTCGCAGCGGTCTTCTTCGTCTGAGGCGGAGAGCGGGGGCGTGAGGGCGGAGGAAAGCCCGCGTTTGCGCTTCAGAGGGTTGCTGTCATTGTCACATTCGGACGCGGTGGGTGTCACGGACGACGCCGAGGTGTCGTCGGCGCATGTTGTGCTGGAAGCGGCGGTGCTGGCGGCCTCATCGAAGGTGCTCTCGTCGCTGTTGGTGGATTTGGGAGAGCCGTAGGGCTCGAGCAGCGAGGTGGCGCTCATTGTCTGGGAGGGAAAGCAGTGTTGTCGGAACTCGCGTACTTCGCCCGTAATATCTGCTATCTTTTGGCGCGGAAAAGGTTTGGTGGGGCAGGTCGCGATGATGCGATTGTTAAGATTGCGGTGCCGGCTTGGATGACGCGAAGACGCGGAGTTCGGGGCTTTTCAGCACGCGGCAGGACCGAAATATATACACAGGAGGAGCCAATTGGAGCAGCGGCCGGAGACCGGAGGTGGAATTGCTAAGCGCACACATGGTGGGCGGAACCTGGGGTCATTAAGGTGTAAGCTCGACTCGGATTCAAGAGAGGACGCGCCGCTGGAGCAGGGGTCGGGATGTCGCAATCAATGCGCGCTAGGCAGGATGCGGCACGTCCTTTGCGATGAGACGTCCTCCGGCCCAGCCCAGCGTCCACGTTCCCAAGGTTGCTGCCTGTCTGGACGTCCCCGATTCCTCTGGCTGAGTGGTGACGCCTGTCGGGGCCTGTGCTTCTTGAGGACCCTGACTCTTGTCCCAGAGCGGTGTGTCGAACACGAAACCCAAGGCAGGGAATCTTTGCAGCTTCCTCTCCCGATCTCCACAGCTTTTCTTCCCCACCAAGCGCTTACCCAAGCACTGCCGTCGTTATCCGGCTTGCTAAACTCCGTCGCCTGCCTTCAGCCCCGCGGTGAAGTTCAGCTCGAGTGGGCCACCCCGGCTCGGAAGTGCCGAATAATTTTCGTCCATAGCCGCGGCGCCCATGTGAACGACGCTCCCATGAACCTGATGGTAGTAGTTCCTTGTGGACTACGCGCCAAATCCTGATCCATTTGTGGTAAGGTCATGGTTCTAAGTACGTAGTATAGCTATACTGTGCCTGGCTTAGCGCTCGAGACCTTTTTTCCCTTTCTGCCTACTATATCTTTACGATGTTGATAATTCATGATGTACCTGAAGCTTCTTTCTTCTGCCTTCCAGAAAGTCTTATCTGGATCTTCATGCCCAACCACTCCCCGCCTGACACTATAACTTTTTTTCAGATCCGCGTCGTTGGATCCTCGCCAAGACCCTTATCAGATATCTAATCGCGTTATCTTGGCTGCCCTACGAGAGATGACAGTACAGCGGGCGACGGAGGCCCGGACCCTTCCTGAAAATTTCCGAATACACATGGCACGCTCTGCTTACAAAGGCGGTTGAATTTAATGGCCAAACCATGTTTGTTCAAGTCCGAAAATTCCCATACGCTGGAATATCTACTTTAGCTATTCGCGTAGAAGACTAGTGTACGGGGTCTAAGAGCATGCAAAGGGACCCATGCCGGTCAGCTATCAAGGATGCCTGTAGTTTCTCATTTGATTCAAATACAATGATATCTCTTCTCTCTAACCGAGGTTCTATTCCCAAAGCCGGACCATGCTTATTAGTGCTCTTTCCTTATCCAATTCCCAAGCCCGTGAAGCCGTATACTTCTCTATGCCTCTATAAAAAGTCTAACCATTTTTTCTAAGATGGCTCTTTCTAAGCCTGGGCCTTGACGGCTTCGGCGCCTACTTCTTGGATCGCCGGACCAGTCGCCGGATCCTTCGTCTGGTTTTCAGATTCTTGTGTCAGCCATTCCCTGTCAGCCATCTCCTTCAACTTTCGGTTCTCCTCCTCCGAGAAGGGCGATGCGCCACGCTTGGCGCGGGACTCGGGTGTCTCAATGATACGCGCCTCATCGCCAGAATTGGGGGCAAAAGTGTAGGTGCGGTACTCAGTATTGGCCCAACCGGTTCCTGCAAAAGATTCAAATACACGTTAGCAAACATCTTCCCAATTGTGGGCGAGGACTCAAATCATACCGCAGAATTTCCCAAACCCGCTCCAATCCTGCGTAAACGTGTGCAACAACCCGCCATGCGTCACAACAACAACCTCCCCCTCCTCCCCCGCCAACTCCCTCAAAAACACCCTCGCCACCCTCGCGCGCTCCGCCACCGCCTCCGGCGTCGCCGCCCACCTGCCCCTCTTACTATTCCAGCCGTCCTCGACGCGCGACAGATCGACCGGCTGGCCGGCGAACTCGCGCTCCAGCTCGGCGCGGTCGGAGCCCGTGTCGCACGGCAGGTCGCTGGTCTCCTGCACCTCGGGCAGCGCGATGACTTTGAGGTTCTTGGCGGCGATGGCCGGGCCGAAGGCGAGCAGCGCCGTCCACAGCGTGCGCTTGATGGGCGAGGCGACGACGTGCGTGATGCGGGAGTGGTGGGGGAAGGCGCGCTGCAGGTCGGCGCATTGCTGCTTGCCGAGGTCGGTCAGGGCCGGGTCGGGGAGCTTGTGGTTGTCGGTGTTGAGGTTGTGGTAGCCTTGGGCGTGGCGGACGCAGTGGAGGTGGGCGGGGGCCATGGTTGTGGTGGTGGTGTTTGTTGTTGGCGGCGTAGGTGGCGCGCTGTTGTGGCTTATCTGAACGGCTTCAGAGGCGGGCGGTCGATCGAATCTAGGAGGATATATAGGTCCAGTGGCCGGTGAGCGATTTCAATGCGGATTGCTCGATTGTTGCGTGATGACTCCATCGTCTTTATTTGAACCCCACCATGAGTCAAGGGCACGGACAGGGTTTCTGTCACCCCCCGGCGGACGACAGGCTCCGGCGGGCGGCTTGCCCCTCGTGCGTCATATTCGGCCGCTGGGCTTCGGGTTCCTTAGAAATTTCTATCGGCCCAGAGCGATCGGCGCTGCATGCCCGGCGGATAAGGCCGACGCTGCATCTTTGCCGATCCATGGGAAACTGTGGCGATTCGACGGCCCGCAGCACGTGGCCCGGGAGGACGCTTGAATTGGCGCGGGGGGATGCTGGCACAGCTGCAGTCAGTGGGATGGAAGGTGAGACGGGTAGGTTTTCGGGCGTCGCGGTCCGATGGCAGGTACGGCGAGGTGTATAAGCTTGTCCAAACGTATGGCCAAGTCGACCCTAGATATCCTTCATTGTACTGTGCCTGTGTGCGGAAAGACTTGCCTGCATGGGCGGGATCGACAGGTACGCGGCTGTTACGGAAGAGGTATGGCCATGCGGATGGGGAATCGTGCCTGTGGGACAAGACATGCAGGCAGAACAATGAAGTGATGAAAGATTGTTTCAACCTCATGCAGTGCTCTTGTAGGTTGATAATAAGACCGGAATACGGGAGCAGTCGTTTTCCGGTAAGGCCTCATACTCATGGAAACTCACCGGGTGCGGGCGGATCGGGCTGCAACTGCACATCCTCCTACAGATCCGTAGAGAGATGCGTCGTCCCAACATCGTTTCCTTGCCTGTGATGGATCTCTGTGAAGATATTTACTCGCCGAAATGCTTCTCAAATGTGTTCGTTGAGCGTTGAATGAATTCTGTCAGATTCTTGGGTGGAGATTTGGAGCGTCAGTGTGTAGCGCTATTTATAGATCACTCTGCCACAAATGTGGACCAGAATTCCACACCAACAGAAGTTTGACTTGAGCCATCACTTGTGAATTGCGTTAGGTATCGTCAAGGGCCAGGTAGGAAGTGGATTTTGGTGAGCTGTCCGGAAGTGCAGCGGTCCGAATTGTGCGATTGTCGGCCCCCGCGGTTGCCGCCAACTATGTGACGTGGGTTCAGGTCAGCCAATGTCGACGACTCTAAGGATTCGTAAGGGGCCGGAAGTATGCCCGCATCCTGTTCGCACGAAGGTACCGAGAAAGGGAAGCAGTCGGTGGTAATATGAGTAAGATCCAACTATACGCGTTTTCGCATTCGTATGTAAATCGTGTCCTGTGCCGCGTTCCCGTGATCGTTTTTCGCTGAATTTAGCAAGTGGGGAGTTAACCCAAGGTAGGGATATGAGGCTGAGCAACCACTACCCGCTGTTGGAATGCTGCGCGATGGCGGCTGACGCGTGGCTGAGCAGCAGTGGAATGCGCTTGTGCAATGTGGCAGCCGTTGTGAAGAATAGAAGAGGGTGGCTGGAGATTGCCGGAAGACTGGTTATTGATTGCATTGGCTGGAAGGCTGCCATTGCCGAGTTCCGGGACAACATTGTTCTGTGCTGTCTCAGGGGATCTGCGTCATGGTTTGTGGCGGTGGTAGGGCCACCGGATGCCCAGCGCTAGGATCATCCCGCTATGCAGCGCCGTCTGACGTAGCTTGGTCCTAAGGCTATAGGAGCGGGCCAAAGAATATGCGCTGCTAGCATTAGGTACTGCTACAACGCGAATTCCTGCTCTGCCCCTTGTAGCTGCGTGTCTGGAGAACTGCAGGGCGGGTGCCAATCCCTCTCGGCACACGAAAGTGCTGCAAACCCCCGTGCAGATCTCAGGGTATTGAGCGATGTCATAGCCCCCAATTTCCGTGCGCCGCATCCGGTCTACCCGTCGTTAGCGCTATGCTGAGGGCCCTGCCTTGCAGCACATGGCGCCTGAGCTGAGCCCACTGCAGACCTACAAAGCTGCGCGATCTGCTGTCGCATGCTCAGCTCCCGACTCCACCCTTCCTTTCCCAGCCTTACAGAGTCATGAAACTTGATACCGCCGTCAGTGCGTCTTTGCTGCTGTCTGCAGCTTCCGGTGAGCACGAGCCCAACCTTACACTGTTGCCGCGAGTCGCTTTCAGTTCGTGCAGAGAGCCCGAGCGCTCGCTCAGGCTAGCACTACACACAACAAACAAGACCAATGGCACCCGTGTGACCGAAACACACTATGCGGCTCTCACGAAATGGGCTTACCTGAACTAGAGGTTTCGCTAACTCCTTTTTGTAGCAAATGTGATCGCAGTCCCGCGTGATCCAACGCCAGAACAGGCTGCTGCGGTTGCGCTCGCCGCATTCAAGCGCGCCAGCCCTCAGGCGCCGAATGGCTATACGCCCGAGGAAGTCGATTGCCCCTCTACCAGGCCTTCTATTAGGCAGGCTGCCTCTCTATCCTCCAGCGAAACGTCATGGCTCGAGACGAGGCGCAACAACACTGTGTCTGCGATGCGGGACCTTTTGGGCAGACTGAATATCTCCGGTTTTGATTCCAACTCGTACATTGACAGCGCCGCCAAAAATGTTTCTGCTCTGCCCAACATTGGCATTGCCGTGTCCGGTGGAGGCTACCGTGCGTTGCTGAATGGCGCTGGTGCCGTTGCTGCATTCGACAGCCGGACGCCAAATTCGACTGAAAGTGGTCACATTGGCGGCCTGTTGCAGTCTTCCACGTACTTCGCAGGCTTGTCTGGCGGTGGTTGGCTGGTGTCGTCGCTTTACGGTAACAATTTTACCTCGGTGTATGACATCATCAACGCGAATACCGACCAATCCGGTGATCTCTGGCAGTTTCAAAACTCGATTCTGTCCGGTCCTGAACAGGGTGGTATCCAGATCCTGAATACAGCCGACTATTACTCGACCATCTACGATCAGGTCAACGGTAAGGTTGATGCTGGCTTCGATACATCAATCACCGACTATTGGGGCCGCGCTCTTTCCTTCCAGCTGCTCAATGCCAGCAACGGCGGTCCCGGATACACTTATTCATCCATCCAAGACGATGATTACTTCAAGAAGGGCGACGCACCCCTACCCATTCTGGTCGCAGATGGCAGGGAGCCAGGCCAGCTTGTCATAGCCAGCAACACGACCAACTTTGAATTCAACCCCTGGGAAATGGGCTCCTTCGATCCGACCGTCTTTGGCTTTGCCCCTCTCCGTTATGTGGGATCCAACTTCAGCGGCGGAGAGCTTCCGAACAGCGAACGCTGTGTCCGTGGTTATGATTCGCTCAGCTTTGTTTTTGGAACTTCTAGCTCGCTGTTCAATCAGTTCCTCCTCCAGATCAACGACACTGAGGGCGTGCCGGATAGCTTGAAGGGCGTCCTGACTAGCACTCTTGAGAGCTTTGGAGAGAGCAATAACGATATTGCGGACTGGTCCCCTAACCCATTCTACCATTGGAACAACGAGACCAACCAGGGTGCGTCCAGCAAGCGCCTGACACTTGTGGATGGAGGCGAAGATCTGCAGAATATCCCTCTCAACCCACTCATTCAGCCTCTGCGCAACGTCGATGTCATCTTTGCCATCGACTCCTCCGCGGACACTGTGTCCGATGAGGCTCCCGGATGGCCCAACGGTACCGCCATGGTTGCAACCTACGAGCGCTCTCTCAACGTGACGCAGGCCAACGGCACCATCTTCCCATCTATTCCTGACCAAAACACCTTCATCAACCTCGGTCTGAACAACAGACCGGCCATGTTCGGCTGCGATGCTGGTAACTTCTCCAGCACCACGCCTCTGATCGTCTACCTTCCCAACGCTCCCTACGTCTTCAACTCCAACATCTCCACCTTCACTCGTGAGTACAGCATCAGCCAACGCAACGCCATGATCGAAAACGGATACGATGTCGCGACCATGGGTAATGGCACGCTCGATTCGCAATGGCCGACGTGCGTTGGCTGTGCTATCATGTCCCGCAGCTGGAACAGGACCGGCACCACCGTACCGGATGTGTGCACTGAATGCTTCAACAAGTACTGCTGGAACGGCGACCGCAACTCGACGCTTACGACGTATATTCCGGAGATGAAGTTGGAGGAGCTGAAAACTACCAGCGCCGCAGTCACCACCATGCCGAGCTTCTACTCTTTTCTGGCGGCTGTTGTTGCCGGTGTAGCCCTCATGCTCTAAATTGAGTAACAGCTTGATGAGATTTTCTAATACATGGCAGTTTTGGTAATGCGTAAGAAGCGGGCATAATGAGATATGACGAGGCATTATTTGGCGTTTGGAATTTTCAAAGCTGGACGAGCTTTTCTGGGTTGGAAATTCCGCATCTTGGAGATTCAGTAAGTCCTGATGAGCGTGCGGATGTCGTTGTATTTTATTCTAGGAACATGAATGATATCATTAGCATTACTATGCAACTCATACTACTGGACGGTGATGATTTGATCGCTCTCCCGCCGGGTAAGGCCGAAGCGAGACGTGTGCCCTGCATGAAACACCATCCGTTCTTCTGGTTGAGAAGAAATAATGTCATGTCAGATGTTTGCGTAACTCTCCTCCACCACCAAATTCAAACTGAAAACCACAAGGAATGACAATGCTTTCAAATCTCCCTTGCTGAAGATGAGTGACGTCCGAGATTCGCCGCGGGCAATAAGCAGCATGACTCGCGTGAATTTTCTCTTGCTTCTGCCCCGCCGCTGCCCATCGCAACCCGCACGATATTTTTCCTCAGGCAGAAAAAAAGTAACGCCACCCAAACCTCCCAATTATTACCTGTCCGCGTCTTCCCTTTCCCTTCCCATTCCGCGCTCTGCGAATCCTTCTCTACGAACAGCAACCGCCAGCCATCACCACGGAAACAGCGCCGCCCCAACCATGACCGCACCACCAACCCTCGAGGTCGCGCCCGTCCTCTCGACGCCCGAGATGCACATCTTCGAGGACCCGACGCCCCCCGTCGACCCCGCCAGCATACCCAAGGTCGCGGACGCGCAGCTCGCTATCACGTATGAGGTCGAGCGCACCGTCAGGGAGATCCGCGCGGGCCGGTGGAGGCGCATCGCGCTGCAGTTTCCGGATCACATGCTGGTGGACGCGCCGCGCGTGTACGCCGCGCTGAGCAGGGGCTTGGCGCGGGCGCGGAAGGAGGATGCCGTTGCCGCGGCGTCTGCGAGAAAGGAACAAGCGAGTGCGGAGGCGAAGGAGGATGAGGTGGACGGTGCGGCGGAGAGGCTGGCCGAGGTGGATGTGAATGGCGAGCAGCGGAATGAGGATACAGCAGCGGTTGAGGAGGAACAGCTGTATATCTTGGGGGATACTTC
Organism: Lasiodiplodia sp. KE8368; assembly: GCA_023087525.1. NCBI lineage: Eukaryota > Fungi > Ascomycota > Dothideomycetes > Botryosphaeriales > Botryosphaeriaceae > Lasiodiplodia > Lasiodiplodia sp. KE8368. The sequence continues at coordinate 547,167 of JAJMYN010000023.1, forward strand.
GTACGGCGCATGCTGCGTGGACGAGGTTGCGGCGGAGCATGTGGATGCGGATGTCGTGGTGCACTATGGCAGGTCTTGCCTGTCGCCGACGGCAAGGCTGCCGGTCATCTATGTGTTCACGACGAGGCCGTTGGAGCTGGATCCGGTGGTGGACGTCTTTAAGCAGACGTACCCGGAGAAGGACCAGAAGATTGTGCTGATGGCAGATATACCTTACTCGCATCATCTCTCGCCGCTACTCGAAAGACTACAGGGCGAGGGCTACACCGCGCTCTTCCTTACAGAGATCGTCCACGACCCGTCCTCTCCATTGCCGAACAGAAGTGTGCCGGACGAGGTCAAGGAGGATCAATCGGCACTCAGAGACTATCAGCTCTTCCATGTTTCCGACCCGCCAACTTCGCTGCTCCTGACGCTCTCGTCCCGCGTCGGTGCCATACATATATACCCCACGGACACATCTAAGCCTACAGAAGCACTGCTCGCTTCGTCAGCGCAGACCCTGCGTCGCCGTTACGCCCTCCTGACACGTCTCAGTGTGGAGCCTGTGTTTGGTATCTTGATCAACACTCTGTCGGTCAAAAACTACCTGCACATTGTGGATCACGTCAAGGAAATGATTGCGGCGGCTGGCAAGAAGAGCTACACATTCGTAGTTGGCAAGATCAATGCGGCCAAGGTGGCTAACTTCTCCGAAGTCGGCGGTTGGGTCGTCATTGGGTGTTGGGAGAGTAGTTTGATCGAGAGCAAGGATTTTTGGAAACCCATCATCACACCATTCGAGCTGCAGCTCACTCTACAGGATGACTCAGAGCGCGTGTGGACAGGGGAATGGACGGGCGATTTCCAGGCAGTGCTCAAGGCGAAGGCAGAGGCGAAGGCAGATGTTGAGACGCAGGCGGATGAGGGGCAGGGCGATGCGGCAGGCGACGCAACGGGAGAGGGGTGGGATTCTGAAGAGGAATCGGCGCCGCCAGAGTTCGACCTCCGCACCGGCCGCTATGTCTCACATGCGCGGCCAATGCGTGCGACAGCGGCGGCATCGACGGCGAGCGAGCGGCAGGGCGCTGCGCAGATCAACGGGGCCAGCAAGGCCGAGCACTCCCTTATCAAGCGTGCAAACGGCGACGTCGCGCAGATTGGTGGCGTGGTGTCGCCGGGCGCCGAATTCCTGCGGAGCCAGAGGACGTGGCAGGGGCTCGGCAGCGACTTCGATACGCAGGCAGCCGATGAGGCGGAGGAAGAGGGGGCGCAAAGGGGCGCGCGGATTGAGGAGGGCAGAGGCGGACTGGCGAGGGGATACGTTGTTGGGGACGGTGCGGAGATTAGGTGAGGCTGCCGGCGGCGAAAGCGAGAGACCGGCCGTTGCGCGGATGCGGCTCTGGTCCTCGCTGCTGGATTGGGCTACTGTAGTAGGTAGAAGTTGGTGAATGTCTTGTCTGCTGTGCGGCGTCGGTGCCCCTTGGAGTGTGCTCTCAGTCTTTCTAAGTCTGGATGCGGGCCGGGGAGCCTTGGTAGAACCATAGGGCGCGTGCGACGACGCAAATCACCACAGAACACGCCGACCTGCAGCACCACCGCCCACAAGGAGTCAACTCACCCACGCCCTTTCCGCCTACATGCCCGCCTGAGCACCTGCACTCCGCCGCCGCCTCTGCGACGAGAGGACCCTTTCCGCCCGCCTGACGCCGTGCAGTTCGCCGCCGACATGGAGGCTATCGCACTTCCCGTCGCCTCACCGTCAAACCTCTTCGGCGCGCCCTCACACGACCAAACTCCGAGTGCGGTGGCCGTCATGCCTTCAGCCACGATCCCGCCATCCACGCCCCGCAAGCCGGCCCCCAAGAGCCGTTTCGAGAGCATCCTGACGACGCATCCGACTATCGCCGAAAGCCTCCTGGCCTCGCTGCCCACGCGCTCGCTCATCGACCTGTTCCACACCTCGCGCCACCTGCGATGCTTCCTGGCCGAATACCCGCTGGCATGGCGGACTCTGAGTTTCCGCGCGCCCCAGCCCGCCCTAGGCGTCAACAACCCGGACGGTGATGGACTTGATGGGCCGGCGCGCAACGCCAAGCAGTACGCCCTGGACGCACTGCTGATACAGGTGGTAGTTCCGTTCGGCACACGGCTGACGAGCCTGGACCTCTGCAACACGGCCGTGTCCGGCGTGCGGCTGGTGTCGCGCGTGCTGGAGCCACGAGTGCACACGCTGCAGCACCTCAGCGTGCGCGGCTGCAAGAACGTCTCGATCAAGTACCACCTGGTGCCCTTCCTGGAGCCATACGTGCACCCGGGCAGCCCGTGGGCCAAGACGAGCGAGCTGGCCCTGCGGAGTCTGTACACCTACCGCTGCCGCCACCACCGCCGCCGGCCCTACCTGCCCTCGTCCCTGATGCGGCGCGACTCGGACTCGGAGCCCACCCACCAGCTCATCGAGATCTGCCATCAGCTCGGAATCTGGACGGATACAATGTGGTGCACGACCCCGGGCGGCCGTTGCTTCAGGAGGAAGGACTACTACTCCGGCCGTGCGGCTCCCGGGACGAACGAGGTGTGGGTTCCTTTCGACAGGCTGTGGCGCTCGGGGAACAGGATAGGACCGCCGGACTCGGACAACCCGCCTGCTCATTCTGATGGAAGGATGTGGGAGGATGCGGAGAGTGGACACGATGGGGAGCCGCTCGGCACGAGCACTGGATGGCCACACAGGGGAGAAGGAAAGGATATGCCTGCACACCTCCGGAGGAGCCATCGGATTTTCGTGGACGACATCAAGTGCGATCAGTGCGGAGATGCCATCCTGGAGAGGTGCGAGCAGTGCAGCATCCGGATGCACTGCATGGGTTGCAGGAAGACGTTGTGTGCGAGCTGTGCGTTCAACAGGCCAATTCCGCGGAAGAGAAGACGGACAAATCGTGCCTTCACCAGCCAGGCCTTTGGAACGCTGACCAACCTTGGAGTGATCGCGTCGAGTAATGTACAGTCCAATTCCCAACAGAACGCCGCGGAGGAAGAAGAGAGGAAGATAAGTAATCGTTTCTGGTGGGCACCGGGCGCGACAAGATCCCCGAACTTGATGACTGAATTAGCCTCGGACGACGATGCTTCCGATTCTGATGAGCCTGGACCGCTTCATGGAGGGAATCCGCTAGCTGTCATGAACGTATCGACTCCGCCCAAGCTCAATATGAACTGGTGCTGCGTAGAACCGGTATTTTCCGGTGGCGGAGGAATAGTAGTATTGGGACCCGGTGTTGGTGGCAGAGGAGCTGACAGGATACGCGCTACACCGCTGCCAAAGGGCCAGCAATTCGAGGATGCGGATTTCATGTCAGTTCTGCGGTCACCAGAATTGATACGGGAGCTCAAGAACGCCACTCTCTACGAACATGTGCTGGGCGAGCACGTGGATATCGTGCCGTATCTTCAGCAAGATCACTTAGACCTCCAGGCATCGACATGCCCCCGCAGCTTATGCCACGACTGTTACCGCACGTTCCGGTGGAAGGTCGCCTGCAAGGCGTGCAAGAAGCCGCTGTGTAAGGAGCATGACTTCCGAGGTCTGAAGGTACGTAAGTGCGGTTACCGAGAGCTGCACCTTGAGCGGGAATACTTGAGGGCGCATACTCCAACAACATTACCCGTGTCGTATCCTGATTTGCACATACCTGCATATGTGCCACCGAGCCAGCGTGCAGAGCAGTCGAGCGCGATGGAAACCCAGGATTCAACGGATTCTCATTCTTCGTCCAATCCGGACCTTCGGAGTATAACGAAGTCGTTCCTCTTCACTTCGAATCCCAACGAAGAAGAATCCGACATGTCAAACTCTATTCCGGCTTTGAAGAATTTGGTCGAAGGATCTTCAGGTGTTCCATTCTCTTCGCGTCCCCGTGCCCTCAGCGCTTCCGAAAACCGCTCGCCGCGTTCATTGTCCCCGTGGGCTAAGGGTAAGGCACCCAACGATGCTCAGCAGTACGCTTTGGGCAAGAGAATTGCGGAAATGGAACGGGCGCGCATGAGGCTTCCTTTGCCAGGCACACCACGCCACCCTGTACAATGGCGAGGGTGCGGCGCTTACTTCTGCCAGCAGCTTCGACCGGTCGGTGACTGTCGACCGCGTTGCAACGCTGGTATGAGGGAGTGCGGCGACTGCGGCGTCTTGGTCTGCGACGTGAGTTTATAATCTTCTTTCCTCTTTTGATGCTTGAGCTAACCCGTTCTCCAGGGCTGTTTGAACGTCAACCCTCCATGCCCGTGCGCGTATTGCTCTACCCACTACCATTGCCCGGTCTGTTCGATGAAGCCTCGTGTTCAGACGCTGTGCCGCCGAGATGCTGAGCGCCAAGCTGCCCGTCTCAAGGAACTGGCCGAAGCGGAGCGTCGGGCTAAAGAAGCGGAGGCTCTCGTTAGGGCTGATGAAATGGCACTGGCTGTGGGAGAGTTCTTCCGGGACTTCCTCGACGTCGGCGGGTCTCTTTTCGAACAGAACGAGTTCCTGGTCGAAGATGCAGCAACATCTGAATTTGAGGGCGAAGGCGTTCGTCATATCGAAGTTGCTGCCCCAGCGCCTTTATCAACGCCTTCTTTGACTCATCCGCAGGACCAGTATCCGAACTTGTTCCCCGAAGAAGGACCTCGTGCTGAGAGTTCGGCAATGGGCGCCGCTGCCGGCGATGCCATGGACGGCAAGGCGCTCGTGGAAGCCATCCTGGGAGCGCAGGAGCCGGAGGTTGCAGTCCCTACGACTGCCAGAGCCTCGCCGGTTCTCATGGACGATGCACAAGCTGGGAGCCAGCAAACCCTTATGACAGAGAACAGCGCCGAGAACGCAAGTCCTGGCTCAGAGCAGGGAGAAGAACATGATTCTCGGGAGGCCGAGAACACGGGTGACGAGAGCAGCAATAACGGCAACGACAACATCAGCGATGCCGAGGCCGGTGCTGAGGATAACGATTCGTCGTCTCACATGTCGGCTGGCGCGTCTGCTGAGGTTTCCGTCGAGGCCTAGACGACCTTTTAGGGTGCTACGCTGGTTTTGTGGGGGG